>JAUPFT010000022.1:47500-607500 GCA_036936625.1 Parnassius smintheus behrii
TAAAATTTTTAAAAATTTTCAAATCTCTGTTTCTTCCGCTCTTTTTGCTTCTGTTAGGTCCGTCCCGTGTAGAAATAGCCATCTGCACTCAAATTTTATAAGTAAAACACACCGAATTGGAAAAAATCACTATTTACCTAAACCGAGGTATAGTGGTCAACCGATACATTTGTATAAAATCAAATACATCTCTGCTTATAACTTTGCTAAAAATAGGTCTTTTTCGCTCAAATCTTTTCTAAATAATAGAACTAATTACTCCTCGTATTCCCCCGTAGTTTTCATAGTACATTTTTACCGCAATATAATTAATTTTCACATTTTCCATCCATTTTATAGGTAAATTCACAAATAAAAACATAAATTCATCTATAATTCGGCCACCCCTCCCTATTGCTCTTACTTAAGTAGACTTGTAGGGAATTTGTATCGATTTTAATTTGTATCGATTTTTTTTCTTATTTTATTTATATCGATTTTTTTTATTTAATTTTTTAAACCTGCAAATAAAAACACCTGGTTTAGGCAAAAGTCGCCCTCCCACCCTTCCGGTTTTCATTAATTAATTAGATTCGTGTCACACAAATGTCAGTTCTCAGTAATTCGTGTACTGAAGCCATACCCAGTCAAAATTTAAGTCAAGAAATTGTTAGGACTGAAGATCCTGCAAATATAACTGACGAAGAATTTGAAGAAGCTCGATCTGAATCCAGCCCTAACTTTAACGACGAGTACCTTTTAAAAATTAATGAACACACTGATTTAATACAAAAAACCCTAGACGGTAGTAGAAGTGTCACTCGCATAAACAAGGAAAGTATTAAAAAGTCTCTGGAAGAAATTAAGCGGAGCACGCAGCAGTTACACGACCAAGTTCAAAATATTTTACGACAGTCAACACTATATACCGAAAATAAAACCACTTCTATAATCAGAAATACGATTAAAGAAGAATTCGAAAAGATTGCGTTAAAGTCTCAGCAGTTCTCCGCTCCGCCACTGCCAAAGCCACTTCATTCAGATATTACCCCGAAGCCAATTCCAAGTTACGCCGCAGCTGTTAAGACTACAAAAGTTACTGAGAAACCCCCAATTCCGATTACCAAACCATCTTTAATAATTACTTCCAAACAACCAGTATCCTCGTCACAAGAGACCATCCACGCGTGGAGGAAAAGTGTTCACTTCAAAGAGCTTACATTCACTCCTGCTGAGGTGAAACCTGTCTCTAATCATAAACTTCGCGTAGAGTTCGACAAACAAGAGCAAAGGGACAAGATTTTAGAAACAATAAATCGGCCAGACAGCCTGGTCAGCGCAGAAATAGCGAAAAAACTCAAGCCTATGGTCATACTTAAGGGAATTTACAAAGACACACCCGTAACTGAGCTTGTCGATATCATCACCAATCAAAACACTAAAATAAAAGACCTTACTACATCACCTGAAGACATCATATTTAAATTTGTGCGCAATAACAAAAACCAGAAACTCTATAACGCTGTATTTATGGTTGCTCCTCATATTTGGAGAGTGATCATAGAAATACAAAGAGTTAATATAGACCATCAACGAGTGCACGTAGAAGACTTTCCGGCATTCCTTCAGTGTTATAAGTGCATGCAATTTGGACACACCAAAAAGCACTGCACTGAAGACAATACAATCTGTTCCCACTGCTCCTCAAATACACACACATACAAAGACTGTCCAGTAAAAAAAGATATAAACAAAATAAACTGCCACAACTGTACAATACACGCTAAAAAATACAACTTAAATTTAAACACTAAGCACAGCGCCACGTCATTATTCTGCCCTCGTGTTCTTAAACAAATTGAAACCTGCAAAAATAAAACCGATTATGGATACTAAAAGAAAAAATAGGAAAACTGCAACAAATAGTTACAACCCGCTTAAATGTTTACAAATAAATCTAGATAGAGGATACGCAGCGACTAACGAATTGTATAAGTATGTGACGGATAATCAGATTGACATAGTGTTTGTTAACGAGCCTTATGTTGGAAGTGGCACTTATATGAGACATTGCCCCGGCTACCATATTCACCAGTTTTCAACTAAACATCATGTCAAAGCATGCATACTCATCAAACAAAATATTGGGAGTTCGTTGGGCATCTCAGAAGACTCCACTTCCAACATTTGTATAGTACAAATAACTACAAACGGCAAAAAAATATTTCTTATCAGTGTATACGTTGAACCAAATAATGATGAAATTAACACAATTAATACATTAGAGCTCTTTCTACAAAAGACAAAAAATTACAGCCATATCATTTGTGGTGACTTCAATGGCTGGCACCCTTTATGGAACTCATCCAGGGCAAATCGGCGAGGAAATATTATAGCAGACTTACTAACCACTAACGATCTTAACCTTTGTAATTCTGGAAATGTACCAACATTTGAGACTGTTACTCACAACATCCATCGAGAATCCATAATTGACCTTACTTTAACCTCTAATCTGTCATCAAATCAAATCAGTAACTGGAAAGTTGATATAGAAGTCTGCCCATCCTCCGGTCATAATGCAATAACTTTTGAATTATTAATAAATAAAAACAGTATACCCAAACTAAAGAAACTATCCACTTTTAAATATCATACTCAAAATGTAAAATGGGAACAAGTGCACACAACTTTCAAAGAAGAAATTAGAAAAAATATAGATTTAAATGTAAACATAGAACAATTCAATAGTTTTGAACTAGAAGAATTCATAGGCAATTTAACATCAGCTATACAAAAATCTTGTGATTATCTGTTTCCACAAAAAGGAGGAGCACGCAATAGAGCAATATGGTGGAATGACGAGCTAGAGCAGCTGAAACAAAAAGTTATCAAGAATCATCATAGGATCCAGCAATTGAAACGACGGAAAAAACCATTAACTGAAGTGATAGAAGAAAAGACAAAACTAAAGACAGAATATGCGCAGGCAATCAAAACTGTATCAACCAACCATTTCAGAGAGTTTTGCAATAAACAGGGGAAGGAAGATGTTTGGAGTGTCACTAATAGGCTTCTTAAAACTACTCCTCTAGCTCAACCACCAATGACACTAAAAACTAAAGCAGGCAACTACACCTCAACCACCAAGGATACCGCAGAAACATTGTTAAACGAGTATTTTCCTGAAGACGAACCTGACATAAGCTCTAGACACAAGGAAATACGTAGTCTCTCTAAAATAGTACCAGACACACCGTCAGACCCTCCATTTACTACTGAAGAAGTTTTAAACGCTCTTAAAACAATGAACTCTAAAAAATCACCAGGACTAGATCACTTAACTGCAGACATATGCTTTAATTTTACTAAATTGTATCCCTCAGTTATTACCGCTATAATGAATAGATGCTTTGAACTCAGTTATTTCCCAAAAATCTGGAAAACTGCATACATAAAAATAATTCCAAAATCTCATAAAACTGAATTTAACACTTCCTCTTATAGACCTATAGGACTTATCAATGTTTTTGGGAAAACTTTAGAAAAGCTCATTACTAAGAGACTAACCTATCATTTACATAAAACTAATGCAATGAGCGAGGTACAATATGGCTTTAGAGAGCAAACTTCGACCACGTGTGCAATACAAAAAGTCCTAGACGTTATTAGAAATGCCAAAAGCAACAATATGCAAGTCCTAGCAGTATCGTTAGATATACAAGCTGCGTTTGATAGCGCATGGTGGCCGGCTCTTTACCAAAGATTAAAATCAATTCAATGTCCTAGGAATATATTTATGTTACTCCAACATTATACAAGAGATCGCGAAGTAAAACTTGATTTCGCCGATAGTTCGGCTACCAAACAAATGCACCGAGGGTGTATTCAGGGATCAGTTTGTGGTCCTATGTTCTGGAATTTAATCCTCGATGAGCTTTTAACGTCAACTCTACCTGATGGATGCCATTTGCAAGCATTCGCGGATGACCTCTTTCTAATTACATACGCAAAAAATCTCGCTACTCTAGAAACTACAACACAGGCTGCACTTAAACAGATATTGGAGTGGGGTAGTTCAATTAAGCTTAAATTCAACCCGAATAAAACGCAAATGATTGCGTTCACCAATAAAGCTAAAAAATGCAAAATAATAATGGAAAACCAATACATCAATTTTTCACGACAGATTAAATACTTAGGAGTTATCATCGATCATAAATTAAATTTTATAAAACATGCAGACTACATAATAAACAAATCCCTTAATCTACTACATAAACTAGTAAAGTATATAAAACCGACCTGGGGAATTAATCCAGAAAATGTCCGTACCATCTACTCAAATGTAATAGAACCTATATTGTGTTATGGTGCAAGTTTTTGGAACCCAGCCCTTAAATATAAATATGTCAATAAGCGCCTTCTTTCCTTACAACGAACAATAGCCATAAAAATCATAAGGGGTTTCCGTACAATCAGTACGGCAACTGCAATCAGCTTAGCACAACTACACCCCCTTCCAGACAAAATTAATACAGTAGCAGATCTAGAAAAGACTAAGCAACAACGTACATCAAAATACTTACCTACAGACATAGAGCTTGAATCACCTTCCAAACCTATGGAGCTACTTCATCCTTCAAAACGAAAAATAATAGAATTTACTGAAGCAACATGTCAGCAAGAAGTAGAGCTAAATCAAACATCGTCTTCATCCTGTATCTTCACAGATGGAAGCAAAAATGAAAATGGAGTAGGGGCAGCTTATGTTGTGTTTTCTCATGAAGGTCAAAAATTAATAAGGAAATACAAACTACATAGCACGTGCTCAATTTTTCAAGCTGAAATATATGCTATTCAAAAAGCAATACACTGGATACTCAGCAGTAAACTACATAAATTCACAATTTTTTCCGACAGTAAATCAAGCTTACAAGAAATCCAAAACCCAGAGAGTACAAACCCATTAACCGTAGAAATCCACCATAATATAATCAAAGCTCAAACACTAAATAAAACTATTAAGTTTGTTTGGATTAAAGCGCATAATGGAGTTCTTGGTAATGAGCTTGCAGATGCAGCAGCAAAATCAGCGTCAAATTTGAACAAAACACCGGACTATTGTAATTTCCCAATTTCTTATGTAAAGCAAAAACACAAAATAGAACTCAAGACCGTTGCTGAAAATTATTATAACACTCCAAACAATTGCAAATATCTTAAAACATGGTGTCCCACGTATGAAATTCTTGTCAGTGTATTGGAAAAATTCAAATTGTCTTTCAGTGTAACGCAAGTTTTATCCAATCATGGCTTCCACAAAAAATACCTATACCGTTTTAAAATAACAGAAAATGACAAATGTCCTTGTGATAGTAATACACAACAAACGGTTGATCATTTAATAAAAGAATGTCCAAAATTTAGTCAAACCCGAATTGATCATGAGATCCACTGCAGCAATCTTAATATAAGCCCATACAAACTAATTGAAGTTATACAAAAGGAATCTTGCATAGAAAGTTTCACAAGACACGTAGAAAAAATCGTAAAGTCACTTAAAAAATTTAATAAAGACTGATAAAAAAAAAAGAAAAAAAAAACTATATAACATAAAGTAAACAAAGTAAGAAAAGCACAAATTAATAAACACAAAAGAGAAAATCACTCTGTATAGTGCAAATTGTATCCCGAAAGCATATTGCATTATACGCTGAGAACCTCAATTTAATTTAAAAAAAAAAAAAAAAAAAAAAACCTAACCTAACCTAACCTAACCTAACCTAACCTAACCTAACCTAACCTAACCTAACCTAACCTAACCTAACCTAACCTAACCTAACCTAACCTAACCTAACCTAACCTAACCTAACCTAACCTAACCTAACCTAACCTAACCTAACCTAACCTAACCTAACCTAACCTAACCTAACCTAACCTAACCTAACCTAACCTAACCTAACCTAACCTAACCTAACCTAACCTAACCTAACCTAACCTAACCTAACCTAACCTAACCTAACCTAACCTAACCTAACCTAACCTAACCTAACCTAACCTAACCTAACCTAACCTAACCTAACCTAACCTAACCTAACCTAACCTAACCTAACCTAACCTAACCTAACCTGACCTGACCTGACCTGACCTAACCTAACCTAACCTAACCTAACCTAACCTAACCTAACCTAACCTAACCTAACCTAACCTAACCTAACCTAACCTAACCTAACCTAACCTAACCTAACCTAACCTAACCTAACCTAACCTAACCTAACCTAACCTAACCTAACCTAACCTAACCTAACCTAACCTAACCTAACCTAACCTAACCTAACCTAACCTAACCTAACCTAACCTAACCTAACCTAACCTAACCTAACCTAACCTAACCTAACCTAACCTAACCTAACCAAATACATCTCTGCTTATAACTTTGCTAAAAATAGGTCTTTTTCGCTCAAATCTTTTCTAAATAATAGAACTAATTACTCCTCGTATTCCCCCGTAGTTTTCATAGTACATTTTTACCGCAATATAATTAATTTTCACATTTTCCATCCATTTTATAGGTAAATTCACAAATAAAAACATAAATTCATCTATAATTCGGCTGAAAATTGCCCCTTTCCGTTTAAATTTTCTATTTAGATAGTGTAACTAACTGCTCCCCGTATTACTATATACTTTTTGTGGTAAATTCTTAACGTTTTATATATAATTTTCATATTTTCAGTCCCTTATTTATGTAAATTTATTAATAAAAACAATAATTAATCTATAATCCGGCTGAAAATTACCCTTTTCCGTTTGAATATTCTTTTTAATTGGTGTAATTAACTGCCTCACGTATTTATATATAGTTTTCTTCGTTGATTTTCGCCGATAAATTACTGATTTTAGCATAATTCGTTTTCCAATAGTCCTATTTTCATAAAATTTTTAAAAATTTTCAAATCTCTGTTTCTTCCGCTCTTTTTGCTTCTGTTAGGTCCGTCCCGTGTAGAAATAGCCATCTGCACTCAAATTTTATAAGTAAAACACACCGAATTGGAAAAAATCACTATTTACCTAAACCGAGGTATAGTGGTCAACCGATACATTTGTATAAAATCAAATACATCTCTGCTTATAACTTTGCTAAAAATAGGTCTTTTTCGCTCAAATCTTTTCTAAATAATAGAACTAATTACTCCTCGTATTCCCCCGTAGTTTTCATAGTACATTTTTACCGCAATATAATTAATTTTCACATTTTCCATCCATTTTATAGGTAAATTCACAAATAAAAACATAAATTCATCTATAATTCGGCTGAAAATTGCCCCTTTCCGTTTAAATTTTCTATTTAGATAGTGTAACTAACTGCTCCCCGTATTACTATATACTTTTTGTGGTAAATTCTTAACGTTTTATATATAATTTTCATATTTTCAGTCCCTTATTTATGTAAATTTATTAATAAAAACAATAATTAATCTATAATCCGGCTGAAAATTACCCTTTTCCGTTTGAATATTCTTTTTAATTGGTGTAATTAACTGCCCCACGTATTTATATATAGTTTTCTTCGTTGATTTTCGCCGATAAATTACTGATTTTAGCATAATTCGTTTTCCAATAGTCCTATTTTAATAAAATTTTTAAAAATTTTCAAATCTCTGTTTCTTCCGCTCTTTTTGCTTCTGTTAGGTCCGTCCCGTGTAGAAATAGCCATCTGCACTCAAATTTTATAAGTAAAACACACCGAATTGGAAAAAATCACTATTTACCTAAACCGAGGTATAGTGGTCAACCGATACATTTGTATAAAATCAAATACATCTCTGCTTATAACTTTGCTAAAAATAGGTCTTTTTCGCTCAAATCTTTTCTAAATAATAGAACTAATTACTCCTCGTATTCCCCCGTAGTTTTCATAGTACATTTTTACCGCAATATAATTAATTTTCACATTTTCCATCCATTTTATAGGTAAATTCACAAATAAAAACATAAATTCATCTATAATTCGGCCACCCCTCCCTATTGCTCTTACTTAAGTAGACTTGTAGGGAATTTGTATCGATTTTAATTTGTATCGATTTTTTTTCTTATTTTATTTATATCGATTTTTTTTATTTAATTTTTTAAACCTGCAAATAAAAACACCTGGTTTAGGCAAAAGTCGCCCTCCCACCCTTCCGGTTTTCATTAATTAATTAGATTCGTGTCACACAAATGTCAGTTCTCAGTAATTCGTGTACTGAAGCCCAGTCAAAATTTAAGTCAAGAAATTGTTAGGACTGAAGATCCTGCAAATATAACTGACGAAGAATTTGAAGAAGCTCGATCTGAATCCAGCCCTAACTTTAACGACGAGTACCTTTTAAAAATTAATGAACACACTGATTTAATACAAAAAACCCTAGACGGTAGTAGAAGTGTCACTCGCATAAACAAGGAAAGTATTAAAAAGTCTCTGGAAGAAATTAAGCGGAGCACGCAGCAGTTACACGACCAAGTTCAAAATATTTTACGACAGTCAACACTATATACCGAAAATAAAACCACTTCTATAATCAGAAATACGATTAAAGAAGAATTCGAAAAGATTGCGTTAAAGTCTCAGCAGTTCTCCGCTCCGCCACTGCCAAAGCCACTTCATTCAGATATTACCCCGAAGCCAATTCCAAGTTACGCCGCAGCTGTTAAGACTACAAAAGTTACTGAGAAACCCCCAATTCCGATTACCAAACCATCTTTAATAATTACTTCCAAACAACCAGTATCCTCGTCACAAGAGACCATCCACGCGTGGAGGAAAAGTGTTCACTTCAAAGAGCTTACATTCACTCCTGCTGAGGTGAAACCTGTCTCTAATCATAAACTTCGCGTAGAGTTCGACAAACAAGAGCAAAGGGACAAGATTTTAGAAACAATAAATCGGCCAGACAGCCTGGTCAGCGCAGAAATAGCGAAAAAACTCAAGCCTATGGTCATACTTAAGGGAATTTACAAAGACACACCCGTAACTGAGCTTGTCGATATCATCACCAATCAAAACACTAAAATAAAAGACCTTACTACATCACCTGAAGACATCATATTTAAATTTGTGCGCAATAACAAAAACCAGAAACTCTATAACGCTGTATTTATGGTTGCTCCTCATATTTGGAGAGTGATCATAGAAATACAAAGAGTTAATATAGACCATCAACGAGTGCACGTAGAAGACTTTCCGGCATTCCTTCAGTGTTATAAGTGCATGCAATTTGGACACACCAAAAAGCACTGCACTGAAGACAATACAATCTGTTCCCACTGCTCCTCAAATACACACACATACAAAGACTGTCCAGTAAAAAAAGATATAAACAAAATAAACTGCCACAACTGTACAATACACGCTAAAAAATACAACTTAAATTTAAACACTAAGCACAGCGCCACGTCATTATTCTGCCCTCGTGTTCTTAAACAAATTGAAACCTGCAAAAATAAAACCGATTATGGATACTAAAAGAAAAAATAGGAAAACTGCAACAAATAGTTACAACCCGCTTAAATGTTTACAAATAAATCTAGATAGAGGATACGCAGCGACTAACGAATTGTATAAGTATGTGACGGATAATCAGATTGACATAGTGTTTGTTAACGAGCCTTATGTTGGAAGTGGCACTTATATGAGACATTGCCCCGGCTACCATATTCACCAGTTTTCAACTAAACATCATGTCAAAGCATGCATACTCATCAAACAAAATATTGGGAGTTCGTTGGGCATCTCAGAAGACTCCACTTCCAACATTTGTATAGTACAAATAACTACAAACGGCAAAAAAATATTTCTTATCAGTGTATACGTTGAACCAAATAATGATGAAATTAACACAATTAATACATTAGAGCTCTTTCTACAAAAGACAAAAAATTACAGCCATATCATTTGTGGTGACTTCAATGGCTGGCACCCTTTATGGAACTCATCCAGGGCAAATCGGCGAGGAAATATTATAGCAGACTTACTAACCACTAACGATCTTAACCTTTGTAATTCTGGAAATGTACCAACATTTGAGACTGTTACTCACAACATCCATCGAGAATCCATAATTGACCTTACTTTAACCTCTAATCTGTCATCAAATCAAATCAGTAACTGGAAAGTTGATATAGAAGTCTGCCCATCCTCCGGTCATAATGCAATAACTTTTGAATTATTAATAAATAAAAACAGTATACCCAAACTAAAGAAACTATCCACTTTTAAATATCATACTCAAAATGTAAAATGGGAACAAGTGCACACAACTTTCAAAGAAGAAATTAGAAAAAATATAGATTTAAATGTAAACATAGAACAATTCAATAGTTTTGAACTAGAAGAATTCATAGGCAATTTAACATCAGCTATACAAAAATCTTGTGATTATCTGTTTCCACAAAAAGGAGGAGCACGCAATAGAGCAATATGGTGGAATGACGAGCTAGAGCAGCTGAAACAAAAAGTTATCAAGAATCATCATAGGATCCAGCAATTGAAACGACGGAAAAAACCATTAACTGAAGTGATAGAAGAAAAGACAAAACTAAAGACAGAATATGCGCAGGCAATCAAAACTGTATCAACCAACCATTTCAGAGAGTTTTGCAATAAACAGGGGAAGGAAGATGTTTGGAGTGTCACTAATAGGCTTCTTAAAACTACTCCTCTAGCTCAACCACCAATGACACTAAAAACTAAAGCAGGCAACTACACCTCAACCACCAAGGATACCGCAGAAACATTGTTAAACGAGTATTTTCCTGAAGACGAACCTGACATAAGCTCTAGACACAAGGAAATACGTAGTCTCTCTAAAATAGTACCAGACACACCGTCAGACCCTCCATTTACTACTGAAGAAGTTTTAAACGCTCTTAAAACAATGAACTCTAAAAAATCACCAGGACTAGATCACTTAACTGCAGACATATGCTTTAATTTTACTAAATTGTATCCCTCAGTTATTACCGCTATAATGAATAGATGCTTTGAACTCAGTTATTTCCCAAAAATCTGGAAAACTGCATACATAAAAATAATTCCAAAATCTCATAAAACTGAATTTAACACTTCCTCTTATAGACCTATAGGACTTATCAATGTTTTTGGGAAAACTTTAGAAAAGCTCATTACTAAGAGACTAACCTATCATTTACATAAAACTAATGCAATGAGCGAGGTACAATATGGCTTTAGAGAGCAAACTTCGACCACGTGTGCAATACAAAAAGTCCTAGACGTTATTAGAAATGCCAAAAGCAACAATATGCAAGTCCTAGCAGTATCGTTAGATATACAAGCTGCGTTTGATAGCGCATGGTGGCCGGCTCTTTACCAAAGATTAAAATCAATTCAATGTCCTAGGAATATATTTATGTTACTCCAACATTATACAAGAGATCGCGAAGTAAAACTTGATTTCGCCGATAGTTCGGCTACCAAACAAATGCACCGAGGGTGTATTCAGGGATCAGTTTGTGGTCCTATGTTCTGGAATTTAATCCTCGATGAGCTTTTAACGTCAACTCTACCTGATGGATGCCATTTGCAAGCATTCGCGGATGACCTCTTTCTAATTACATACGCAAAAAATCTCGCTACTCTAGAAACTACAACACAGGCTGCACTTAAACAGATATTGGAGTGGGGTAGTTCAATTAAGCTTAAATTCAACCCGAATAAAACGCAAATGATTGCGTTCACCAATAAAGCTAAAAAATGCAAAATAATAATGGAAAACCAATACATCAATTTTTCACGACAGATTAAATACTTAGGAGTTATCATCGATCATAAATTAAATTTTATAAAACATGCAGACTACATAATAAACAAATCCCTTAATCTACTACATAAACTAGTAAAGTATATAAAACCGACCTGGGGAATTAATCCAGAAAATGTCCGTACCATCTACTCAAATGTAATAGAACCTATATTGTGTTATGGTGCAAGTGTTTGGAACCCAGCCCTTAAATATAAATATGTCAATAAGCGCCTTCTTTCCTTACAACGAACAATAGCCATAAAAATCATAAGGGGTTTCCGTACAATCAGTACGGCAACTGCAATCAGCTTAGCACAACTACACCCCCTTCCAGACAAAATTAATACAGTAGCAGATCTAGAAAAGACTAAGCAACAACGTACATCAAAATACTTACCTACAGACATAGAGCTTGAATCACCTTCCAAACCTATGGAGCTACTTCATCCTTCAAAACGAAAAATAATAGAATTTACTGAAGCAACATGTCAGCAAGAAGTAGAGCTAAATCAAACATCGTCTTCATCCTGTATCTTCACAGATGGAAGCAAAAATGAAAATGGAGTAGGGGCAGCTTATGTTGTGTTTTCTCATGAAGGTCAAAAATTAATAAGGAAATACAAACTACATAGCACGTGCTCAATTTTTCAAGCTGAAATATATGCTATTCAAAAAGCAATACACTGGATACTCAGCAGTAAACTACATAAATTCACAATTTTTTCCGACAGTAAATCAAGCTTACAAGAAATCCAAAACCCAGAGAGTACAAACCCATTAACCGTAGAAATCCACCATAATATAATCAAAGCTCAAACACTAAATAAAACTATTAAGTTTGTTTGGATTAAAGCGCATAATGGAGTTCTTGGTAATGAGCTTGCAGATGCAGCAGCAAAATCAGCGTCAAATTTGAACAAAACACCGGACTATTGTAATTTCCCAATTTCTTATGTAAAGCAAAAACACAAAATAGAACTCAAGACCGTTGCTGAAAATTATTATAACACTCCAAACAATTGCAAATATCTTAAAACATGGTGTCCCACGTATGAAATTCTTGTCAGTGTATTGGAAAAATTCAAATTGTCTTTCAGTGTAACGCAAGTTTTATCCAATCATGGCTTCCACAAAAAATACCTATACCGTTTTAAAATAACAGAAAATGACAAATGTCCTTGTGATAGTAATACACAACAAACGGTTGATCATTTAATAAAAGAATGTCCAAAATTTAGTCAAACCCGAATTGATCATGAGATCCACTGCAGCAATCTTAATATAAGCCCATACAAACTAATTGAAGTTAATTGAAGTTATACAAAAGGAATCTTGCATAGAAAGTTTCACAAGACACGTAGAAAAAATCGTAAAGTCACTTAAAAAATTTAATAAAGACTGATAAAAAAAAAAGAAAAAAAAAACTATATAACATAAAGTAAACAAAGTAAGAAAAGCACAAATTAATAAACACAAAAGAGAAAATCACTCTGTATAGTGCAAATTGTATCCCGAAAGCATATTGCATTATACGCTGAGAACCTCAATTTAATTTAAAAAAAAAAAAAAACCTAACCTAACCTAACCTAACCTAACCTAACCTAACCTAACCTAACCTAACCTAACCTAACCTAACCTAACCTAACCTAACCTAACCTAACCTAACCTAACCTAACCTAACCTAACCTAACCTAACCTAACCTAACCTAACCTAACCTAACCTAACCTAACCTAACCTAACCTAACCTAACCTAACCTAACCTAACCTAACCTAACCTAACCTAACCTAACCTAACCTAACCTAACCTAACCTAACCTAACCTAACCTAACCTAACCTAACCTAACCTAACCGCCCCTTCCGTCGCAGACGCACTCTGAGGTGGACGTGCTACATGTTGGTCGAGTGCCGCTCCGCCCGATTTTGTGTTTCAAAAATCGAAAAAAGTGGTTTTTTGTGCTCCGATTTTTATAATTTATGCACCAAAAGTTGCGGGAATAGTTGCCCCAGCTAGTGACAGTTTCTGTTTTTCGCGCCGCGCGCGTTAAGTGTGAAGAAAACCAGTGCAAAGTGCAAATTTTAAATTTTTGAAACTTTGAGCGTGAACGCTGCCTAAACGCGATCTGTGACCCCTGGATATTTTTATATCTGCAGACGGGGCTCGCTGAGCTCTTTCTTGTGACACCTCGACCGGATTTTTCCGGTAGAAACTCACGGAGTTATTGAAGAAAAACCGGGAACCACGTGGACACGTGGTCCTGGATCCAGTGGCCCGAGGACAGCGCGAGGCGGCTCATTCGACGCGGCACGACGCGGCGAGTTCAACGCCGTATCAAGCATAATTTTACGGTTAGTGGTTGCGGAGTTATTAAAATTTTTAAATTTTTCAAAATTCAAAAATTTTTTATCTCGAAATAAAGATCGACGACACCCCCATATTTTTTATCTAGTTTGTAGGGTTCATTAAGCTCTACCAATGTTATAAATTTCAAAATTTTCGGCTGAATACTTTTGGAGTTACGATTTTTTAAAGTTTAAGGGTTGACACGTGGGGGTGTAAATAACAATTTGATCACTTCGCAACCTATTGTAAAAATTAGACTAAGTAGTGTATAAGTATAATCTTAGCGTTTTAGAATAAATTTTTATTTAAAATTTACGAGTTTTTGCCAATTTTTTTGTAAATTTATATGTTTTTTGCACCCCAAAAATCGGGGTTGAAATATTTGTTGTAGATAATTGTAGATTTAGATTGTAAATTAAAAGACGAATCAAACGAGCCCAAGCTCGATAGGATACGACAAATAGGAACGGATTTAGTAGAAATCCTTAAAATTGGCAGCCATATTGGCGGCCATTTTGTTTTGATAAAAAGTTGTATAACTTTTGATCTAGACGTCTTAGAAAGACGCGGTTTCTTGTACACGCTTAGTTGTGGTGAGCTCTACGAATTGTGATAGTTTGTGGCTCTGGATAGAGTCGACCTCCAGATTGCCAAAAATTTGGCAGGTTTCAAATAGAGGGCAAAACGCCCGTTACGGGAAGCCGTCGCTCGCGTTTCTGCGATCAGCGGTTCTCGAGATATAATTTTTTGAAATTCAGTCTAGACTGAAACCAGATAACCGGCCGCCATCTTGGAAATCTTTAAGGCGTGATATCTCGGAAACCGCTGGTCGTAGAGCGACGCGGTTTTTTCCGTTGACTTTCCCCTGGAAAGCGCTATCGATTGGTGTTAACTGGGCGACTCTATCTAGAGTCACTGTAGAGTTCCACCGTAGAGTCGCGGCGGAAGACATTTTAGATAGTTTTTAAGTAGTTTTAGGTTGAGTAAGGGCCGTAGTATTCTACGGCACTTGATAATTTGACGGAACACTTTCTATTTTTACCCTATACAACCCGCTATTGCGGTAATTTTATTATTGACATTTTTAGTATAAATTTTGACTATTTATTTTGACATTTTATTTTAATTTTATTTATTTTATTAATTGTTGACGCGACCTCCCTGAAAAATGGTTTTGGGACTCCGGACACCGGTCAAGCGGCCGGAAAAAGCGAACCCACCTTCAACTCCCCCCAAGATCGTGAAAAAGCTGCCAAGACAGAGTATGGAGAAGTGGGAGGGGGCGGCTCCCGGGTCGGCTTGTACGGCTGAACCGGGCGCTCCCTCCACCTCTAAGTGCAAGACGTTAACCCCTGAGCGGGTAGAGAGTCCGAAGGGGGTGGGGGTGGCTCCCGAGTCGGCTTATACGGCTGGACCGGGCTCCCCCTCCACCTCTAAGGAAAAGACGCCGACCCCAAAGCGGGTTGAGAGTCCGAAGGGGGGGGTTGAAGTTCTGGTTCACTCACCAGTGGCGACCACCGGGCGGACCAGATTGCAGCGGGCCAAGCACCATTATTTAAAGGCAAAACAGGCGGTGGACTCGTCCAGGAACCTCAGGAGGGATATCAAAGAGACCATCCTGGGGTCCCTGGACGAGCTCAGGAAACTGATTGTTGAGTCCGAGGCCGACCTGAAAGTCGAGAGGGCTCGTAAGGGTACCGGGGGCTCCGTGAAGGGGATGTCGACGACTAAGGACGCCGACACCACGTTTACGGTGCCCTCGGACTCCGGACTGAGCACCAAGCTCGACGAGCACTCTCGGCTTCTCCTGGAGAGTAATGAGCGGATGAAGGCTCTCCAGGAGCAGCTCATTAGGTGCAGCAGGCTGGCCGAGGACCAACAGCGTAGTTACGCCTGCGTGGCTGCTGTGAGGCCGCAGCAGCCAGCGAGACCCGCGGCTCTCCACTCGGTGGTTGTCACCTCCAAGGACGAAGAGGACACAGGAGAGGAGGTCCTTGGAAAGGTGAGGAAAACCCTAAACGCGAAGGAGGGATGGGTTAAGGTCGACCGGGTCCGGAAGGCCAAAGACCGCAAGGTCGTCATGGGCTTTAGCACTGCCGAGGACCGGAGAAAGGCCAAGGAGAGATTGGCGAAGGAAGGGTCGGGCCTCAACGTCGAGGACGTCAAAAATAGAGACCCGCTTCTGATCCTTAGAGGTGTCCTAACAATCAACACCGATGGTGACATTTTAAAGGCCCTAAGGAACCAGAATCGGGACCTCTTTGACGGCCTCGGCCCTGGGGATGACCGACTCGAGGTAAGGTATCGCAGAGGGGCCAGGAACCCGCACGTGGCCAACGTGGTCCTGAGTGCGTCGCCCACTCTCTGGGCGAGGATAACCGGCGTGGGCTCGGTCCACATCGACCTCCAGAGGGTGCGAGCGGAGGACCAGTCGCCACTGGTCCAATGCACGCGATGCCTCGGCTATGGCCACGGGCGGAAGTACTGTAAAGACCCAGCAGACCTCTGTAGCCACTGTGGCGGGCCGCACTTGCGCACTAAATGCGCGGATTGGCTAGCGGGGTCCCCGCCTTCCTGCCGGAACTGTTGTCGCGCGAAGTTTGACAATGTTGAACATAACGCATTTAGCGACAGCTGTCCCGTCAGGAAGAGGTGGGATGACCTCGCCCGGCAATCCGTAGCGTATTGCTGAGGGCGTGCCGGCGAACGCAGTGGTTCTCAAAGTCCTCCAGACGAACCTTCAGCGCAGTAAGTTGGCACACTCCGAGCTGCTGATCGAAGCCTCTAACCAGCGTGCGCGGTTTGCTCTGGTGCAGGAGCCATACGTCGGCGGAACAGGGCGTGTGAAGAGTCAAGGTGGGATCAGAGTCTTCCAGTGTGCGGACCATGGAAGTGGGACTGTAAAGGCCGCGATCATAGTTTTTGACGCGGACCTTCACATAACACAGTACCCGAAACTCACCACGACCAACATCGCAGTGGTGGGGATCCGAGTCCGCAACTGGGAGATCATCCTGGTCTCAGTTTACTTTGAGCCCGACCTGCCGATGGACTCGTACCTAGCACACCTGCGCCGGGTGCAGCGCGAGACAGGAGCTCGGAGTGTTATAATTGGGGGCGACTCCAATGCCAAGAGCGTCTGGTGGGGGAGTCCCGTGACAGATCGCCGCGGCGAGGAACTGCACGGCTCACTGGAGGACCTCGGGCTCTGCATCCTGAACCGAGGGGAAACCCCTACGTTTGACACTATCCGGGGCGGCGTAAGGTACACCAGTTATGTTGATATAACTGCCGTATCGCCGGACCTGTATAGCTTGGTGGACGACTGGCGCGTGCGTGAGGACCTGACCAGCTCGGACCACAATGGCATATCCTACACATTAAGGACGAGACACATCAACAAGAATTTCATCAAGCACACCACAAGAATATATTACACTAAACACGCAAATTGGGCCCAGTTTCGTGAGAAACTGGGTCAAATTATCAATAGAGAAAACTTTACATTAGATTATATTAAAAATTTAACACACGGTTCACAATTAGATAACACAATCACAAAATACAACACATTAATTGCCGAAGCATGTGCCTCGTCTATTCCGCCAATCAAGCACAAGGATGTGTTGAATATGCCATGGTGGAACGAGGGGTTGGCAGCGCTTAAGCGTGAGGTGGCCACCAAGAGATGCAGGATTCGGTGTGCAGCGCCGGTTAGGCGTCAGAAGGTAGTTGGGGAGTATCTCGAGGCGAAGGAGCGTTACGAGACCGAGGTAAGGCAAGCGCAGACGCGCAGCTGGGTCTCCTTCTGCGAACGCCAAGACGGGGAATCGGTTTGGGGGGGTATCTACCGGGTCCTCGGCAGAACCTCCAGGAGAGACGAAGACCCACCGCTGGTGGTGGACAGTATGGAGCTAGACGCCAAGGGCTCGGTGAGGCATATGGCCGAAACCTTTTACCCGGAGGACTCCGAGGGGGATGACTCCGAGGAGCACCGAAGGGTGAGGGTACAAGCTGAGCTCTTTGACGTTGAGACTTCTTCGGAATTGACGGACCCGCCTTTCACTCCTTTGGAGTTGAAATTGGCCTGCCAGTCCTTCAATCCAAAGAAGGCTCCAGGCGCGGACGGTTTTACCGCCGATATATGTTTGCACGCGATAGAATTTGACCCCGAACTCTCACTCGCTCTTTTCAACAGGTGCCTCGAACTCCGGCATTTTCCCGAGCCCTGGAAGGAGGCCACGGTAATCTTCCTCCGCAAGCCGGGGAAGATTGCTTATACGACACCACGGTCGTATCGGCCGATCGGTCTCCTTCCGGTGCTGGGGAAGGTGCTGGAGAAAATGCTTGTCACCAGATTAAAATATCATATAGCGCCCAGGCTCAGCACCCGCCAGTTTGGCTTTATGCCCCAGCGGAGTACCGAGGACGCCCTCTATACACTAGTTGAGCACATCAGATTAGGTTTAAAAAACAAAAAGTTGATGACGCTTGTGTCACTGGATATAGAGGGCGCCTTCGACAACGCTTGGTGGCCACGTATCAAAGTCAGACTGGCGGAGGAACGAGTGCCGTTTAACATCAGGAGGCTCCTGGGCAGCTACCTGAGCGGCAGGCATGTTCGCGCACGGTACTGCGGGGAAGAGTGCGTGAGGGAAACCGGGAAGGGTTGCGTGCAGGGGTCTATCGGTGGGCCGATTTTGTGGAACCTCTTGTTGGATCCACTGCTTCGCGAGTTGGAGGCTGGACACCACTATGTGCAGGCATTCGCTGACGATGTGGTGCTGGTCTTTGAAGGTGAGACGGCTCATGAGGTCGAAAGCCGTGCTAATGCCGCCCTCGAGCATGTGAGGGAGTGGGGAGTCCAGAACAAACTGAGGTTTGCGCCGCACAAGACCAGTGCCATGGTCATCACGCGCAGACTGAAGTATGACACCCCACGCCTCCACATGGGCGGGGTCGACATTGGCATGGTCGGAGAACTCAGGTTACTGGGAGTCGTCCTAGACCAGCGCCTGACCTTCAACACGCACGTCGCGAATGTGTGTAAGAGGGCCGTAGCCTTCTACGCCCAGCTTTCGAGAGCCGCGAAGGCGAGCTGGGGCCTCCACCCCGAAGTTATCCGCGCTATCTACAGAGCGGTGGTTGAGCCCGTGATACTGTATGCGGCTGCCGTTTGGGCGCCGGCTGTTGATAAGCTCGGTGTTCGAAAGCAGCTGAACGTGGTCCAGCGGGGTTTTGCGCAGAAGCTGTGTAGGGCATACCGCACCACCTCCCTGAACTCAGCACTGTTGCTCGCTGGGATACTCCCCCTTGACCTGCGGGTCCGCGAAGCCGCGGCGCTGTATGGTGCGAGGAGGGGTATACCCCAGGACGCGATAGGAGATCGGGAGGTGGAACGGATGTCCTCGGCTCTGCGGTCTCCGCATCCCGCTCAGCATATTGACCTGGAGTTCAAGTGCCTGGCGGGCGAGGAACAACTCGCGGCAAATATTGACCACGAACTTAATATCTACACGGACGGCAGTAAGATTGAGGGCAAGGTGGGTGCGGCGTTATCCATATGGAGGGGCGCCGCCGAAACCAAAACCCTCAAGCTTACTTTGCCGTCCTTTTGCACCGTCTACCAGGCGGAACTCCTGGCGATATGCAGGGCGGCGCGGACGGCCGCAGATAACTCGGCCAGATCAATCGGAATCTATTCTGACTCTCTGTCGGCACTGCAGACAACGATAAATCCAGTTGCCCTCCACCCCCTGGCCGTCGAGGCGCGGGGCCACCTGCACAGGGCTTCGATACAGGGCAAACTTGTCAATTTGTTCTGGATCAAAGCCCACGCGGGACTAGAGGGGAATGAGCGTGCTGACCATCTGGCCAAGGAAGCTGCGCTAAAGTCTAAACGCAGTTTTGACTATGACAGCTGCCCGGTTTCATTCATCAGGCGAAGCATTCGTATGCGATCGCTTGATGAATGGAACCAACGATACCGGGCCGGTGAAACAGCCGGTGTCACCCGGGTCTTTTTCCCGGACGCGATAGCCGCATACCGTGTCATCGGTAAAATAAAGGTGGACAGATTTGTCACTCAGGTGTTGTCGGGGCACGGTGGATTCTCCGAGTACTTGCATCGTTTCAAGTGTAAGGAGAGTCCATCGTGCGTCTGCGACCCTGCGTGTTCGGAGTCTGTTCTCCACGTCCTCCTGGACTGCCCGGCCCATGACCGTGAGAGGCAGGAGCTGGAGTTCCTATTGGACTGCAAACTGGAACTAAGCACGCTTCCGGATATTGTACTGGGTAAAAATAGAGACTTGTTCCTCAAATTTTGTAAAAAACTGTGTATTGCTGTAAATAAAAGAAATAGAGTGTAAGTTATGCTAAGTAATTATATTGATATATAAATATTTTTAGCATAAATAAATTGTAATTAGGAACATAGTTTTAAGTTAGCATTAAGTTGTTTATTAGTGTTAAATAGAATGTTGTTACTCATATGAGAAAAAATTGTTAAAATAAAATGTAGTCAATACCTAATGTCCTGTTGCTTTACTCCTGCCTTACATAAAAATAGTTTTTTTTTTTAAAATACCCAAAATATGTTACGGAATTGTTATGTTTAGACAGTAGTTTAAGGTATCTAGCCTTGTTGTATAATAATTTGCTATCTTGTTATTAGTTTATAAAAGTTGTAAAAATTAGTTACTATGTATATTAGTTTAGATACTGCAAAATGTTGAATGTAATTAAAGTTTATTGTTCCCCCCTTCACTGTCCCCGTCCCCCTTGTGTTACAATTAGAATGTAAGTACACTATGGCCTTCAGCCCATGATCGAAAGATGATGTAAGCGAGATGAAAATGGGATGCTGAATGGCTGACGAGCAGAGTATAAGATATGATGTATGAATGAGTTTTTGGTGATAAATAAACAAACAAGATAATAAAGACAAATTGTAAAAACAGTCTCCCAAAGTCTCAGGGAGGTCTATTTTTAAAAGATTAAAAAAAAAAAAAAAAAAAAAAAAAAAAAAAAAAAAAAAAACCTAACCTAACCTAACCTAACCTAACCTAACCTAACCTAACCTAACCTAACCTAACTTAACCTAACCTAACCTAACCTAACCTAACCTAACCTAACCTAACCTAACCTAACCTAACCTAACCTAACCTAACCTAACCTAACCTAACCTAACCTAACCTAACCTAACCTAACCTAACCTAACCTAACCTAACCTAACCTAACCTAACCTAACCTAACCTAACCTAACCTAACCTAACCTAACCTAACCTAACCTAACCTAACCTAACCTAACCTAACCTAACCTAACCTAACCTAACCTAACCTAACCTAACCTAACCTAACCTAACCTAACCTAACCTAACCTAACCTAACCTAACCTAACCTAACCTAACCT
The DNA here is from genome assembly GCA_036936625.1 of Parnassius smintheus behrii. Lineage (NCBI taxonomy): Eukaryota > Metazoa > Arthropoda > Insecta > Lepidoptera > Papilionidae > Parnassius > Parnassius smintheus. The sequence continues at coordinate 69,038 of JAUPFT010000022.1, forward strand.
AACCTAACCTAACCTAACCTAACCTAACCAAATACATCTCTGCTTATAACTTTGCTAAAAATAGGTCTTTTTCGCTCAAATCTTTTCTAAATAATAGAACTAATTACTCCTCGTATTCCCCCGTAGTTTTCATAGTACATTTTTACCGCAATATAATTAATTTTCACATTTTCCATCCATTTTATAGGTAAATTCACAAATAAAAACATAAATTCATCTATAATTCGGCTGAAAATTGCCCCTTTCCGTTTAAATTTTCTATTTAGATAGTGTAACTAACTGCTCCCCGTATTACTATATACTTTTTGTGGTAAATTCTTAACGTTTTATATATAATTTTCATATTTTCAGTCCCTTATTTATGTAAATTTATTAATAAAAACAATAATTAATCTATAATCCGGCTGAAAATTACCCTTTTCCGTTTGAATATTCTTTTTAATTGGTGTAATTAACTGCCTCACGTATTTATATATAGTTTTCTTCGTTGATTTTCGCCGATAAATTACTGATTTTAGCATAATTCGTTTTCCAATAGTCCTATTTTCATAAAATTTTTAAAAATTTTCAAATCTCTGTTTCTTCCGCTCTTTTTGCTTCTGTTAGGTCCGTCCCGTGTAGAAATAGCCATCTGCACTCAAATTTTATAAGTAAAACACACCGAATTGGAAAAAATCACTATTTACCTAAACCGAGGTATAGTGGTCAACCGATACATTTGTATAAAATCAAATACATCTCTGCTTATAACTTTGCTAAAAATAGGTCTTTTTCGCTCAAATCTTTTCTAAATAATAGAACTAATTACTCCTCGTATTCCCCCGTAGTTTTCATAGTACATTTTTACCGCAATATAATTAATTTTCACATTTTCCATCCATTTTATAGGTAAATTCACAAATAAAAACATAAATTCATCTATAATTCGGCTGAAAATTGCCCCTTTCCGTTTAAATTTTCTATTTAGATAGTGTAACTAACTGCTCCCCGTATTACTATATACTTTTTGTGGTAAATTCTTAACGTTTTATATATAATTTTCATATTTTCAGTCCCTTATTTATGTAAATTTATTAATAAAAACAATAATTAATCTATAATCCGGCTGAAAATTACCCTTTTCCGTTTGAATATTCTTTTTAATTGGTGTAATTAACTGCCCCACGTATTTATATATAGTTTTCTTCGTTGATTTTCGCCGATAAATTACTGATTTTAGCATAATTCGTTTTCCAATAGTCCTATTTTAATAAAATTTTTAAAAATTTTCAAATCTCTGTTTCTTCCGCTCTTTTTGCTTCTGTTAGGTCCGTCCCGTGTAGAAATAGCCATCTGCACTCAAATTTTATAAGTAAAACACACCGAATCGAATTGGAAAAAATCACTATTTACCTAAACCGAGGTATAGTGGTCAACCGATACATTTGTATAAAATCAAATACATCTCTGCTTATAACTTTGCTAAAAATAGGTCTTTTTCGCTCAAATCTTTTCTAAATAATAGAACTAATTACTCCTCGTATTCCCCCGTAGTTTTCATAGTACATTTTTACCGCAATATAATTAATTTTCACATTTTCCATCCATTTTATAGGTAAATTCACAAATAAAAACATAAATTCATCTATAATTCGGCCACCCCTCCCTATTGCTCTTACTTAAGTAGACTTGTAGGGAATTTGTATCGATTTTAATTTGTATCGATTTTTTTTCTTATTTTATTTATATCGATTTTTTTTATTTAATTTTTTAAACCTGCAAATAAAAACACCTGGTTTAGGCAAAAGTCGCCCTCCCACCCTTCCGGTTTTCATTAATTAATTAGATTCGTGTCACACAAATGTCAGTTCTCAGTAATTCGTGTACTGAAGCCATACCCAGTCAAAATTTAAGTCAAGAAATTGTTAGGACTGAAGATCCTGCAAATATAACTGACGAAGAATTTGAAGAAGCTCGATCTGAATCCAGCCCTAACTTTAACGACGAGTACCTTTTAAAAATTAATGAACACACTGATTTAATACAAAAAACCCTAGACGGTAGTAGAAGTGTCACTCGCATAAACAAGGAAAGTATTAAAAAGTCTCTGGAAGAAATTAAGCGGAGCACGCAGCAGTTACACGACCAAGTTCAAAATATTTTACGACAGTCAACACTATATACCGAAAATAAAACCACTTCTATAATCAGAAATACGATTAAAGAAGAATTCGAAAAGATTGCGTTAAAGTCTCAGCAGTTCTCCGCTCCGCCACTGCCAAAGCCACTTCATTCAGATATTACCCCGAAGCCAATTCCAAGTTACGCCGCAGCTGTTAAGACTACAAAAGTTACTGAGAAACCCCCAATTCCGATTACCAAACCATCTTTAATAATTACTTCCAAACAACCAGTATCCTCGTCACAAGAGACCATCCACGCGTGGAGGAAAAGTGTTCACTTCAAAGAGCTTACATTCACTCCTGCTGAGGTGAAACCTGTCTCTAATCATAAACTTCGCGTAGAGTTCGACAAACAAGAGCAAAGGGACAAGATTTTAGAAACAATAAATCGGCCAGACAGCCTGGTCAGCGCAGAAATAGCGAAAAAACTCAAGCCTATGGTCATACTTAAGGGAATTTACAAAGACACACCCGTAACTGAGCTTGTCGATATCATCACCAATCAAAACACTAAAATAAAAGACCTTACTACATCACCTGAAGACATCATATTTAAATTTGTGCGCAATAACAAAAACCAGAAACTCTATAACGCTGTATTTATGGTTGCTCCTCATATTTGGAGAGTGATCATAGAAATACAAAGAGTTAATATAGACCATCAACGAGTGCACGTAGAAGACTTTCCGGCATTCCTTCAGTGTTATAAGTGCATGCAATTTGGACACACCAAAAAGCACTGCACTGAAGACAATACAATCTGTTCCCACTGCTCCTCAAATACACACACATACAAAGACTGTCCAGTAAAAAAAGATATAAACAAAATAAACTGCCACAACTGTACAATACACGCTAAAAAATACAACTTAAATTTAAACACTAAGCACAGCGCCACGTCATTATTCTGCCCTCGTGTTCTTAAACAAATTGAAACCTGCAAAAATAAAACCGATTATGGATACTAAAAGAAAAAATAGGAAAACTGCAACAAATAGTTACAACCCGCTTAAATGTTTACAAATAAATCTAGATAGAGGATACGCAGCGACTAACGAATTGTATAAGTATGTGACGGATAATCAGATTGACATAGTGTTTGTTAACGAGCCTTATGTTGGAAGTGGCACTTATATGAGACATTGCCCCGGCTACCATATTCACCAGTTTTCAACTAAACATCATGTCAAAGCATGCATACTCATCAAACAAAATATTGGGAGTTCGTTGGGCATCTCAGAAGACTCCACTTCCAACATTTGTATAGTACAAATAACTACAAACGGCAAAAAAATATTTCTTATCAGTGTATACGTTGAACCAAATAATGATGAAATTAACACAATTAATACATTAGAGCTCTTTCTACAAAAGACAAAAAATTACAGCCATATCATTTGTGGTGACTTCAATGGCTGGCACCCTTTATGGAACTCATCCAGGGCAAATCGGCGAGGAAATATTATAGCAGACTTACTAACCACTAACGATCTTAACCTTTGTAATTCTGGAAATGTACCAACATTTGAGACTGTTACTCACAACATCCATCGAGAATCCATAATTGACCTTACTTTAACCTCTAATCTGTCATCAAATCAAATCAGTAACTGGAAAGTTGATATAGAAGTCTGCCCATCCTCCGGTCATAACGCAATAACTTTTGAATTATTAATAAATAAAAACAGTATACCCAAACTAAAGAAACTATCCACTTTTAAATATCATACTCAAAATGTAAAATGGGAACAAGTGCACACAACTTTCAAAGAAGAAATTAGAAAAAATATAGATTTAAATGTAAACATAGAACAATTCAATAGTTTTGAACTAGAAGAATTCATAGGCAATTTAACATCAGCTATACAAAAATCTTGTGATTATCTGTTTCCACAAAAAGGAGGAGCACGCAATAGAGCAATATGGTGGAATGACGAGCTAGAGCAGCTGAAACAAAAAGTTATCAAGAATCATCATAGGATCCAGCAATTGAAACGACGGAAAAAACCATTAACTGAAGTGATAGAAGAAAAGACAAAACTAAAGACAGAATATGCGCAGGCAATCAAAACTGTATCAACCAACCATTTCAGAGAGTTTTGCAATAAACAGGGGAAGGAAGATGTTTGGAGTGTCACTAATAGGCTTCTTAAAACTACTCCTCTAGCTCAACCACCAATGACACTAAAAACTAAAGCAGGCAACTACACCTCAACCACCAAGGATACCGCAGAAACATTGTTAAACGAGTATTTTCCTGAAGACGAACCTGACATAAGCTCTAGACACAAGGAAATACGTAGTCTCTCTAAAATAGTACCAGACACACCGTCAGACCCTCCATTTACTACTGAAGAAGTTTTAAACGCTCTTAAAACAATGAACTCTAAAAAATCACCAGGACTAGATCACTTAACTGCAGACATATGCTTTAATTTTACTAAATTGTATCCCTCAGTTATTACCGCTATAATGAATAGATGCTTTGAACTCAGTTATTTCCCAAAAATCTGGAAAACTGCATACATAAAAATAATTCCAAAAACTCATAAAACTGAATTTAACACTTCCTCTTATAGACCTATAGGACTTATCAATGTTTTTGGGAAAACTTTAGAAAAGCTCATTACTAAGAGACTAACCTATCATTTACATAAAACTAATGCAATGAGCGAGGTACAATATGGCTTTAGAGAGCAAACTTCGACCACGTGTGCAATACAAAAAGTCCTAGACGTTATTAGAAATGCCAAAAGCAACAATATGCAAGTCCTAGCAGTATCGTTAGATATACAAGCTGCGTTTGATAGCGCATGGTGGCCGGCTCTTTACCAAAGATTAAAATCAATTCAATGTCCTAGGAATATATTTATGTTACTCCAACATTATACAAGAGATCGCGAAGTAAAACTTGATTTCGCCGATAGTTCGGCTACCAAACAAATGCACCGAGGGTGTATTCAGGGATCAGTTTGTGGTCCTATGTTCTGGAATTTAATTCTCGATGAGCTTTTAACGTCAACTCTACCTGATGGATGCCATTTGCAAGCATTCGCGGATGACCTCTTTCTAATTACATACGCAAAAAATCTCGCTACTCTAGAAACTACAACACAGGCTGCACTTAAACAGATATTGGAGTGGGGTAGTTCAATTAAGCTTAAATTCAACCCGAATAAAACGCAAATGATTGCGTTCACCAATAAAGCTAAAAAATGCAAAATAATAATGGAAAACCAATACATCAATTTTTCACGACAGATTAAATACTTAGGAGTTATCATCGATCATAAATTAAATTTTATAAAACATGCAGACTACATAATAAACAAATCCCTTAATCTACTACATAAACTAGTAAAGTATATAAAACCGACCTGGGGAATTAATCCAGAAAATGTCCGTACCATCTACTCAAATGTAATAGAACCTATATTGTGTTATGGTGCAAGTGTTTGGAACCCAGCCCTTAAATATAAATATGTCAATAAGCGCCTTCTTTCCTTACAACGAACAATAGCCATAAAAATCATAAGGGGTTTCCGTACAATCAGTACGGCAACTGCAATCAGCTTAGCACAACTACACCCCCTTCCAGACAAAATTAATACAGTAGCAGATCTAGAAAAGACTAAGCAACAACGTACATCAAAATACTTACCTACAGACATAGAGCTTGAATCACCTTCCAAACCTATGGAGCTACTTCATCCTTCAAAACGAAAAATAATAGAATTTACTGAAGCAACATGTCAGCAAGAAGTAGAGCTAAATCAAACATCGTCTTCATCCTGTATCTTCACAGATGGAAGCAAAAATGAAAATGGAGTAGGGGCAGCTTATGTTGTGTTTTCTCATGAAGGTCAAAAATTAATAAGGAAATACAAACTACATAGCACGTGCTCAATTTTTCAAGCTGAAATATATGCTATTCAAAAAGCAATACACTGGATACTCAGCAGTAAACTACATAAATTCACAATTTTTTCCGACAGTAAATCAAGCTTACAAGAAATCCAAAACCCAGAGAGTACAAACCCATTAACCGTAGAAATCCACCATAATATAATCAAAGCTCAAACACTAAATAAAACTATTAAGTTTGTTTGGATTAAAGCGCATAATGGAGTTCTTGGTAATGAGCTTGCAGATGCAGCAGCAAAATCAGCGTCAAATTTGAACAAAACACCGGACTATTGTAATTTCCCAATTTCTTATGTAAAGCAAAAACACAAAATAGAACTCAAGACCGTTGCTGAAAATTATTATAACACTCCAAACAATTGCAAATATCTTAAAACATGGTGTCCCACGTATGAAATTCTTGTCAGTGTATTGGAAAAATTCAAATTGTCTTTCAGTGTAACGCAAGTTTTATCCAATCATGGCTTCCACAAAAAATACCTATACCGTTTTAAAATAACAGAAAATGACAAATGTCCTTGTGATAGTAATACACAACAAACGGTTGATCATTTAATAAAAGAATGTCCAAAATTTAGTCAAACCCGAATTGATCATGAGATCCACTGCAGCAATCTTAATATAAGCCCATACAAACTAATTGAAGTTATACAAAAGGAATCTTGCATAGAAAGTTTCACAAGACACGTAGAAAAAATCGTAAAGTCACTTAAAAAATTTAATAAAGACTGATAAAAAAAAAAAAAGAAAAAAAAAACTATATAACATAAAGTAAACAAAGTAAGAAAAGCACAAATTAATAAACACAAAGGAGAAAATCACTCTGTATAGTGCAAATTGTATCCCGAAAGCATATTGCATTATACGCTGAGAACCTCAATTTAATTTAAAAAAAAAAAAAAAAAAAAAAAAAACCTAACCTAACCTAACCTAACCTAACCTAACCTAACCTAACCTAACCTAACCTAACCTAACCTAACCTAACCTAACCTAACCTAACCTAACCTAACCTAACCTAACCTAACCTAACCTAACCTAACCTAACCTAACCTAACCTAACCTAACCTAACCTAACCTAACCTAACCTAACCTAACCTAACCTAACCTAACCTAACCTAACCTAACCTAACCTAACCTAACCTAACCTAACCTAACCTAACCTAACCTAACCTAACCTAACCTAACCAAATACATCTCTGCTTATAACTTTGCTAAAAATAGGTCTTTTTCGCTCAAATCTTTTCTAAATAATAGAACTAATTACTCCTCGTATTCCCCCGTAGTTTTCATAGTACATTTTTACCGCAATATAATTAATTTTCACATTTTCCATCCATTTTATAGGTAAATTCACAAATAAAAACATAAATTCATCTATAATTCGGCTGAAAATTGCCCCTTTCCGTTTAAATTTTCTATTTAGATAGTGTAACTAACTGCTCCCCGTATTACTATATACTTTTTGTGGTAAATTCTTAACGTTTTATATATAATTTTCATATTTTCAGTCCCTTATTTATGTAAATTTATTAATAAAAACAATAATTAATCTATAATCCGGCTGAAAATTACCCTTTTCCGTTTGAATATTCTTTTTAATTGGTGTAATTAACTGCCTCACGTATTTATATATAGTTTTCTTCGTTGATTTTCGCCGATAAATTACTGATTTTAGCATAATTCGTTTTCCAATAGTCCTATTTTCATAAAATTTTTAAAAATTTTCAAATCTCTGTTTCTTCCGCTCTTTTTGCTTCTGTTAGGTCCGTCCCGTGTAGAAATAGCCATCTGCACTCAAATTTTATAAGTAAAACACACCGAATTGGAAAAAATCACTATTTACCTAAACCGAGGTATAGTGGTCAACCGATACATTTGTATAAAATCAAATACATCTCTGCTTATAACTTTGCTAAAAATAGGTCTTTTTCGCTCAAATCTTTTCTAAATAATAGAACTAATTACTCCTCGTATTCCCCCGTAGTTTTCATAGTACATTTTTACCGCAATATAATTAATTTTCACATTTTCCATCCATTTTATAGGTAAATTCACAAATAAAAACATAAATTCATCTATAATTCGGCTGAAAATTGCCCCTTTCCGTTTAAATTTTCTATTTAGATAGTGTAACTAACTGCTCCCCGTATTACTATATACTTTTTGTGGTAAATTCTTAACGTTTTATATATAATTTTCATATTTTCAGTCCCTTATTTATGTAAATTTATTAATAAAAACAATAATTAATCTATAATCCGGCTGAAAATTACCCTTTTCCGTTTGAATATTCTTTTTAATTGGTGTAATTAACTGCCCCACGTATTTATATATAGTTTTCTTCGTTGATTTTCGCCGATAAATTACTGATTTTAGCATAATTCGTTTTCCAATAGTCCTATTTTAATAAAATTTTTAAAAATTTTCAAATCTCTGTTTCTTCCGCTCTTTTTGCTTCTGTTAGGTCCGTCCCGTGTAGAAATAGCCATCTGCACTCAAATTTTATAAGTAAAACACACCGAATTGGAAAAAATCACTATTTACCTAAACCGAGGTATAGTGGTCAACCGATACATTTGTATAAAATCAAATACATCTCTGCTTATAACTTTGCTAAAAATAGGTCTTTTTCGCTCAAATCTTTTCTAAATAATAGAACTAATTACTCCTCGTATTCCCCCGTAGTTTTCATAGTACATTTTTACCGCAATATAATTAATTTTCACATTTTCCATCCATTTTATAGGTAAATTCACAAATAAAAACATAAATTCATCTATAATTCGGCCACCCCTCCCTATTGCTCTTACTTAAGTAGACTTGTAGGGAATTTGTATCGATTTTAATTTGTATCGATTTTTTTTCTTATTTTATTTATATCGATTTTTTTTATTTGCAATATACTCGCCCAAGCCTCGTAACCACTATCAGCCAAGAGCTCCTGTGTACGCACCGGAATCCGATGGATGTGGCATATGCCCTGAATGAAATCTACAGTGGCATTTATTCATCCAGATCTCAGGTGCACTCACTAGAAAGGAAGAGGTACACGGGAGCCGTCATACCAGGTACCGTGCCCGACACCTTATATCTTGTATTTACGCAAGCAGAAAAGGAGTCCCTTACCAGCCAGGGATATGGTTCGGGTCCCGGGTCGCGAATTTTAACCGTACATGAGGCCCAAGGTCTCACATACGGGAGAGTGGTCATAATGAGGACAACAACAGAGAAGCTCAAAATTTATGAAAGCGTCCAACATGCAGTAGTGGCAGTGTCCAGGCACACAGAAAGCTGTGTTTATTACACGGACGATTGCGACGATGCAACTGGAAGGCTGGTTGAGAGCGCAATGGCTGCGACAACGAAAAGAATCAAAGAATATAATCTGAAAATGGCAATTAGAAACAGAGACGAAGCGATTGTGGAAGCCCTGTCAACAGATATCACAAACAGTTAAAGATGGAGCACTCTCCACGATATTAAGTACAAGGAAAAGGAAAAAAAAAAAATCTGGTAATATAAAAATTTACATAGCATGTAAGGCCATGTACATTAAGCACGTAGATTATGTCGATGACTACATAAGGGAAAAAAAAAAAAAAAAAAAAAAAAAAACATAAAACACAAAGTGGGTCGACAATTATTATGTTTAAACATCAAAAAAAAGATAAGTAACAACGATGCCCACAAAAAAAAAAAAAAAAAAAAAAACCAAAAAAAAAAAAAAACAAAACAAAAATAATAATGAAAAAAAATATTATAAAAAAAAAATATAGCGATTAAGTGCATGTCGCATGTAAGCATATTAGTTTGCAGACCTTAAGTATGTAAGATAATAGAAATATAAAAAAAAAAAAATACAAAAAAATACAAAAAAAAATCCAAAAAAAAAAAAATATATGTGAACTCACTGCTTAGGCTTAAATATTTAAGTAATGTAAGTAGTGTAAGGAGTATATTTATAACAGTATTCTAAAAGTTAATAAAATAAAGTAAAGCAAAAAAAGGTACGGACTTCGAGTCTGTAGAGTAAAATTATTGTAATAAAAAAAAAAAAAAAAACCTAACCTAACCTAACCTAACCTAACCTAACCTAACCTAACCTAACCTAACCTAACCTAACCTAACCTAACCTAACCTAACCTAACCTAACCTAACCTAACCTAACCTAACCTAACCTAACCTAACCTAACCTAACCTAACCTAACCTAACCTAACCTAACCTAACCTAACCTAACCTAACCTAACCTAACCTAACCTAACCTAACCTAACCTAACCTAACCTAACCTAACCTAACCTAACCTAACCTAACCTAACCTAACCTAACCTAACCTAACCTAACCTAACCTAACCTAACCTAACCTAACCTAACCTAACCTAACCTAACCTAACCTAACCTAACCTAACCTAACCTAACCTAACCTAACCTAACCTAACCTAACCTAACCTAACCTAACCTAACCTAACCTAACCTAACCTAACCTAACCTAACCTAACCTAACCTAACCTAACCTAACCTAACCTAACCTAACCTAACCTAACCTAACCTAACCTAACCTAACCTAACCTAACCTAACCTAACCTAACCTAACCTAACCTAACCTAACCTAACCTAACCTAACCTAACCTAACCTAACCTAACCTAACCTAACCTAACCTAACCTAACCTAACCTAACCTAACCTAACCACAAACTGAGGTTTGCGCCGCACAAGACCAGTGCCATGGTCATCACGCGCAGACTGAAGTATGACACCCCACGCCTCCACATGGGCGGGGTCGACATTGGCATGGTCGGAGAACTCAGGTTACTGGGAGTCGTCCTAGACCAGCGCCTGACCTTCAACACGCACGTCGCGAATGTGTGTAAGAGGGCCGTAGCCTTCTACGCCCAGCTTTCGAGAGCCGCGAAGGCGAGCTGGGGCCTCCACCCCGAAGTTATCCGCGCTATCTACAGAGCGGTGGTTGAGCCCGTGATATTGTATGCGGCTGCCGTTTGGGCGCCGGCTGTTGATAAGCTCGGTGTTCGAAAGCAGCTGAACGTGGTCCAGCGGGGTTTTGCGCAGAAGCTGTGTAGGGCATACCGCACCACCTCCCTGAACTCAGCACTGTTGCTCGCTGGGATACTCCCCCTTGACCTGCGGGTCCGCGAAGCCGCGGCGCTGTATGGTGCGAGGAGGGGTATACCCCAGGACGCGATAGGAGATCGGGAGGTGGAACGGATGTCCTCGGCTCTGCGGTCTCCGCATCCCGCTCAGCATATTGACCTGGAGTTCAAGTGCCTGGCGGGCGAGGAACAACTCGCGGCAAATATTGACCACGAACTTAATATCTACACGGACGGCAGTAAGATTGAGGGCAAGGTGGGTGCGGCGTTATCCATATGGAGGGGCGCCGCCGAAACCAAAACCCTCAAGCTTACTTTGCCGTCCTTTTGCACCGTCTACCAGGCGGAACTCCTGGCGATATGCAGGGCGGCGCGGACGGCCGCAGATAACTCGGCCAGATCAATCGGAATCTATTCTGACTCTCTGTCGGCACTGCAGACAACGATAAATCCAGTTGCCCTCCACCCCCTGGCCGTCGAGGCGCGGGGCCACCTGCACAGGGCTTCGATACAGGGCAAACTTGTCAATTTGTTCTGGATCAAAGCCCACGCGGGACTAGAGGGGAATGAGCGTGCTGACCATCTGGCCAAGGAAGCTGCGCTAAAGTCTAAACGCAGTTTTGACTATGACAGCTGCCCGGTTTCATTCATCAGGCGAAGCATTCGTATGCGATCGCTTGATGAATGGAACCAACGATACCGGGCCGGTGAAACAGCCGGTGTCACCCGGGTCTTTTTCCCGGACGCGATAGCCGCATACCGTGTCATCGGTAAAATAAAGGTGGACAGATTTGTCACTCAGGTGTTGTCGGGGCACGGTGGATTCTCCGAGTACTTGCATCGTTTCAGGTGTAAGGAGAGTCCATCATGCGTCTGCGACCCTGCGTGTTCGGAGTCTGTTCTCCACGTCCTCCTGGACTGCCCGGCCCATGACCGTGAGAGGCAGGAGCTGGAGTTCCTATTGGACTGCAAACTGGAACTAAGCACGCTTCCGGATATTGTACTGGGTAAAAATAGAGACTTGTTCCTCAAATTTTGTAAAAAACTGTGTATTGCTGTAAATAAAAGAAATAGAGTGTAAGTTATGCTAAGTAATTATATTGATATATAAATATTTTTAGCATAAATAAATTGTAATTAGGAACATAGTTTTAAGTTAGCATTAAGTTGTTTATTAGTGTTAAATAGAATGTTGTTACTCATATGAGAAAAAATTGTTAAAATAAAATGTAGTCAATACCTAATGTCCTGTTGCTTTACTCCTGCCTTACATAAAAATAGTTTTTTTTTTAAAATACCCAAAATATGTTACGGAATTGTTATGTTTAGACAGTAGTTTAAGGTATCTAGCCTTGTTGTATAATAATTTGCTATCTTGTTATTAGTTTATAAAAGTTGTAAAAATTAGTTACTATGTATATTAGTTTAGATACTGCAAAATGTTGAATGTAATTAAAGTTTATTGTTCCCCCCTTCACTGTCCCCGTCCCCCTTGTGTTACAATTAGAATGTAAGTACACTATGGCCTTCAGCCCATGATCGCAAGATGATGTAAGCGAGATGAAAATGGGATGCTGAATGGCTGACGAGCAGAGTATAAGATATGATGTATGAATGAGTTTTTGGTGATAAATAAACAAACAAGATAATAAAGACAAATTGTAAAAACAGTCTCCCAAAGTCTCAGGGAGGTCTATTATATTTAAAAAAAAAAAAAAAAAAAAAAAAAAAAAAAACCTAACCTAACCTAACCTAACCTAACCTGTATGGAGTATTTCTTAAACCAATTAAATTCGGTCACTTTCTGTATCATAACAATATTAAAAATATAGTCCATGATGGAGTCAAAAAAGTTGGACGAAATAGAATATCAGTGGAGTTTAAAACAGCTGCAGATGCAAACACCTTTATCGATCACCCAGCTCTCCAAATTTCTAAATATAAAGCAACCATCCCCTCATATAGTATCACTCGTATGGGGCTAGTTAGACAAGTTCCCATAGAGTGGACACTAGAAGAATTAATAGCAGCTATAGAAATTCCCTCTGGCTACGGTTCTATAATTAAAGCACGGCGACTTAATAGACGATCAGTGAGTGACAGCAATAGCGTTTCTTGGGTTCCAACTCAGACGGTTGTTCTAACTTTTTCTGGACAAAAACTTCCTCCCCATATTTACTGTTTTTACACTTCAATGCCAGTGGAAAAATATGTTTTGCCACTAATTCAGTGTCATAAATGTTGTAGATTTGGCCATGTTACTTCCCAGTGCCGATCATCCCCTCGCTGCTTTGTGTGTGCACAGAATCATGAAGGTTTATCTTGTTCTCGACAAACTCCTACTTGTCTATTCTGCTCAGGTCCCCACACCGCAAAAGACCCTACCTGTCCTGAACATCTAAGGCAAAAATCTATTAAACTCGTTATGTCACAAGAAAATATCTCATATTTAGAAGCTTCAACTAGATTCCCTCAGACAAAAAGATCCTTTGCTGATACAACAAGAATCCAGCCTCGTAATTGTTCTCAACAGACCCCTTATACCATAACTGACAGTCTTTCAACCCCTTCGGCTCAGCTCTCACAAACTGCATCATACAAAAAAACAATTTTTATCCCTCAACATACCTACAGCCAATCATTAAATTCTGGATATGATATGGCAGCCCATCAGACAATTGTTGAGAATCCTAATTCTTCCCTTCCTAATGGGTGTGCTCTACTGGGAAATGACAACAACTCCTCTAGTAATGATAATTTCTGCGAACTTATGATATCAATTCTAATTAACATGATCTCCCGTTTTAGTGACACGGAACTTCCTCTCAGCTTACACTAAAAACTTACTCAGCTTTCCTCCTTAGCCCGTAACATTCGCAGTCCCGCCAATTCTTCAATGGAATTGTCGGAGCATTAGAAATAAAAAAATGAACTCATTTACCTCATTAATAAATTTCATCCCTTCATTCTTGCCATCCAGGAGACATGGCTCAGGCCTGAGTCTCATTTTAGGGTTTCAGGCTACGCATGCCTCCGGGATGATAGGAGTGATGGTCGTGGTCGTGAATTTTCACAAATTCCTCTCCCTTCTCATAGTCCAGCAGTAAATGCTGTTGCTATTAAGGCCCTTGATGTCTCTATTCTCTCTGTTTACATTCCTAATCCTGATGCAAATGTTTTAACAGAACTTGCAACACTTATTTCTTCTGTCACCTCCTATGGTTATTTTGGGAGATTTTAATATGCATCATACTGTTTGGGGCTCCCATCTGTGTGATTCACTGGCTCCCTTATTTTTAGATCTTATTGATAATTTTAATCTCTGTATTCTAAATGACGGGTCTCCTACCCGTCGAGTAATGGGGATACATTACAAAATGTTAGAAGTGCCGTTGACCCAACTCTCTGCTCCCCAGATATTGCTTCCCTTCTTTTGTGGCAAATATTACCTTCTAGCTATGGCAGTGACCATTTTCCTATATTAATCTCTCCTCCTACTTCACCTAGAATAAATTTTACATTTTGCCCAAGACTAAAGTATAATCTATCCAAAGCTAATTGGCAATTATATTCTACAGTTTTGGAACAAGAGGTTAAAACTCTTCCCCCAATTAACAATGATAATATTGCTCATGTATATATAGAGTTCAGAAATGCAATTATTTCTGCTGCTAATAAGTCAATCCCCTTAAAAAAACCTTTCAAAAATAAGTATCCTTCCCCTCCTTGGTGGGACCAAGATTGTTCAGCAGCTTGTAGGAGAAGAAAAGAGGCTGAATTAATATACTCCCGTTCTGTGACTGCAGAGAATTATATCTCCTATAAAAAAATTGCTGCAGAAACCTTAAAATTACTGTCAGACAAAAAGCGAACTGGTTGGTTTAAATTCTGTGAGTCACTGTCACCTAGGACTCCCCCATCTTTGGTCTGGAGAAATGTTAAAAAATATTGCTGTGCAGTTTCTAGTGAAAATATAATTTCTAATGATCCTTCCCCGTGGATAGATGAATTCTCTAATAAACTTGCACCACAAACAGTCCCATCTTATGATGAATGCCTAGTTTTTAATTCTGCTTTTTTAAAAACAAATGATAAATTTGATTCCCCCTTTTCTTCTCAGGAATTGTTTACTGTACTCAATGACTTTAAAGACTCGCACTAAGTGACTCTACAAAAGGACAACGTCACTTTTCATCTGTTAATATTTTAACACAATAATATTATCCTGAACTCGTATTTTCTGAATATTTTCAGGAGTTTTATCAGTCTAAAAAACCGGCCATAACTATTTTGACAGTGGTAGAGCCACGCGGCAGCTTTGCTGTTGCACGTATGGGCCGGCTCAAACTTGGGTGGTACCACGACCTCACGGAATACCGGCGTGAAGTGGAAGCTCAGCTTCCTCGTTTTGTCTGGTGAGTGTAGGTGGCCGGAGGCCCAATTCTCCGCCTCGCCTCAATACTACAACTGCTCGGGGGAATACTGAGCAACAAAACCAAGGCGATCCCTGCCACGCTATCCGTAAATTTCTGCAATATCAGGGGACTTCATTCTAACCTAAACGCCGTCCACTACCATCTCGAGACGGCAAGGCCGGCTCTGCTCTTTCTGACCGAGACGCAGGTGTCCTCTCCGGCTGATGCTTCGTATCTCTCCTACCCGGGGTACAAACTGGAACGCTCCTTTGTGCCTCGGGCTGGAGTTTGCGTATACGTCAGAGACATCTGTTCTCAACGCCTCGGCAGTCTTGAAGGTTCGGACCTGTCCATCCTTTGGCTACTTGTAGACAGCGACGACCATCCGCGCGTCTACGGGTGCCTCTATAGGACCCATAGTGGTAATGCCGAAACAGACCGACTCTTCGACCACGTCCTGCTAATGATAAATGGCTATATAAATGGCTGCAAATTCTTTGCTACAGCAGATCCCCTCCGCAGAGATCGTGATCCTCGGCGATTTTAACGCCCACCACGCCAAGTGGCTTGGTTCACGTTTAACCGATCATGCGGGGAGATCTGTTCATGATTTTGCCTTGGCATATGGTCTGACACAACTGGTTACTTCGCCTACGCGGATTCCAGCTGTGGAGGACCATACACCTTTCCCGTTGGACCTTCTGCTGATCTCTCATCCGGACGTATATCACATTTCTGTCGACGGCCCTTTAGGCTCCTCGGACCATTGTCTTGTCCGGAGTGTGGTGCCACCACTCTCGATGACAGGGGGAGTATGCCGCCGACCATCCCACGGTGTGAGTGCTCCATGCTGGAGGTGCGGTTTACACAGCGCTCGGTTCGGAAAGCACTACTCTCCCTGGACATTCGCAAGTTTAGTGGGCCTGACGGTATTCCCCCAACTGTGCTGAGGACGTGTGCTCCAGAGTTGGCACCGGTCTTAACGCGTCTTTTCCGTTACTCCTACTCTCTAGGCGTAGTCCCAAAATCATGGAAGACAACAATTCGTCTACCCATTCCCTAAAAACGGCGACCGCTCAGACCCATCCAGCTACAGGCCCATCGTCATCACCTCCTTGTTCTCCAAAACAAAAAAATTGTAAACTGCCAGCTAATGAGGTGCCTTGAGAATCATCAGCTGATTAGTGGTCGCCAGTACGACTTCCGTCGTGGTCGATCAGCTGGTGATCTTCTGGTCTACCTGACTCATAGATGAGCGGCGGCAGTAGAGTCCAAGGGGGAAGCATTGGCCGTTAGTTTGGACATTGCGAAGTCCTTCGTTCGGGTTAGGCACGAAGCTCTTCTTTCGAAAATCCCTTCCTATGGGCTTCCCGAGAAATTGTGCAATTGGATCACCAGCTTTCTTGCAGATCGAAGCATCAAGGTCGTTGTAGACGGTGCAAGCTCTGATTACAAGCCCATTAATGCTGGTGTTTCACAAGGCTGCGTGCTATCACCAACGGTGGTTCTTCTGCATATCAATATGTTGCAAACCTGTAAGATTCATTGCTATGCAGATGACAGCACTGGTGATGCTCTGTACACCGGCCGTGCCAAAATTTCGCGGGAAAACGTCTCCAAGTACCGGGACAAACTTGTGTCTGAAGTCGAATCTTTGCTGAACAGTCTGGATTGGGGGCGACTAAATCTAGTCAAGTTTAGCCCTCAGAAGACACAAGTTTGCACGTAAACCGCTAAAAAGAACCCCTTTGCAGCATCTCCTAAGCTTCAAGACACTCCCTTTGTTGCCTCAGCCAGTATCGGAATCCTGGGCGTCGACATATCGAATGACGTGCAGTTTCGTATTCACTTGGAAGAGAAGGCCAAACTGGCGTCCAAAAAAAAGGCTTGCTCAGCAGAGTGGGACAATATTTCATGCCAGCACACCGCCTGCAACTTTACAAGGCGCAGGTTTGGCCGCTCATGGAATACTGTTCCCATCTCTGGGCTGGGGCCCCCCAGTACCAGCTCCTTCCACTGGTCAAGTGGAAGGAGCTGGTACTGGGGGGCCCTCATACATACAGCGCAGAGCGGCTCGAATCGTCGACCACCGAGTGCTTTCCGATCGGCTTGATTGCAAGATGCATCTATCACGAGTAGTGCTCTGAGGAATGGTTCGGATTAATCCCAGCCGCCAAATTTCATGAACGCGCTATAATAATAATAATAATAATAATAATTATAATTCAGCTTCGGAAAGGAGGTACAAAAGTGACCCACCTTTTCTATATGGATGACCTCAAGTTATTCGTTATAATATAATAATGTATAGTAATATAACAATAATATAATATAAAATGTAAATATAATAATACGCTAAGCAACTTAACAAAAATAAAATGTAACCTAATAATAAAATGGAAATAAAATGTAGTCTAAATAAAAATAAAAATAAAATGTTCTCGTAATAGCAGCTACGTAGATGCGTAGGGGAAACAATAATTGAGAAATAATTATAATCCAGACGACAGCCAAATTGACATCGTGCAAGAAGTAACGTAAAGAACAAGATTAAAATTCGCTTCAAACTATTCAATCCCCAAAAATTTTGCTTATATCTATTTCTGTTCGAATTCTATAATGGGGTGAGCCAGAATCACGACGCGCAAAAATGCATCCTTCCCGCGTCCACACATATCTCCAGCCTTTGCGGCGCCCTTCTTCCCGTGCTTTATAAAATAATTGCCTATTGATTGAGGTGAGCCGCTCATTAACATAAAATCGGCGCGGCTCGCCACCTAAGTTCAAACCGGCAGTATCCGCCCCCCGCCGAACGCGCGCTTCGTGAATTAGTTTGTCTCGAATCCACCGTTACCAGATTGGGGTTTTTTTTCGCAATTCTGGGGAATAAATTGACTCTTGGGGAATAACTGGGGAAATGGAATCTTTGGGGAAACCTTTGGGGGGGAAAAATACATAATGGGGAACTTTGGTGGCTAGAATTTTTAAAACGACAAAAAGTGCAAACGGACGTACTTTTTGTTCAGCTAATATATCATGGCTAAAATGCAAGATTCCAGAGCTATATAAAAAAACGCTGTGTCTATGTCTGTGTCTGTGGTGTGGTGTTTGATGTTTGAATTTTGAATGTCGTTGGTTGTAGCGTTGACGAGATTTTCTCTGAGTACCTAATACATATTTCTTGTTTATTCTATATAGTTTGTGTTCTTGTTGTATTGTTCTGTCGTGTCGATTGATATTTGATATACTTATTAAATCAAGTGATATGAAAAATGGCTCGACGATATCAAAGAATATATACACTACGCGAAAAGAAACGACACTTAAGCATGTGTGCACGTAAAATCGCTTGCGGCTATGTGTGGGTGTCTGGATGTTTGCGGGGGCCTTGAGAGGCGCGCGGGGCGTGGAACGGGCAGTCGCCGACTGCCCTGGCCGAGGGCTAGTAGTAATACCGATATTTGTCACTATTAGTTAATATGAATATATTCGTCAAGTGATATAATATTTCAAATAATATATGAATATTACTGATATCTTAATATATACATATTACTATTCTATTCATGTAGGTATTAAGTTTATGTTACCAAGTAACGTTATTAGTTTTTATAGCCGTGTATGCTAGGTTTATATGCTTTGATAAATATTAATGTACCTAGTTTTTAAATAAATGATATTATAGTATAGTATTACTTAAAATGATTTTAAGTTATTAGAATTAAAATAAATTTCACTGCACAAAACAAGGGCCCTTGTTTTGTTAGTTTAATTTTTAATAATGTTTTATGATACCTAAAAATATGTGAACTCATTTTAATGACAGTCGATATGATCTTAACAAGAATTATTGGGAAATACCATGACAATAAAACTAACATATCGCCAATAATTTTATTATATTACATTATCTGAAATATACATTATTAAAAATACCACTAGAGTCAAGAAATTTTAGATATCTATAAAGAGTTTTTGTATTTGTTCATTGTTGTATTTATGGATTATTTCATTAGAAATAGAAATGACTTATCTCCTCAACACATAGGGAACAATTTGTTGGCCGCCATGTCCCAGGAAACCTGCATACCTTGGATTTTCTAAAAAAATATACATGCTACGAATTTTTGCAATTGTTAGAAATAATAATGAAAATTCAAAAATATATAAGAGTAAATTATTTTTAAAGGATAGTAGGTAATACTGCTTATTGCGTACTGAAATAAGTGTTATCAGTGATTGTTATATAATTGCTACTAAAATCATTTAAATATTAATTATGTAATTATCTTTTTCTTTTAAATTATTTTTCGTAATTACAAATTATAAAATTGATTATAAGTCATTGTATTATCATAGATAATTTTCTCAGTTTATTTTAAATTTAGAATTTGAGAGATTTGCAAAGAATAAATAAGTAATTTCATTTCCTAATATTTGTAAAATTAATTGACTTATCAGTAACATTTATAACGGTTGATTACTTGTTTTCATATTATAAAAACATTTGAATTGTATAATTCTTGCACATTCGAACTGTTGCTAGGTTCAGTTTTGATAGGTAGTAGGGATAGACTACCACCATTTTGTGATATTATTTAAACGATTGCAATAATGATTGAGTGGGGTTTTCGTGCTGTAACTGTAGTAAAGCAGACCTCAAGTGATCAGGCGTATTATTTATTCCTTTCTGCGACTCCTATAATATTGGTTAATTATTTAAGATTACCATTAACTGTCGTGCATATTTGGTTTTGTCGGAAGTTTTAATATACCTCATTTAATAAAAGTTGATTTAAAATTGAACGTATCTTTCACTACCCAAATACATAAGTTTACATAATATATAACACATACCTACTATGTATCTTCTTTGGTACAAGTCTATAATATTCCATTTCGGTTCGATATCAACCCTAGCGTTACACGCTTCGACTCAAGGTCACCGGCGTTTAAGCTCTCACGTACAGGGAGTGTCACCGCTGTGACGATATAGACCAGTATGGGAAGCGGAACCTCAGTTTGCAGGTGAGTTTTATTATAAAAAATCTAGTACATAGTTGTAACTTAAAAATGTAAATGTAACCAAAAAAAATATGAATGAACATGTTGTTATTATGAGTAACGATCATATAATAGACAGAAGATATATAAATATCTAATTAATCAGAAGTTAGAGCAGTCGAATACTCAAACTAATTTTGTTTTTAGAATTTCCAACGCGTAAATTCGTGTCTCATTTTTTTTTTTGGAGTTTATGGCCTGGTATCTAGAAATTCGTGTCTCATAAACGGCGGTAATGTTACCAGCTACGTACACTTTACACTACACTTTTTACGGGAAATGATGGGCGGGCATGGGTATTTTGATTTTTTTTATTAATTTATTCGTGACCATGGTTGCGAGGACCTTCAGTCGAAAACATTACTTTATAATTATCCTTCATAGTTCACTGCTTCACAATATGTTGATGCGTCACATTGTGCAGTCATTGGGAGGTTTTGACGGCAACTTGAGCCAGCAGGCAGCCGACAGTTGGCGATGGTATCTAAAGGCGCCTATGCAACAAACAGCTTATCTTGGGAATCCATCACCATCAGAGCACTTGTTTCACCGTTTCCACTAATAGTTCACATGCGTAGACAGTTAATACATAAAATCGCACCACTTTTACATATCAAAATCCACTTCAAACTATTATTTAAACTATAATACAGGAGCAGCATACCGCCGCCGATCAAGTTCCCGCCAAAACTCCGGGTATTTTGATTGTGTGCTAGTGTTACCATTATATTTAAAAAGCTTTGGTGGGAAATGAGAGTAATATTGTGAGTGCGGGTGCGTGTGCGTGTGGGTTTGGTTTAGTGTAACTGTACCTAACTAAACTAACTGCTAATATTTAAATCAAAAATATTTTTTCTAATATCTAAATTTGGTTTCAGGTTGGCTTACAAATGTGGAGGGACAAGCATCAAAAGCATTTTGTAAGCTTTGTAAATGTTCATTACAAGCACACAAAAAAGATTTATCAAATCACGCTAACTGCAAAAAACATCAAGAGGCTTTTAAATTTTCTCAGCTTGGAAACAGTAGCAAAAAAATCAACACTTTTTTTAATAAAAACATAACTTTTGAAAGAAAAGTATCGGAACTCAAAATTGCAGCTTTTATTGCAGAACATTGTTCAATTTTAGCAGCAGATCTTCTTGGCGTGCTTATTTCTGCTTTGGACAAATCATCTTCTGTACTAAGTGACTTGAAACTCCATCGTACTAAGTGTGCTGGTCTAATAAAAAATGTAATATCACCATGCATCCTTGAGGAATTAATAAAAGATATTGGCGACAGCAATTTTTCCGCAATAATAGATGTGTTGTCACGAAAAAGACCCTGTGTATTATGATACGTTACTTTAGTAAAACAACATTCAAAGTTAAAACGGTGTTTTACAAGTTATTAGAGATTGAAGCCGGCGATGCTGACACACTAGTGAAGGCTTTTAAAGACCAATTTTTCCAAGATGGCTTAGATGTAAAAAAATTAATCGGCATTGGCATAGGTGGTGCAAACGTGATGGTCGGCGAGCATCATTCATTTTCATCAATACTGAAAGAAATTGTACTGCATTTGACTGTGGTTAAATGTGTCTCACACTCGTTGCATCTTGCTGCTGAAAATGCTTGCAAAGTGCTTCCAACACATTTAGAGTTTATAGTAAAAGAATGTCACAATTGGTTTTCTTATTCTACAAAAAGACGAAGTGATTACAGACTTATCTATGAAATATTGAGTGGAAAAAAACCGCTAAAAATTGACAAATTGTCGGGTACACGGTGGCTATCTCGCATTGAGGCAATCACAAAAATACTAGAGCAGTGGGATGCGCTAGAACTTCACTTCAGGCTAGCAAAAGAGAAAGAGAGGTGTTACACAGCATCCCAATTACAGCTCATGCTTGCGTCAAAGCCAAATAAGCTGTATTTATTGTTTTTAAAGCAATCGTTAAAGGCCATAACCGACGTGAACAAAATGTTTCAGTCAGACAATGTAGATTCTCTGAAATTGTTGTCAGAACTGACTGGATTACTATTAAATTATTTGTCGATTTTGATTCCCCCTGAACGGTTACAGAGAGTTACACAAGATGAGTTGGCTACATTCAATTTCAGAGACTGTGTTATGAATACTAGGGGCATTCACTTGGGATATTTGTTTGTGGAGGAATCTGCAAATGTACCTATACAAGATTTAAACATCATTAAAGAAAGATGTACTCAGTGTCTTATTCGTCTCTGTGAAGAAATCCAAATGCGATTACCAAACAATATTAAATTATTAGAAAAAAATTCAATTTTCTCGCCCCAAATCGCGACAAGCCAAGTAAGACCTAATATTGAAGATATAGTTGTTGGTTTCAAGGATGTGCTTGGAGGAGTGGAAAATGTTGATGCGACGCTGCAAGAGTGGAGAATTCTACCTCTTCAGCGATGGAAAAAAACCAAAACAGCTGACGAGTTTTGGGGAGAAGTGTTGTCATACAAAAATGCTTGTGGCGACGCAGCTTTCTTTAATTTAACAAAACTTGCCACGGCTATTTTAAGTTTGCCATTTTCTAATGCTGCTGTAGAACAGGCGTTTTCTATGATGAACATCGTCAAAAATAAATTGCGAAACAGAATGCTCACGAAAACCGCAGACCATATAATGAGAGTGAGAAGTGTCTTACAAGACCGCGGCGGGTGCACAAAGTTTGAGCCAAGCACTACGATGTTGACTTTATTTAACTCTGAAAATGTGTATCAAACAGGAGATGAAGAGAATGTTAATCAAGTACTTGCTATTTTTAATGAAGATTAATAAAAAAAAATCGATAACTATGTACTTCATTCAAATTTTCTTCCTTCATTAACTAATAAAATAAAAGCTGTCTGTTTTAATTATATATTTTTTCTATTGGTAACAAAACTGGTGGTTTTCTGGTTCAAACGTATCATTTTGGGGAAAAATAAAAATCAATTTGGGGGAAACCATAAAATTGTATCTGGCAACCCTGCTCGAATCACTCGACGAGCGAGACGGACAACTAACGGACGCGGCCTCCGCTTGTCACCGCTGCCTGGTATTTCCTCGCGGTGCATGCCTATACGCCTTGCACTTACAACATCGCGCTCATCCAATTCAGTGCCAATTTTAGCCGCAAGCATAGTGACGAGGTGCACGGGGTTTTCGCCCTTCTGTTCTATTACACCAGATATTTCCAGATCGTTTAAAAGTAATTCTTGATCACGCTCGTTAAGTCGACACTTTAACTCCGCTATGCTATCTTCGACCTTGGACCCTCCGGGTTGACTCGGCAGTCCGTTGCCTGCCTGCTAACCCTGTTACTTATTTCCTTTCCTGGCGAAAAGATACCATTTCGCGGGCAATAGTAGTCAACTGCTCGTGTATTAATTTTAGCTCGTTTGCTAAGTCGACATTAGTTTCACAGCGCCCTCCATCGTCGGATCCAAGCTGTGCATCGCCGAACTCTGTGTCCGTGCCGCCCGAGCTACACGAACTGGGCGTAGCAATTGTGTTCACCCCACTCGCACATACATTTTTTGCCTTACAACCGCTGCATTGCCATTTATTTGATATTCGGCCGTCAATAGGAATACTAGCACATTTGCGATGAAATAAATGAGTGCAACTTGAGCACTTTATCGAGTCAATTGTAGAAGCAAAACGACCACAGGCGCCGCACCTATTTGCCATTTTTATTGACAAGTACTTTATTTAGATGAAAGTTAGACCAATAGATGTCGCTGTACGACGTTTGTATTAATTATGTAATTTGATATGTATAATTATAAGAATGTTTAATAATTAGCGATTTACTATATAATTTACCTTGTTTACATTTAACTATTTAAGGTTTGTTAAATAACTTAAATGTTTACAGCAGCAATTTGCAATACGGTTTAAGGACAAACAGCTGATCTTGTTACGAACAGCTGATCACTATTTTGCACTGTAATAACCAACGACCACTGTTTTCACTTCATTCTACTAATGTATCTTATAACACTACTAAAATTGTTCTTAAATATACTTGTTTACTTATTTAAAAATGCTGTTTTATATTTAAAACACACAGCACAGGGACACAAGCACTTGACAGCCGACCAAGGTACCCGCGAATCCCGACCAAGCTACCCGCGAATCAATAATAAGCCTGATATTGTGCTGATGGACCGGGCACAGTCAAGGATATTTTTGGTCGACATTACCATTCCGTATGACGAGAACCTCGTGAAAGCCGAAACAGATAAGCAAACAAAATATCTGGACCTGGCTCGCGAGTTGACCGACATGTGGGGTGGTCTGCCGACCGAACCGAAATTATTCCTGTAGTCGTCTCTGCAAACGGGCTAATCCCAGTCAGCCTCTCGGGTCATCTGAGGCGGCTGGGACTACGTGGTGGACCGCTCCTGGCTCAAATGCAGAAGGCGGTGCTCCTCCGCCGGTTTCTTTCCCTTTACCCCTAACACTCGGCCATTTGGTCTCCCCTGCCGAGGGCCTCCAACTGGTTGGGCTTTTATTTATACATGTATTTTTATATTTATTTTATGTTATTGATATTTATGTATATTTATCTTTTCATTTTCATTTATAATTATATATTTATAGAACCCAACCAGATGAGATAACTATATTTATACTCCCCATAATAATAATAAAACAGTTATTCATTACCACCAATAAAATTACAGTAAGCAGTACACACAGAAATAACCATAATTACATATTGTAGTAATGAATGGGCTCTAGGTCAGCATAAATGTTGCAGTTGCCCACAACGCTGTTATTCCGCCAGCGCCCTACAAATGAAGAGTACAGTACGCGCGCATCCCTGCTTTATTACATTTAATCACAACTGTTCATATTAGAGTACATCTTGCGGTTTCCCAAGTATTAGCGAGTTTTAAATATTAAAATATTAAATATTAGATATTAGACACTACGCGGGAAACCTCCTATCTATGCTATATGTTTATTTTAGATTATATATTTAGGTTTTTTGATATTTTAAAGAAAAAGTAATATTATATTAAATATTATTAAATATTACTTAATAAAATATTAATTTTTCTTTAGAATATTCAAAATCCTGGCATAATACGGCTATTCGATTGTGTATTGCTTAACGAAATACACAAAATATATAAAATATTACTTAATAAAATATGCTTGTTACTTTACAATATTCAAAGACCTGGCATAATACGGCTATTCGCTTGTGTATTGCTTAACAAAATGCAATGCACAACAAAGTGCGGGGAAGGGGTAGGTGACCTCTGCGAATCCCCGGCAAGGATGGCAAGTGCGCGAGAGCCGTCGTTGGTAGCGATCACCGCTGCCTTCCCCGCGCGTCCGTCCCCCGTATCTACTCCGCTATTGATGGAGACATCCTGGGGGCTCGTTGGAGGGAGCTGCAGAACTCGCAGGAATCGCAGCAACTGCTGGAGATGAAGCTGCTTCCAAACCATCATCCTCGTCCATGAGAGAACACACTTTATTGAGAACTCGCCGCTCGATCCCCCGGGTGGTCTTAAAATCGGCAACTCAGCTCACGCCATCCTTGCCGGGGTATAAGCGGTAGATATTAAAGGTGCAAAATTTCACCATACGTACTAGCAAAATTAAAATTATTTTATGAGTTTTTTTTGCATTTAAACTGTGCGTTAAGTGAGTCTGGTAGAACAGACTCACAACACAGCCCGTAAATAAATTAAATTAAGTAAAATTTAGAGCTAAGTAGTAAAATTTAAACTGAGAGCGGAGTCCTACTCTGTCTCAAAGTTGACCTATTCGTGCTGCAAACATTAGGGTGGCTCTACCACTAATAAACCTAAGGCTGTATGTAAGAAGTAAAGAAATGAACGAAAACTTTTTTTCGTATGTTTTCGGTATATACGTGGGATATTTAAAAAGTTTTCAATCTTGCCTTAATGATAGACTATTGTTTGTCTACATTTTAGTTTTCTGTCGAGCGTTGGTCACGTAGACACAGAATGCTAGGTCAACATTTCAGAGTAGAGTGTAAAGTTACAAAACTCCTCAAATTAGTGATTTTGCAGTTTGATTACTGATATATATATATATATATATATATATATATATATATATATATATATATATATATATATATATATATATATATATATATATATATATATATATACCAGTACGCGTATATCATGTAGAGGTCAGTGAGTTTGTTTCGTTTTTTAATCGAGCGATTATTAAAAAAGTCTTGTGGCCAATACCACACTCCACATGTTCACATCCAAATTTAACAAAAAAAAAAAAAGCGTTGAGTGATGCGCGATCATTTTATACATGATTATACTAGGTTCATTCAATTTCGAAAAAAAAAATAACTATTTGAGTCACATTAAATTTAATTTCGTTTTTTTTTGTAATTGACCGTTTTTCTGCCCCATGAGTCTTAAATGATTATTTACATTGTTTAATTATTGTCTTTTTTTGTGGACAGGGAAGTCGACACACTTAAAATGTTTGCTACTCATAAATTGTATAAAAGAGCTTACGATATTGAATTATACATGTCTTATACTAATCCCTGGGAATGAAGTGAATGCCATCATGGTATTTTGAACGGCTTTTTAAAAAAAACAAAAAGCAGACCTTTTAATCTATTTTCTTTAAAAATTACCAAACTACTAATAAAATATTACATGACCTTTTATAACTTATTATGGAATAAATAGCATTTATTTAATTTCTAACGTTTCCCCTTTTACTGTATTTAAACTAGTTTTAATTGAGATTCTTAGATAATACACGCATAATCAAATAGACTTCGCTAAACCTAGCTACCACCTGGTATTAACTAATGCTGTACAATGTAGTCACTATTCATTCCGACACCGACGTACACTGGTCTTACAGAAATACTTTCAATAAAGTGTTCAGAAGCGTTTTAGCAGTCATTCGATCCCAGGATTTTACAAGCGCCTTTACTAAAATAGAAATTTTAGTTTTATTTATTTTTTAGCAAACAAAAAAAATATTTAAAAAAAATCCTATTGTAACAAGTGTTGCTATCATACTTTAAAGAATTTAAATAAAAGAAAACTCGAAAGAACTAAATATAACAATTTTTAAACAATATAAATATTTTCTCCCCGCGAATTAGCGATTTTTAGTGAAGCTTAGAATTAATTAATATATGCATATCTTTACGCCATCACCAGACAAGAATATTGGAATATATACGTACATCACTAGTCGTGTGCTTGTTTGTCAAACAAAAGATAGTGTTAGAAGAAGAAGAAGAAGGTTGTAAATTATATTCTTTGGTTTAATTTTTAACTTTTTGTGTGTAATAACGCTTTAATATAAAGTTTTGAACATAAGTAAATAAGTTGTGTCATTAAATAAAAGCATTGATTGTGAAATAATGATCATATAAAATAATTCAAAACATAACCTATCATTCCTGCAACAAAAATGTTTGCGATTTGCCGGCAAACTCATCCAGCTACAGGAATTGAGCATGCAATAAGCTGTTGCTTTTTCAACAATGAGGAAACGTGTTTGGTTACCGCCGGCGCTAATATCATAAAGGTTTTTCGACTTATGCCTGAAGGGCATACAAAGGAAATTAATGCTGGTAAGTGAAAAATCTGTTAGAGACTGAAAAATATTAACGTGAAATAACATGAGCCAAGGACTTTATTTAAATTTTAGCTGGGCAGCCCATTCCTCCAAAGATGAAGTTGGAATGTCTTGCATCATACACATTATGGGGTAATGTGATGTCTATAGCATCTGTAAAGTGTGCAAGCGCTGGGAGAGACCTGTTATTATTATCATTCAAAGAAGCCAAGCTCTCTATTGTTCAGTATGATCCACAGATAAACAACTTGGTTACTTTAAGTATGCATTACTTTGAGGAAGATGATATGAAGGTAAGCATTTGTGTAATAAATTTAGACAGGTGAAAATTATTATTATACAACTTGCTGCTTAAATGCCTTCATGCAACAATCCCCTAACACCTATGCAATATTTTAAATGATATTTGATTTTTGACTACATAGTAGTAGTATAATTTCTGTTTTCAATAACAACAATAACTTTAAATTTAAATAATCATTACACTTTGTTTATTTTATCATTATTGTCAACATAATATGGACAGGTAAATTTAACGTGGTAAAATTAAAAACTATCTATTTATATTTATATTGAGAACATCATCAATGTAGTCAAAGTCAATTAAATGTGTATTCTTAAGGATAACTCAAAAACTACTGTTCAGATTAAATTGGGGACCATATGAGAAGCATCAACTTTCAAATAAAAAAAAACATTCATCAAAATCGGTTCACCTAGAAAAAAGTTCTGAGGTAACACTTGAAAAAAAAACACACAAATTGAGAACTTCTTTTTTTTAAGTAATTATATAATCATAGTGTCCAATATATTGCAATGTACGAATTGAGTAATGCGATGTCTTTTACTGTTGAAAGTATATTTTATTTATGGGTTAAATCTACTTATTCTAGAGTGCCTCAAATTAATAAATCTATACATTTATGTTTTTGAGGCATAGTAGATTAATTTTAAAATGTTTTTGGAATCAAAGAAAGAAACATTACATTAGTACATTTCACTTTACTTTGGTCGTCAGTTTCTCTAAAATAAGTCCAAATAGTAAATGTCCTGCTGCTCATTTTTATCATATAATTATCAATTTTCACTAAGAATATAACAACGAAATATGTTTTTATCACATGAGTAGTCAAAGCGAAGAACGATGAAGCAATAACATGTCAGGTGTGGCGGGGGAGCGAGGGGCAGGGTCCGGCGCTAATTCCGCGTGCTTTTCGGTAACAAGTTTCGACATAAATTGGTTGGGTAACAAGGTGATCCTGCCGAATAATGTTCGGCCGAATATTTGGTTCGGTAAAAATTTTACCGAACATTTGGCAGAATAATCGTATTCGGTGAAATCCATATACGGCCCATCCCTACTTATAAATTACAACACACACATAAACATACTCTCACTCCTGTCACACACAGGGGTAGGCAAAGACTAACTGCTTTCGTTTTGCAGAATCCTGAGACATCTATTGCCTCTTTCACATCCATATATCTATGCATAGATACTCATTGTTTAAGCATATTTTATTTAATATGGCCCATCTTTACATATAAGGACAGAGCTTTTTGTTAAAAATTTGTTTAACAAAAGAAACAAACAAAAAAACATTAAAAATTTGTTTTTTAAATTTTTGAATAGTAAAAGTGTTGGGTACATTATACACATAATTACAAAAGCAGATAAAGCAAGAAAGTAATGGCCCAGCTACACGCTCCATCTTGCCTGTAAGCATTCCTGCACAAACCAGTATGCACAGGTAAGCATGTGCATGTGGATGGCAAGATGGTAGCTTGTGCAGGCAACTTGCATAATCTTTGACGTGCTGAAGATTGGTCTGCACACTTATTATTATTATTTATTAATTGTTGCTTTTTACAAGTAAACAATAACATAAGGCTCTGTTTAAAAAGACCTCTTCTGGCCACTTCGTGATGTGACTAGCTCTCAAAACACTTAAAGGTTTGCACAGTCCAGTTTGCGCAAGCTTACCTGCACGGGCCATTGTACAGTCACGAATGCACAGGCCTGCTGCTGCGCAGGCAAGACAGATCATGTAGCCGGGCCATAACATTGTTACTGTAGAAATGTGGTCATTAAGAATTATGCATGCAGACTATTGATGTTTGGGTAAGAAATTATTTGATCAGAGAACAGTTTGGATTTCTAGATGTTCTGACTGCGATTAAGAAAGGAATGCAATGGTAGCTTGTAGATGAAGAAAAACTAAATGAGGAAACAGTGACAAACCAAATTTATGCTGTAGAAGTGAGTGGCAAAATCACCAAGGTACACCCTAGGCAAAAGTTTATCGACCGATTTGGTGATACATTGATGATAGGCTAAATTAAAAGTACCCTTGATTGACGAGTGTGTATGTGTAGGTTTGAGGATCTGAAAGAAGTTAGTTAGTTTACGACGGGCTGATATTTCCCCGAAGAAGATCTGAAAGATGTGAGAGGTGTTAGGATTGTGCCGAATGGAAGTCTGTAGTCTCTTCCTATCCCTCTGGGTAAACTGTGTGAGAGTTTACGTAATTATGTGATTGTATAATTACAAAAAAAAACCTAGCAGATGGCATTAGGTATGATATTTTTTATCCTGTCCTGTCATTTGTAATTATATTTTAGGGTGGATGGACAACTCATCCTCATATACCATGGATCCGTGTAGATCCAGAATTTAGATGTGCTGTAATGTTGTTATATGGAAAGAAATTAGCTGTTTTACCATTTAGAAAGGATGTAACATCAGAAGAGGGTGATCCTTTGGAAGCTAAACCTTTACTAGATAGTAAAAAGAATGTGAGTATATCTCTTTCATTTTCTGTAACATGGTTGGTGTTAATTTTATTATTATTATTAACTTGTGGTATCTATATATATATATATATATATATACAGTAAACCCTCGTTAATGCGAACATGGTTAACACGAATTTTGGTTTAAGGCGAACAAAAATTTGCTCTAGACAATAGTTCCATAAGCTTCAATGTAATTATGTTCGGTTAAGACGAACCCTCGTTAATCCGAACTTCGAACAACTTTTTCGTCCCTTCACGGTTAATTATCGGATAATACGAACTATGAAAATTCCCAAATCATGTATTTTGTATATTTTTGTCCTTTTTCGGTCAATACAAATACTGGTAAACAATGGCTGAAGAGATGTCTAGAAAAGTCATTAACTCGAGTTTCTAAAAATAGACAAAGGATTAGGATATCAAACATTCACTCGAGTACCTACAAATAGAAACAATACCTCAAATTTTCTTTCCGTCTTACAAAAGCTATTGATAAGGTTGTAAACTTTTGAAAACTAATTAACAAAAGCAAAGGCTTCTTAACATCTCGGCATTTGGCTTTGTTAAGAAGTGTACATATAAACTGGTGTCTGATGAACATAATAATAATGTTAAGTTATAAATGATATGTACTTAATAATAATGTTAAGTTAAAAAAATTATAATAAAAAATTATTGTAAATATAAAATAATAATATCAAATTTATTAATAAAAATTGCTAATTGGCTAAGGATAGAGGAGTAAGCCTTTTATCACACAATGACGGCCTTGTAGAATTATTAAATAAGTACATAGAGCTTTTGTATCCCAAAATTAATCAGTTAGACCTATATGCCTGACTATACATTTTGATCATGGGCGGCAGTAGTCACTTAACATCAGGTTAGCTGCATGCTCGTTTGCCCCCTCTTCTATAAACAAAAAATATACTCTTATGTATAATATATATAATGATTTGTTTTTGTTTTAGCAACCTACTCAACCAATAACAAGGTCTCCAACTTTAGCTTCTTATGTCATAGTACTAAAAGACCTAGATGAGAAGATAGACAATATTCTAGACATTCAGTTCCTATACGGTTATTATGAACCTACATTATTGTTGTTGTATGAGCCAGTGAGGACTTTTCCAGGGTGAGATCATATGTTTTTATATTTAATTAACAATAATTTAGCTTGAGCAGAACATACATATATGTCTTCTTCTTCTTCTTTCTTTTGTGGCGGTTTGATAAAATTCGCCAATGACGTATTGAGTAGAAAATGAAAGCTTATGAGTTTAATTAAAATAAGAGTCTGTGATAATACAAGGATTCAGTTTTCCTCCGAGAATTTTGACAAATCTATTTGTTGAGTTACCTAGAACAAATATGTCAAACACAGGTGTTAGACTCTTACCCGTATGTTAAAAGTGACAAGGATTTAAAGTTTCATATTATTAGTATTAATAAAATCACATAAAATATACACAAAAGGAGTACTGGTATATGTTAAAAGAGAATTAAAATCTGTAGGTCGAGGAATATAAGGAGGAAGGTAATCATAAAGGGAGGAGGATAATTTGGGACAGTTGAAAAAAATATGGTTTGTGGAACCTTCATCTAAGCCACATTCACACAATGAGCTATCCCTTACTCTGATTTTTGCCAGATGTGCATGTGTACAAGCGTGTCCAATTCTTAATCTACAAATGATTGAATTTGTTTATTTGCTTTGTTAAATTTAAAGAACCAAGGCTTGGGAGGAATAACCTCTTGGATGGCAGCATAGTGCTTACCTTTAACATTTTTGGAAACTTCCCATAATTTATTCCAATTTTCATTCAGTTTTCTTTTAGCTAGCAAAATTAGGTCATGTGAGTAAATAAAATTTTGTAGAATGCCATTAGCAATTGCACTTTTAGCGAGTACATCAGCTGTTTCGTTACCATGGATACCACTGTGGCCTGGAATCCAGGCCACTGAAACATGGATTCCTTTAAGATGGCATCTGAATAGGGTATTTTTTATTTTAAGAATTAGTGGAAATTTATGTTTGTTATGGAATTGATTGGACAAAATAGCTAACAAACAACTTTTTGAATCTGTGAAAATAACTGTTTTATTAAGATTATGTGACTCTACATATAACAAAGCTTCACTGATTGCAGTTGCTTCACCGGTAAAAGTGGAGGATAGTGAGGGGCATTTAAAGTTAAGAATGATTTTGAACTTAGGAATCCAAACAGCGGCTCCAGTATAGTCTTCATCAGACTGTTTTGAAGCATCTGTGTACATGACAAGCCAATCTTTAAAGGTGTTTTCTATAATTTCTTTTAATTTCAAATTTGCAATTGGAGAATCCTTTTCTATAGCCAGATCTAGATGAATGTCGGGTTGGTAAACAATAGCCTCGTAAGGAACATCAAAGAGTGGATTTATTTTACATTGAAAGATTGGGTAAGGAAGCTGAAGAAAAATTACAAAACTTTTAAACAAGCAGGGAGAGTCCTTATGGGTCCAGTATCGGTCAGATGAGATATACTCTGAAAGAAGGTACAATTTAGGAATTAGGGGATGATCTGAAAGCTGGCAGATCTTAAATAAGAATCTGTCTGAAAGGTATTGCCTTCTTAATCTTAAAGGAGGATCTACGCACTCAACCTGAAGAACATTTATTGGTGAGGATTTCATTGCCCCTGTAACAATGCGAAGGCATTTCGATTGAATTTTGTCCATTACTTTCAGGGATGATTTATTGCAAGGCTCCAACAGAAAACATCCATAGTCAAGGTGGCTTCGTATTAAAGCATTGTACAGTAATTTCTGAGAAAAAGGATGGGACCCCCACCAAACACCTGACAAAGACCGAAGAATATTTATGTTTTTTTCGCATTTTTGTGTTATATATTCAATGTATGGACCGAAGGCCAATTTCGAATCAAGGATAACTCCCAAAAATTTAACATTGCCTCTAACTGGAATAGGTTGCTTATCATATACAACAGATATATCGGGAACTCGCCTTTGGCGGGAAAAGATCACCACACTACTCTTGGCCACAGATAAAGAGAGGCCATGATTAGTTAACCATTCTTGTAAATAATCCATGGATGAGTTTAGACGGGAACATGCCACTGTGAAGTTGTTTAAGCAGATGTATAGAGCTAAATCGTCTGCATATTGAAGAACATTACAAAAAGAATTTACTGAAAGTTCTAAATCGTGAGTATATATAGAATAAAGGAGAGGACTAAGAACTGAGCCTTGTGGAAGTCCTTTCCATATAGTTTTTGGGGGAAGCAGGAGATTTTTAACATTTATAGATATTGATCTAGAAGAGAGAAAGTTAGAGACGTAATTGACTATCCTCACTGGAATGCTCAGATTAAGCATTTTCTGCCTGAGCACAGGAAGAAGCACATTATCATATGCAGAAGAAATATCCAAGAAAACTCCTATGAGAAATTCATGTTTTGAAAAAGCAATATGAATATCTGTGACGAAAGTACTTAGGCTATCCATGGTACTTAAACCTTTTCGGAAACCGAATTGGCTTTTAGGTAAGAGATTATTCCTTTCCAAAAACCACTCCAAGCGATTTTTTATTAAATGTTCTAAGATTTTTGCCAAAGTACAAGAAAGGGCAATAGGTCGGTAACTGGAAGGGTCATTGCTAGACTTACCTGGTTTGAGAATCGGCAAAATAATTTGGGTTTTCCATTCAGCAGGAGGATCACCAGTAATATAAATAAAATTTAAAATGGATAGTAAGACAGTTTTAGTGTTCTCACTACTATTAATTATAAATGAATAAGGAATCCCATCAATACCTGGTGAGGAGTCTTTAAAGTCATTGAGTACAGTAAACAATTCCTGAGAAGAAAAGGGGGAATCAAATTTATCATTTGTTTTTAAAAAAGCAGAATTAAAAACTAGGCATTCATCATAAGATGGGACTGTTTGTGGTGCAAGTTTATTAGAGAATTCATCTATCCACGGGGAAGGATCATTAGAAATTATATTTTCACTAGAAACTGCACAGCAATATTTTTTAACATTTCTCCAGACCAAAGATGGGGGAGTCCTAGGTGACAGTGACTCACAGAATTTAAACCAACCAGTTCGCTTTTTGTCTGACAGTAATTTTAAGGTTTCTGCAGCAATTTTTTTATAGGAGATATAATTCTCTGCAGTCACAGAACGGGAGTATATTAATTCAGCCTCTTTTCTTCTCCTACAAGCTGCTGAACAATCTTGGTCCCACCAAGGAGGGGAAGGATACTTATTTTTGAAAGGTTTTTTTAAGGGGATTGACTTATTAGCAGCAGAAATAATTGCATTTCTGAACTCTATATATACATGAGCAATATTATCATTGTTAATTGGGGGAAGAGTTTTAACCTCTTGTTCCAAAACTGTAGAATATAATTGCCAATTAGCTTTGGATAGATTATACTTTAGTCTTGGGCAAAATGTAAAATTTATTCTAGGTGAAGTAGGAGGAGAGATTAATATAGGAAAATGGTCACTGCCATAGCTAGAAGGTAATATTTGCCACAAAAGAAGGGAAGCAATATCTGGGGAGCAGAGAGTTAGGTCAACGGCACTTCTAACATTTTGTAATGTATCCCCATTACTCGACGGGTAGGAGACCCGTCATTTAGAATACAGAGATTAAAATTATCAATAAGATCTAAAAATAAGGGAGCCAGTGAATCACACAGATGGGAGCCCCAAACAGTATGATGCATATTAAAATCTCCCAAAATAACCATAGGAGGTGACAGAAGAAATAAGTGTTGCAAGTTCTGTTAAAACATTTGCATCAGGATTAGGAATGTAAACAGAGAGAATAGAGACATCAAGGGCCTTAATAGCAACAGCATTTACTGCTGGACTATGAGAAGGGAGAGGAATTTGTGAAAATTCACGACCACGACCATCACTCCTATCATCCCGGAGGCATGCGTAGCCTGAAACCCTAAAATGAGACTCAGGCCTGAGCCATGTCTCCTGGATGGCAAGAATGAAGGGATGAAATTTATTAATGAGGTAAATGAGTTCATTTTTTTATTTCTAATGCTCCGACAATTCCATTGAAGAATTGGCGGGACTGCGAATGTTACGGGCTAAGGAGGAAAGCTGAGTAAGTTTTTAGTGTAAGCTGAGAGGAAGTTCCGTGTCACTAAAACGGGAGATCATGTTAATTAGAATTGATATCATAAGTTCGCAGAAATTATCATTACTAGAGGAGTTGTTGTCATTTCCCAGTAGAGCACACCCATTAGGAAGGGAAGAATTAGGATTCTCAACAATTGTCTGATGGGCTGCCATATCATATCCAGAATTTAATGATTGGCTGTAGGTATGTTGAGGGATAAAAATTGTTTTTTTGTATGATGCAGTTTGTGAGAGCTGAGCCGAAGGGGTTGAAAGACTGTCAGTTATGGTATAAGGGGTCTGTTGAGAACAATTACGAGGCTGGATTCTTGTTGTATCAGCAAAGGATCTTTTTGTCTGAGGGAATCTAGTTGAAGCTTCTAAATATGAGATATTTTCTTGTGACATAACGAGTTTAATAGATTTTTGCCTTAGATGTTCAGGACAGGTAGGGTCTTTTGCGGTGTGGGGACCTGAGCAGAATAGACAAGTAGGAGTTTGTCGAGAACAAGATAAACCTTCATGATTCTGTGCACACACAAAGCAGCGAGGGGATGATCGGCACTGGGAAGTAACATGGCCAAATCTACAACATTTATGACACTGAATTAGTGGCAAAACATATTTTTCCACTGGCATTGAAGTGTAAAAACAGTAAATATGGGGAGGAAGTTTTTGTCCAGAAAAAGTTAGAACAACCGTCTGAGTTGGAACCCAAGAAACGCTATTGCTGTCACTCACTGATCGTCTATTAAGTCGCCGTGCTTTAATTATAGAACCGTAGCCAGAGGGAATTTCTATAGCTGCTATTAATTCTTCTAGTGTCCACTCTATGGGAACTTGTCTAACTAGCCCCATACGAGTGATACTATATGAGGGGATGGTTGCTTTATATTTAGAAATTTGGAGAGCTGGGTGATCGATAAAGGTGTTTGCATCTGCAGCTGTTTTAAACTCCACTGATATTCTATTTCGTCCAACTTTTTTGACTCCATCATGGACTATATTTTTAATATTGTTATGATACAGAAAGTGACCGAATTTAATTGGTTTAAGAGTTACTCCATACAGCTGATCATTTGAGATTTTACTTACGTGAACTAGAAAAGGAGCGGCATCATCTTGAGAGTACTTAACTTTTTTATTAATAAAATCAGGATGGGGTATATGAGGATTGTATTGAAGGAAACTGTTGTTTTGGATCAGTAATAACTATTTTTTGTGGATGGGCAGACTTGTTACTCTTACTTGGGCACGTTTACGGTTAATTAGTTCTACATTATCAATGTTAATGGGTAAGGAAAAGGAATCATTGCGAACCCTTCCGGGATCGGGAGGTTCGTCCTCCATTATATTAATACAACAAAAAATTACATAAAAACGGCACAACTACAAACACTTACTAATTTACAGATATTAAAACCTCCACCAAGACAGAAAAATTTACTATAGTAACTCAACAACACTTAATAAAATAATAAATTTTAAGCAAAAAAGGCACGACACTTGTATCTCTCACTTCCTCCCGGATCCAAAAAAAAAACTACATATATGTTCTGACGCATTTTTGGACTGTCTTATAAGAATTGTACCGAATTTTCCATTTGTGCGTACAATGGATAGCACATTCTACAGTTTTCTGAAATATAAATTATAAATTTAGTCTCTGGCAATTATTACAAAATTATTTACAAATTAAAAGTTCACTTCAAATATTCTGTTGCTAGGCGTACAGCAGTCCGCAGTGATACATGTGCTATGGCCGGTGTAAGTCTCAACATGTCGGCGCGAGTGCATCCAGTCATTTGGGCAACTGCCGGATTGCCATTTGATTGTATTCAAGCAGTGCCCATTCAGAAACCTCTCGGTATGTCTGTTTGCTTCAGTTGTGTTTATAATATATTTCTTTTACTTTTGTGGTAGATTTTTAGCCAGGCCTCATTCAATTCCTATGAGGCATGTTTTTATTTTCCCATTTACTATCTATGATTAAAAACAACAAATAAGTACTGTCAAAATCTGTGAACTACACCGGAGATATTTTAGAGCTTAAAGTGGATATAGGTAAAGTAATTACACAAAAATTTACTTGCCCTAACCTGCACATACCCAATGTAAAGCTTTTGCAGTGACATCAGATCTGATCTGCAGTATTTGAGACATTGGAATAATCATTTTTTTATGATGAGCGTTGGATCCAGCTGGGTTTCCAACTTCGGTCCTGACATAATAGCCAGTTATTCAGGCCTACCAGGTTTTTTTTTGTTTCCTCATTAGCCTGAAAAGGCTATTGCTGAGCTTTTCCCATTGTAGGGCCTTAATCATCACCTATGCGGAGATATTGAAGAAAAAAAAAAACAGGAAGTCTTGCATCTTTGATGCTGCTTTATGTCATTGTTCTGGGTATTTTAAGTCTGACGTCATCGAGATGTTTATACCACAATCATAAACATTTTTCTGTCATTTCCCATAGTTGCCTCTGACGGTGCTTACCACAGCAAGTATTATAAGAAGATTGGAGGGAGGATGTTAGGATACACTATTATAATATTTGTCACTGCTAATTTAACCATTTCACTGTCATGGAGTCCCATATGAACATTTCGATTGATTAACTATTGTCTTTTTGGCAAACAGGTAACTTTTTAAGATTCAAACTCAGAAAAATTAAGAACTATTAAAGCTTATTACGTTATATTACGACCAACTTTCAATAATTAATGAATGGTCTTAGAACTACGCAAATAGTACTTGTTGAGGTACTTGTGGTACATTCGTGAACGTGTGTGTCTTTGATATACTTGGTTGTATATTGATGTAAGATATGTGTCTATGTATTTATCAATCTTTTATGCTTTGTTTTTGAGATTTTTCATTTATTTACAGGTGGATGTTTAATTCTTGCTGTAAATTCCCTCATATACACATCAGTCTGTTCCTCCATATGGTGTTTCGTTAAACAGTATTGCCACGCATACAACAAATTTCCCACTCAGTAAGTGTTCTTTATTAATTATTTACGTATTTTCATAGTTTACATGTACTGTAGTGATATCACTCGTTATATTACTGGTGAATTCTAAAAAGTAGATCAAATTTTTTTTAACAAAAATACTGTTTATCTGGTACATATTATGCTATTTTCTAATGGCAATACACAGGACAGGATACTTCAAGTAAAATAGTTGTAATATTTTTATTGTAAAATAGTTACTTGTAATAAGACATAAGACAACAAGACTAGAAAACAATACTTATATTTCAAACAGAAGAGTGTTTAAGAGACTAATTCATTTCGTCATTAATACAAGTACTAAAAAGAAGGGGACCTAGTATTGATCCCTTAGGGATGCTCACATACACTTATATAAAAGATATACATATATCTATAGATATACACTTATGTAAAAGATACTGAATAAAGATTTTTAATTTTTCAACTTAGAAAAAGGTACCATTGGTAATTATTTTCTATGACATAGTGGGACGTTTTAGCGCTAAATTGAACAAAATCTTGCTCTCTTAGTCTAGGCATCGAATATGTGTCTTGATAGCTACTTATAATATAACTAATCCTTGAAAAACTGATCAATTATTTAAACAGTAAGTCGAGCGAGCATGGCGTTGTTTAATTTTAAGCTAATCGTAAATGACCATTTATTTTATCAATTTTTTTAATTTATCAAAAATATCTCCAAGTTTTTCTGATAAAAGATAATTAAAGATCACTCCTGGCACTGCTCTCTATCTGTTTGTGAAGTTCATTACAATCGGTTCAGTCATTTCGAAGATTAGCCTGGTCAGATAGACAGAACAAAATAAAAGATAATGATTATTTACGTAGTCACCCTTAGCTCAATGAAAGAGAGCTATTTTGATATTTATTTATATCATAATTGATTACTAGAGAAGTAGAAAGTGTTGAGACCGAACCCGTCGGAAAGTAGAGAGGGAAAAGGGGCATATGGAAAGCAGAGAGCGTTGAGTAAGAAGATGAGCCTCCTGTGAAGCAGTGAGCGCTGAGTAAGCGGGCAGGGCTCCTGGGGAAGCAGTGAACATTGAGTAAGAGGATAGGGCTCCTGAGAAAGCAGTAAGCATTGAGTGAAGGAGCATGGTTCCTGAGGAGTAGTGAGAGTTGAGTAAGGGGCAGAAGTCGTAGTGAAGCGGTGAGCGTTAAATAAGGGGCAGGGCTCTTGGGGAAGCAGCGAGCATTGAGTGACGGGGCAGGGCTCCTGAGGAACAGTGAGCGTTGAGTGAGGAGGCAGGGGACTCAAAGTAAGAGGAGAGCGTCGAGTAAGCAGAGCATGTGGCTGACAGGGATCCAGGAAGGCGTGTGCGTGACGCTGGACGGCGCGCACGTGGCGGCGCTGGGCGAGTGCCGGCTGGCGCTGGCGCTGCGCGGCGGTCAGCTGTACGTGCTGACGCTGCTCTCCGACTCCGTGCGCAGCGTGCGCAGCTTCCACCTGGACCGCGCCGCCGCCTCCGTGCTCACCTCCTGCGTGAGTACCCACCCCCGCACCGCACCACTTGACAGACCAATCACATGAAAGAATGATGGACGTCCTAGACCACACCACACCTTAGCACAGTAGCTTATTAACCGACTAGTGGACAACTCAAGTTTATACTTACGACTCATCATCCTATTTATGCATATGTATGGCCCACTGTCACACATATGTGTGTTCTCATTTCTAAGAAGGAAAAATCCGCGTCGCTACCCTGATGTTAGCGAGCGTTTTAGATGTGGAGCACACATGGTTGTTAGTTTGTGCACCGTTTGTATATGCCGCGCAGGCCGCTGGTTCGATCCAAGCTCCCTCCCTCTAAACCCTCTTCTTCAACCTTTTTAAGTCTTCATGGAATTTCGTTAGAGTAATTTTGTGTGGGTTTTTCGCTATTAGTCTGTATCCTGTGTCCCTTAGTCAACTAGTCCAGTAACAGACAGTAGACCATGTATATGTAGGTTTTTGAAAAAAAAAATTATGTGTATTCTCTCTTACACGCGTCCTTCATCAATAATTTGTTTCTATAAATAACGCAACATGTTTACAGATGTGTGTGATCGAAGAGGATTTCCTATTCCTCGGTTCGCGCCTTGGTAACTCACTGTTGTTGCGTGTGACGGAAAGGGAGAACCGGATGTTGTTTACAGTTGATAAACCATTGGAGGCTACTGTTGACCTCACAGTGTCAGAGACCGGTGAGTGTCTTCTTAAATTTTATAAATACTATAAAATTAAATAGTTTTTTTTATCTATCCGGTTTGACAGCGACCATTTTTTTTAAACAGACAGTGTCTACTGAAGCGGCACTGAGCGCTTGCTTATTTCGGCTATGTATCCTCAGTGCTTTCATACGGCCTCTTGTTGTGGGGCAACTGGGTTGAGGTTGGCAAGGCCTTTCAAAAGAAGTGTATAAGGGCCATTTGTGGAGCTTGGTCTTTAGATAGTTGCAAACCTTTATTTCACAAATTTCACATACTGCCTCTTATATGTACATACGGGAAATTTGTGTTTTTGTCAAAAATCATCCACAATATTTCATCATTAACTCTAGTTTAGTCGGTAGAAGTGCTATGCCAAGAAATAAATTTAAGCTATATCTGCCTCAATGCAGACTTGAGATATATATATATATATATATATATATATATATATATATATATATATATATATATATATATATATATATAAAGAAATGTATTTATAAATGCCATTAGAGTTTACAATAAATTTCCTAACACTTTCAAAGACCTACCTTACGTTATTTTTAAAAGGGGTGAACTCACAGAATAGCTGGCAACAAAATGTTTAATAGTGTAGACGAATATGTGACTTATAAAGAAATCTACAATAATAGTAATAATGGAAAAACTGATTAGTTTTTTTTGTCATTTAATATTTATTTTTTTTTACTTTTTTTATTTTTTTTAGATATTTGACGTTTATATATAAACATTTACATAATTATTACATTTTGACATATGGATAAATAATATAAAAACTTAGTGCCGAAATATTTTTAATAGATTATTACATCATAGTTTTTCTTCAATAAGTTAACCTCATTTTTTTTTATATTTTTTTTTATAAACACTCACGCCTGTCACCCAGAGGGGTAGGCAGAGACTACGGACTTCCATTTGGCACGATCCTGACATACCTCTTTCGCCTCTTTTACATCCATATATCTACGCATACATGCTCGTCGGTTAAGGGTATTTCTAACGTGGCCCATTTTCAAAATATCGCCAATTTGGTCGATAAACTTTTTCCTAGGGCGTCCCTTCCCGACTCTGCCGTTCACATCTGCCATATAAATTTGCTTTGTCACTCTTTCCTCATTCATTCTTTCCACATGACCAAACCACCGAAGCATTCCTTTCTTAATCCTGGTCAAAACATCATCTTGCATACCTCATTTATCTCTTATCACGCAATTTCTGACCCTGTCATTCAGATTCAACCCTAGCATATTCCTTAAAGACCGCATTTCTACAGCATTTATTCTACTTTCGTGCTTTTTCTGCCACACTCAGCTTTCACTACCATACATTAAAGTAGGGACTAACACAGCATTATGAATTACCATACGTGCCTGTTTTGACACATTCTGGTTCTTCATAATAGAGTGTAGTGCCCCATTCACTCTATTCCCTGCATTTACTCGTCGTTCTATATCCCTATCATATCTACCATCCCTGCTAAATACACATCCCAAATACACAAACTCATCCACTTGCTCAATTAACTCTCCTTCTATTCTTATTTCACATACCGTTTTGCTTTCTTCTCTTTCAAAAACCATCACTTTCGTCTTACATGCGTTCACTTTCATTCCCCTTTCTTTTAACTTCATTAAATTTCAATAATATTTTTTGTATATTGTAAAGATATTGCACGCCAATATAATGGTGGAATGTAAGGTCTCATTAATAAACATCATTATAATATTATGTACTACATTCTGGCAATGAATAAATTTGAATTGAATTTGAATTAAACTATTACAGATAAAGAAACTACAATAACAAACAAAGAACAAACTGCACAAAAGGAGGCACAGCCCGACCCTGCAACTAAGAAGCGCCGCATGGACACGATAAATGATTGTGTAGCGTCTAATGTAATAGAAATTAGCGAACAAGATGAGCTGGAAGTATATGGATCGGATATTCGGACGTCAACGCAGTTAACGAGTTATGTTTTTGAGGTGAGTTACAAATGTTTTGGCATTAATGTTTTATGCAATTAAAGGTTTTTTATAAGATATTTGATGATCGATAAATAAGGGAATATTGTAAAGTAAGCAAAGCTAAGTTACAGCTTACATATGTCTCGCTAACCCATATTATATTACCAGCGAATGTGATCTCGGATATTATTCATTCTTAAAATCCTTTCAAAGAACTTTTATTTTACAGTGTTAACAATTTACTCGATAGCAAGTTGCTACTAAAGGTGTAGGGGGTATTTTGTGAATTGTGACCCTCTACATATAATTGATATGTAGTATATTAATGTAGGTAGTATCTTCTACGTTACGGGATGTGGTAATTAAAACTGTGTCCGTTTCCGTAGAGAGCGTTTATTGTACTGAAAATACTTATGAATAAAAAATGTAATTATAGTGAACGTGTCGCGCGCGCAGGCGCGATATCAGCATTATTTTCTAAACTGTTGAAATATCATGTACTTGCTCGTACATCTTGCCAATTTTATAAACAAGAAGAAAGTTTAAGGCGATGAACCCCTATTGAGTTTACGGGCAGCCGTAGCGATCACCGCATCCACACTATCGATGTCCGAGACCCCATGCTCCGATGAATGTCCTTGGGTTGGCTGCTCGACATTGTTGGGGTCTGGCTTGTCGCGAAGATTCACGCTGCAGCCTTGACGTCTTCTTTTCAGCCGGAATGTCCCCCATGCAATGAAGGCTACAATAATAAATCCGACTACGGTGTACAACACATAGTTGTGTGTGTCATGTGTGAGTGATTGTACACTCAGTGTTTGTTGCTGTTCCTTGACCTTATCAATGTTGTTTTTCAGCTCTTGTAAGGCGTCTTTATGATCTTCAGGTCCAAATGTATGATTAAAGTCTGTCAGTATGTGGTTCAGGCTTGATTCACGCATGTACATTCTTTCTTCACTGCCTGTTAGTTTCAACTCGCTGTGATAGTCGTTGCGAGCATGAATGATGAAGCTTTCTCCCTTGAGCATACACCCAAGTCCGAGTAACATAATCCCCGTGCCGTGTAAGTGCTGTGACGTCACTCCAGCTGGGCAGAAAATGCGCATCGTGCAGTCTTCGCAACAGGAGAACAGCCACGCGCCACGATTGTGTAATCGCACCCACCTGTCGTT
The DNA here is from genome assembly GCA_036936625.1 of Parnassius smintheus behrii. NCBI lineage: Eukaryota > Metazoa > Arthropoda > Insecta > Lepidoptera > Papilionidae > Parnassius > Parnassius smintheus. The sequence continues at coordinate 113,637 of JAUPFT010000022.1, forward strand.
GCAATCCAATACTCTTGTGCGGCATGTTGATGAGTCGCCATTGTTTAATATTTGCGCTTCACATAATGTATCGGCTACCTTAATGTTGTAAATAGGTTGATTGATAGCACATAACATTTTGTTTTCTTGCAGATTTAAGCATGATGATACATCTCGGTTTTCTAAGGGTATTATCATGTCCCCTTTTAGGTTTACAGCAAGGTATTCAGATGTGAGTACTATAGTTTTCTCTGTGTGTCCAGTTATTTGCGGAATAGGAATGATGTGGTTAAGTTCATATTGTTCGTTGTTTATTAGCGGTAGCTTCACTTCGAATATTATGTATGCACTTGTTAAGCGCACGTGCACTCGCGCCAGCTTGTATAGGCTTCGCGTGCAATGGCGTGTGTTCACACAGGGTAGCGATAACTCGCTTGGTAAATGACCGGAGATGATGTTGAGCTGATCTTCAAATTGGTTGGGCTTGATGAGATGGGTGTCAACTCTCCCGTCCTTCACGTCAGTTACTAGGTCTAGGAGTTGCTGTTGTATTTGTCGTATGTTTGAAATGATCAAGTTCACGGCCAGAGCGGTAGCTGTTATGTACATAGCATTGTCATGGCTGAGTTGTATGCGTTTTTCCGTTTCAGCGAGATGATTGTCGATGATACGAAATTGTGTGTTCATTACTTCCTCGTTTCTTTTTAGAAGATTATATTCACTTTCGATGATCGATGTGTGATTTTTGTAGAGATTCAATAGATGATTTTCGTTTGACTGGATTATGTTGATATCCTTCACGTACTGATTGGCAAATCTCTCATCCAGAGTACCAAAAAGGGAGTTTGCTAGGTATCCTATTCCATTCACTAGTCCTCTTTTTCTTCGAGACGGTCCATGTTCTGATCGTAAGATATCGTTATAGTGTTGAATTTCGTTAAGTTCGTGTTGAAACTGGGATGAAATTGTAAGATAGGCTGCTTCATTCTTGCATAATGTGTTCAAATGGTTGACATAGTTTTGTATGTTGTCCAAACTCCGCCAATATGTCGTCATGTTGTAGTATACAACCATTTTCCACGTATCTTGAATAATCTGCACATCAGACACCTTGTCAAAATAAACGACTCTTGAACTGCTAAGCCTTGTTATGTTGATCATTTGTTGCGTAGTAGGTCCAACACACATCGAAAATATAAGTAGTAACGTACAAAAAAGGTTGTTGAAGTGTTTTTTGCCGTTGTTGTTTCTTCGTTTTCTTTGCGTATTTATTGCAGGCTTCGTAGTGTCAACGTCAGAAGATGCAGTTGTATAAGATGACGGATCCAACGGAAGGCGTGACAATTTTGTAATCGGTCGCTTCATATTACTTGTTTTAGTTTTCAGTGTGACGACTCGTACCCGGCCGTCCGCACCTGGGTGAGTCTCCAACACCCGTCCCAGGATCCATTTGGCAGGAGGAATGTTGTCTTCTCTGACGATAACGACGTCCCCAACTTCTAAGTTTTTAGTAGGGAAGTGCCATTTGCTTCGAGTTTGTAGAGTTTGAAGATAGTCAGTAGACCACCTTCTCCAGAAGTCCTTGTACATTTTCTCCGTAAGTTGCCATCTTGTAGAGAAGGTCATGTCATTACCCTCAGCGGATAGTGGTGATTCTAGAGAAGGCTCGCCGATTAGGAAGTGAGCTGGTGTCAAGCAGTCAAGGTCTTCGATATTCTCTGACAACGCCACCAAGGGGCGAGAGTTGAGACATCCTTCAATCTGCGCCAACAGTGTAGAAAATTCCTCGAACGTAAGTTTTTGATCTCCAAGTACTCGTTTGAGGTGATGTTTCAGGCTTTTTACTGCAGCTTCGTAGAGTCCACCAGCAGTAGGCCAGGAAGGAGCGTTAAAATGCCATTCAATGCCCCACTCTGATATGTTAGTTATGACGTCATTGTTTATGTAGCATTGTAATGCCTCCTTTCGTTGTTTTTCCAATGCTCTTGCTGCGCCCACGAAGTTGGTGCCGTTGTCGCTGTAGATGTGACGAGGCTTTCCTCGGCGGGCACACATTCGTTTCAAGGCGTTCAGAAAAGCCACTGTGCTGAGATCGGAGACAAGTTCGAGGTGAAGAGCTTTTGTGCACAGACACACAAATACAGCTACGTAGGCCTTCATTGTCTTTATTCCTCTGCCCTTGTTAGCCTTTACCTCCACATGCCCAGTGAAATCTACACCGGTGTGTGTGAAAGGCCTTGATGGTGTGACGCGTGGAGGAGGTAAATCACCCATAAGTTGGTTGTTGTTGATAGTTTTGAAGCGATGACACGTGATGCACCGTATAAGTCGTTTTTTCACTGCTCTCAAACCGCTGATAATCCAATATCTGTTGCGTAGATATGATAGAGTTAGTCTGGCTCCACCATGCAGGGTCCTCTTGTGCGCTTGGTCGATCAGTAACTCCGTTAACCTGTCATTGTAAGGTACGATAATTGGATGTTTTTGTTCTTGACTTAAGTTGGCATTTTCCAGACGTCCTCCTACACGTAAGATTTCGTGTTTGTCCAGGAATGGATTTAAGTTTAAAATACTGCTTGTTATTCGCACTTTATGATGTTTATTGAGTTGTGCAATGTCGTCGGCGAAATGATTAGTTTGTATAGCCTTGATAATTGCATTATGTGCGTTCTGCAGGTCACTCGTTGCTAAGTACGATGACCGCATGGCATTGTTGACGTCACGTGCATTGTTTATGAACCGAAGTATCCAACTTAGGATTCGAGTTACGCGTGCCATACAGCTGTGTTTGTTTAAAAGTTCTCCGATTAATGGCATCGACCTTTGTGACACGCAAACTTGTTTGACCTTTTTCTCTTCAACAGTTGTGTGGAATTGGTCTTGAAGTGGGAGATCGTTGTCCTTTAGCCAAATAGGTCCCCACCATAAATGATGATTCGCCAGTTGTAGTGGAGTTAGGCCTCTGCTGGCACAATCTGCTGGGTTATATTCAGACTTGACGTGCCTCCAGCATCCCGATGGCATGATGACAGTGATCTGTGTTACGCGATTAGCCACAAATGTAGTCCATCTTGAAGGCCCCCCTTGTAACCAACCCATCACGATCATAGAATCTGTCCAACCATGTATTGTTACAATCTGTGAGTTTATTGACTCTATGACCTTTTTCATAAGTCGAGACAGTAGTAGGGCACCGCATAGTTCAAGCCGTGGTAAAGACGGGGGTTTTCTTAATGGTGCGAGCTTAGTTTTTCCCGCCACCAGCGTGATAAATTGTTGCCCTTCTTCACTAATAGATTTACAGTAGATAACGCAGCCGTAGGCTTTCTCGGAGGCGTCACTGAATCCGTGTAACTCGATGGGTTGTTTAGTGTTACCAATCCAGCGTTGTAAAGCGATGGTATTGATAGTGGGCAATTCTTGTTGAAAGGTTGTCCACTCTTGTTGTATGTCTTCCGGAAGAGGTTCATCCCAATTTGTTGAAGCAAGCCAAGCTTGTTGAAATATGAGTTTTGCCTTCATTGTTACCGGAGACAGCCAACCAAGTGGGTCATATAATTTTGATAGATCAGAGAGCAATGTCCGCTTCGTTGTGACGTCACGTGTGTTACTAAGTGGCGCCTTGAATGTAAACTGATCAGTGTGCGGATTCCAGGTTAAGCCGAGTGTTTTGTTACTCTCTGCGTCCTTGAAGTCAAACATATTCTGGCTTATGAGATGTTCAGGTAAAGGTTGAAGCAATCTGGGGTGGTTACTAGCCCATTTGCGAAGATTGAACCCACCGCCTTTTAACAGGTCAATCAATTGGTTTTGAGCGTCTTGTGCTTCTAACATGTCGTTGCTGCCACCAAGTAGGTCATCCACATACAGCTGGTGAGTAAGGATCTCTGCCGCGAGAGGATAGCGGTGTCCATCGTCCATTACGAGTTGTATTATGGTGCGCATTGCCAAAAATGGTGCAGCTTTGGTACCATATGTTACAGTGCACAGTTGGTATTCTTTGATGAGATCTGTAGCAGAGTCACGCCATACAATTTTTTGCAGGTGTTGATCTTCATCGTGTATCAGTACTTGACGGTAAAACTTCTCAATGTCTGCAGTGTAGGCGTATTGAAAGGCTCGCCAACGTAGAATCATAGATTGTAGGTCTTGTTGGAGGTTAGGCCCGCACTCCATGAGATCGTTCAAGCTTTGTCCTGTACTTGTCTTGGCAGAGGCATTAAAGACTACGCGCAATTTTGTAGTTGTTGAGTCCAGCTTTTGTACGCCGTGATGAGGTAAGAAGTAGCTTGGTTTATGGTGTTCAGTGCATAGCTTCATGTGGCCGAGTTGTAGATATTCGTCAATAAACTTCTTGTATGACGTAGAAAATGTTTCCTGTTTGGCCAATCGTTTTTCTAACTGCCGAAATTGTGCGATTGCCTGTGGCTTAGAAGTGCCCAAGGTTTGTTCGTAGTTTATTTTCATTGGAAGTCTGACTGCATATCGTCCGTCTTCTTTTCTTGTTGTTGTGGTTGAATAAATAGATTCACAGTATTCTTCCTCTGATGTTAGATTGTGATTGGTTTCGGTTATCTCCTCCATCTCCCAAAATCGAGATACATCGTCAAGATTAATGAGCACGTGGCAGTTGAAGGTTTTGATATTGCCCAGCAGTACCCAGCCCACTTTTGTCTGTTGAGCCATGGGTGCGTGTGAGGGTCCTCGTAGCATACCACTCATTACTATGTCAGCATACACTCCAGCGTCTAACAGAACGTCCACTGGTCTCGAGATGTTGAAGTCGGGATCCGCCAGTTGTATGTTCTGAATATGTGGCCAGTCTTGTTTTTCGAAGGTGTAATTAGGCAGGTTGCTGAGCATGTTGGCCATTACCATGGCTTCGATTGTAAATGAATGGCCTCCGTACAAAGACTCACAGTCTAACCGTACGGTTCCGTTGCTATGATGTGCTGACGTCCCTATGCCTGAGACTGTGGCGTTTCGATTTTGTCTTTGCAGTCCCAGCCGTTGCGCAGCATCTTCAGTTATTAGATTTATCTGTGATCCTTGGTCGAGAAGGCATCGCAATTGAACAGTCGATCCATCAGCTGCCATCACCTTTAATTGAACGGTCGCTAGTAGGACTTCGTTATAATTTCCAGACACGTGGTTTGCCTTTTGCTGTGACGTATGTGGCTTGTTGCTAGGTATAACGTTATTTGAGACCGCGATTTCAACTTTGCGGTAAATATCGTGCAATGTTGTGTGGTGTGCTTCTTTGCACACGCGGCATCTTTTGTTGGAGTTGCATTTATTGTCGTTGTGTAAGTACAGGCAATTGCGACAAATATGTAGTTGCGAAATTGACCTCATTTTGTCTTCCGGTGACATGTCTTGAAACGACTTGCAGTAGAGTAAAATATGATTGTTTTTACACAGCGGGCAATTTTTGTCTGTGCTTGTATGATATGCTCGAAGAAAACTACGCCTGTTGGTGTTGTTAAAGTCCTTCTTAAATTGAGCTGTTGCCTCCTTGTTGGTCGAATTGTTTGACTTGTTAGGTGTCTGTCTCTTCTTTTGAACAGGTTCAAGCGCAGTAAACTTGTTTTCCAAGAAGTTTATCAGCTCATCCAAGGAAGGTAGCTCTCTCGGAGCCTTTCTGATCTCCATGTAGGCTGCATACGTGTCGGAGTCCAATTTGCCAGTGAGAATGTGCACCAGGATCGGATCCCAAGTCGTTGTGTCGATGCCCAGATTGTGAATAGCATGTATGGTCTCGACACTTGTGTCATGTAGCTTCTTCAGCTCGTATGCATTCTGTGTTTGCAACGCCGTTTGTCCCATAAGGGTTTGTATATGTTTTGTAAACAAAAGTTGTCGGTTGTTGTACCTATGGGTGAGTATCTCCCAACAGGTGTCGTAATTATCAGCTGATACTGTAAGATGCTGTACGATGCGCTCCGCCTCGCCTTTAAGTTTGCCCTTGAGGTGCTGCATCTTTTGCGTTTTTGTCAACATGACATTGTTGTGGATGGCTTCACAGTAGAGGTCCATGAATGTAGGCCACTGGGTATAATTACCAGAAAAAGAAGGAATCTCAATTGTAGGCACTTGCTGATGCTGTTGAGATACTGAGTTAAGCTTACGATTCAAATCCCTTTTTGTAGTTTCGTACAAGGTTTCGTATGCAGAAAACTCTTCTTCGTAGCCTACATCACCGCCAGAAGTCAGGTTATCGATTTGCCAGTGGAGTTCGTCGATCAGTTTCCAGCGAGACTGCAGCGAATTCAGTTTGTCACAAATTTCCCACTTTTCTGTCAACTCTTTGGTGTTGATGTTTTTAATCACCCTAGAGAGCGCCCGGAAATTAGTGCGTTGTTGGCTAATGAACTCATCAGACCTTGATGGTACTCCAGTTTCCGCAGTTTTCACCTCGTAGTTCGCCAGCATGTCACGAATCGCTTCGTACCGCTTCTTTGTGGTGGTGTAGGTATCATTGATGAAATAGTCGTCATCCAAGTCACTGTCTGTTTTTTTTAGAACACCATGATTCATGTTGAACACCTCCCATTGAGCATTCAAAGCATCCAACCTTTTCTGTATGTATGTTCCTGACTTACGTGAATCAGAATCCTTTTTGAAGTTAGCCTCAATTTTAAGGATAGATTCAATGATTGTTCTCTGTTGTTGAAGTAGGTTCTCCATGGTTTAAGAACGATGTTGTAAATAGTTGGTTTCAGATACGTGTGACTGCGACTCTTACCGTAGTATGCACCTCAATCAAGCTGGTGAGACCCGCTTGTGGGAGGCCAGCAACCAAAGTGACACTACAGATAGAATCACGAATTATTCTTTTTTTTTTTTTTTTTCAAATACACTTTACTGTTGAACTATTGTAGACGTAATATGCAAGTCTTAGTTCACGTCGAAAGCTCGAAGGACCAAAATGTAGGGGGTATTTTGTGAATTGTGACCCTCTACATATAATTGATATGTAGTATATTAATGTAGGTAGTATCTTCTACGTTACGGGATGTGGTAATTAAAACTGTGTCCGTTTCCGTAGAGAGCGTTTATTGTACTGAAAATACTTATGAATAAAAAATGTAATTATAGTGAACGTGTCGCGCGCGCAGGCGCGATATCAGCATTATTTTCTAAACTGTTGAAATATCATGTACTTGCTCGTACAAATACAATCACATAAATTCATCTAAAAATTCGCTAATAACTTTCCTAAAAATTAGTATTTTTCGTTCAAACCTTCTTTAAATTGTGTAGTTATTTGCTCCCCACATGTCCTTACAGTTTTCTCAGTAAATTCGTAACGTTATATATTTAATTTTCATATTTTCAGTCTATTTCTTACTTACATTCATCAATAAAACACGTACTCATCTATAGCACGGCTGAAAATTGGCCTTTTCCTTTGAAATTTTCTATTTAAATAGTGTAACTAATTGCCCTTCGTATTCCTATATAGTTTCCTTCGTTAATTCCTAACGTTATATGTATAATTTTCATATTTTCAGTCTCTTATTTACGTGAATTCATCAATAAAAACACGGATTCATCTATAACTCGGCTGAAAAAGTGGCCTTTTCCTTTTTAATTTTCTATTTAAATAGTGTAACTAACTGCCCCCCGTAATCCTACACAGTTTTCTTGGTTATTTCCTAACGTTATATGTATAATTTTCATATTTTCAGTCTCTTATTTACGTTAATTCATCAATAAAAACACGTATTCATCTATAACTCGGCTGAAAAAGTGGCATTTTCCTTTTTATTTTCTATTTAAATAGTGTAACTAACTGCACGTCGTAATCCTATACAGTTTTCTTGGTAAATTCCTAACGTTATATATATGATTTTCATATTTTCAGTCTCTTATTTACGTGAATTCATCAATAAAAACACGTATTCATCTATAGCTCTGCTGAAAATTGGCCTTTTCCTTTTAAATTTTCTATTTAAATAGTGAAACTAACTGGCCCCCGTAATCCTATATAGTTTTCTTGGTTAATTCCTAACGTTATATATATAATTTTCATATTTTCAGTCTCTTATTTACGTGAATTCATCAATAAAAACACGTATTCATCTATAACTCGGCTGAAAAGTGGCCTTTTCCGTTTAAATTTTCTTTGTTAATAGTGTATTTAACCGCCCTCCGTATTTATCTATAGTTTTTATAATAAATTTCTACCGCTAAAATATTGATTTCCACATAATTCGTTTTCCCATAATCGTAATTTCCTAAACTGTTTAAAATTTTTCAAATCTTTATTTCTCTAGCTATTTTTGCTTTTATTAGGTCCGTCTAGTGTAAAAACTACCATCTGCACTCTTATTTGCTTTATAGAACATACAGAACTGGAAAAAAATCACTATTTACCTAAACCGAGGTCTAGTGCTCAATCAATACAATCACATAAATTCAACTATAAATTCGCTAATAACTTTTCTAAAAATTGGTATTTTTCGTTCAAATCTTCTTTAAGTTGTAAAGTTAATTGCTCCCCACATGTCCTTATAGTTTTCTCAGTAAATTCGTAACGTTATATATTTAATTTTCATATTTTCAGTCTATTTCTTACTTAAATTCATCAATAAAACACGTATTCATCTATAGCACGGCTGAAAATTGGCCTTTTCCTTTTAAATTTTCTATTTAAATAGTGTAACTAATTGGCTTCCGTAATTCTATAAAGTTTTCTTGGTTAATTCTTAACGTTATATATATAATTTTCATATTTTCAGTCTATTATTTACGTGAATTCATCAACAAAAACACGTATTCATCTATAACTCGGCTGAAAAGTGGCCTTTTCCGTTTAAATTTTCTTTGTTAATAATGTATTTAACCGCCCTCCGTATTTATCTATAGTTTTTATAATAAATTTCTACCGCTAAAATATTGATTTCCACATAACGTAATTTCCTAAGCTGTTTAAAATTTTTCAAATCTTTATTTCTCTAGCTATTTTTGCTTTTATTAGGTCCGTCTAGTGTAAAAACTACCATCTGCACTCTTATTTGCTTTATAGAACATACAGAACTGGAAAAAAATCACTATTTACCTAAACCGAGGTATAGTGGTCAATCAATACAATCACATAAATTCAACTATAAATTCGCTAATAACTTTTCTAAAAATTGGTATTTTTCGTTCAAATATCCTTTAAGTTGTGAAATTAATTGCTCCCCACATGTCCTTATAGTTTCCTCAGTAAATTCGTAACGTTATATATTTAATTTTCATATTTTCAGTCTATTTCTTACTTAAATTCATCAATAAAACACGTATTCATCTATAGCACAGCTGAAAATTGGCCTTTTCCTTTTAAATTTTCTACTTAAATAGTATAACTAATTGCCTTTCGTAATCCTATACAGTTTTCTTGGTTAATTCCTAACGTTATATGTATAATTTTCATATTTTCAGTCTCTTATTTACGTGAATTCATCAATAAAAACACGTATTCATCTATAACTCGGCTAAAAAAGTGGCCTTTTCCTTTTCAATTTTCTATTTAAATAGTGTAACTAACTGCCCCCCGTAATCCTATACAGTTTTCTTGGTTAATTTCTAACGTTAGATATATAATTTTCATATTTTCAGTCTCTTATTTACGTGAATTCATCAATAAAAACACGTATTCATCTATAACTCGGCTGAAAAGTGGCCTTTTCCGTTTAAATTTTCTTTGTTAATAGTGTATTTAACCGCCCTCCGTATTTATCTATAGTTTTTATAATAAATTTCTACCGCTAAAATATTGATTTCCACATAATTCGTTTTCCCATAATCGTAATTTCCTAAACTGTTTAAAATTTTTCAAATCTTTATTTCTCTAGCTATTTTTGCTTTTATTAGGTCGGTCTAGTGTAAAAACTACCATCTGCACTCTTATTTGCTTTATAGAACATACAGAACTGGAAAAAAATCACTATTTACCTAAACCGAGGTATAGTGGTCAATCAATACAATCACATAAATTCATCTAAAAATTCGCTAATAACTTTCCTAAAAATTAGTATTTTTCGTTCAAATCTTCTTTAAATTGTGTAGTTATTTGCTCCCCACATGTCCTTACAGTTTTCTCAGTAAATTCGTAACGTTATATATTTAATTTTCATATTTTCAATCTATTTCTTACTTAAATTCATCAATAAAACACGTACTCTCTATAGCACGGCTGAAAATTGGCCTTTTCCTTTGAAATTTTCTATTTAAATAGTGTAACTAATTGCCCTTCGTATTCCTATATAGTTTCCTTCGTTAATTCCTAACGTTATATGTATAATTTTCATATTTTCAGTCTCTTATTTACGTGAATTCATCAATAAAAACACGGATTCATCTATAACTCGGCTGAAAAAGTGGCCTTTTCCTTTTTAATTTTCTATTTAAATAGTGTAACTAACTGCCCCCCGTAATCCTACACAGTTTTCTTGGTTATTTCCTAACGTTATATGTATAATTTTCATATTTTCAGTCTCTTATTTACGTTAATTCATCAATAAAAACACGTATTCATCTATAACTCGGCTGAAAAAGTGGCATTTTCCTTTTTATTTTCTATTTAAATAGTGTAACTAACTGCATGTCGTAATCCTATACAGTTTTCTTGGTAAATTCCTAACGTTATATATATGATTTTCATATTTTCAGTCTCTTATTTACGTGAATTCATCAATAAAAACACGTATTCATCTATAACTCGGCTAAAAAAGTGGCCTTTTCCTTTTCAATTTTCTATTTAAATAGTGTAACTAACTGCCCCCCGTAATCCTATACAGTTTTCTTGGTTAATTCCTAACGTTAGATATATAATTTTCATATTTTCAGTCTCTTATTTACGTGAATTCATCAATAAAAACACGTATTCATCTATAACTCGGCTGAAAAGTGGCCTTTTCCGTTTAAATTTTCTTTGTTAATAGTGTATTTAACCGCCCTCCGTATTTATCTATAGTTTTTATAATAAATTTCTACCGCTAAAATATTGATTTCCACATAATTCGTTTTCCCATAATCGTAATTTCCTAAACTGTTTAAAATTTTTCAAATCTTTATTTCTCTAGCTATTTTTGCTTTTATTAGGTCGGTCTAGTGTAAAAACTACCATCTGCACTCTTATTTGCTTTATAGAACATACAGAACTGGAAAAAAATCACTATTTACCTAAACCGAGGTATAGTGGTCAATCAATACAATCACATAAATTCATCTAAAAATTCGCTAATAACTTTCCTAAAAATTAGTATTTTTCGTTCAAATCTTCTTTAAATTGTGTAGTTATTTGCTCCCCACATGTCCTTACAGTTTTCTCAGTAAATTCGTAACGTTATATATTTAATTTTCATATTTTCAGTCTATTTCTTACTTAAATTCATCAATAAAACACGTACTCATCTATAGCACGGCTGAAAATTGGCCTTTTCCTTTGAAATTTTCTATTTAAATAGTGTAACTAATTGCCCTACGTAATCCTTTACAGTTTTCATGGTTAATTCGTAACGTTATATATATATATATATATATATATATATATATATATATATATATATATATATATATATATAATTTTCATATTTTCTGGAAAAAAAATCACTATTTACCTAAACCGAGGTTAAGTTGTGAAGTTAATTGCTCCCCACATGTCCTTATAGTTTTCTCAGTAAATTCGTAACGTTATATATTTAATTTTCATATTTTCAGTCTATTTCTTACTTAAATTCATCAATAAAACACGTATTCATCTATAGCACGGCTGAAAATTGGCCTTTTCCTTTTAAATTTTCTATTTAAATAGTGTAACTAACTGCACCCCGTAATCCTTTACAGTTTTCATGGTTAATTCGTAACGTTATATATATATATATATATATATATATATATATATATATATATAATTTTCATATTTTCCGTCTCTTATTTACGTGAATTCATCAATAAAAACACGTATTCATCTATAGCACTGCTGAAAATTGGCCTTTTCCTTATAAATTTTCTATTTAAATAGTGTAACTGATTGGCCCCCGTAATCCTATATAGTTTTTTTGGTTAATTCCTAACGTTATATATATATATATAATTTTCATATTTTCAGTCTCTTATTTACGTGAATTCATCAATAAAAACACGTATTCATCTATAACTCGGCTGAAAATGGCCTTTTCCGTTTAAATTTTCTTTGTTAATAGTGTATTTAACCGACCCCCGTATATATCTATAGTTTTTATAATAAATTTCTACCGCTAAAATATTGATTTCCACATAATTCGTTTTCCCATAATCGTAATTTCCTAAACTGTTTAAAATTTTTCAAATCTTTATTTCTCTAGCTCTTTTTTTTTATTAGGTCGGTCTAGTGTAAAAACTACCATCTGCACTCTTATTTGCTTTATAGAACATACAGAACTGGAAAAAAATCACTATTTACCTAAACCGAGGTATAGTGGTCAATCAATACAATCACATAAATTCAACTATAAATTCGCTAATAACTTTCCTAAAATATAGTATTCTTCGTTCAAATCTTCTTTAAATTGTGTAGATATTTGCTCCCCACATGTCCTTACAGTTTTCTCTGTAAATTCGTAACGTTATATATTTAATTTTCATATTTTCAGTCTATTTCTTACTTAAATTCATCAATAAAACACGTACTCATCTATAGCACGGCTGAAAATTGGCCTTTTCCTTTGAAATTTTCTATTTAAATAGTGTAACTAATTGCCCTTCGTAATCCTATATAGTTTCCTTCGTTAATTCCTAACGTTATATGTATAATTTTCATATTTTCAGTCTCTTATTTACGTGAATTCATCAATAAAAACACGGATTCATCTATAACTCGGCTGAAAAAGTGGCCTTTTCCTTTTTAATTTTCTATTTAAATAGTGTAACAAACGGCCCCCCGTAATCCTATACAGTTTTCTTGGTTATTTCCTAACGTTATATGTATAATTTTCATATTTTCATTCTCTTATTTACGTTAATTCATCAATAAAAACACGTATTCATCTATAACTCGGCTGAAAAAGTGGCATTTTCCTTTTTATTTTCTATTTAAATAGTGTAACTAACTGCACCCCGTAATCCTATACAGTTTTCTTGGTAAATTCCTAACGTAATATATATTATTTTCATATTTTCAGTCTCTTATTTACGTGAATTCATCAATAAAAACACGTATTCATCTATAGCTCTGCTGAAAATTGGCCTTTTCCTTTTAAATTTACTATTTATATAGTGTAACTAACTGGCCCCCGTAATCCTATATAGTTTTCTTGGTTAATTCCTAACGTTATATATATAATTTTCATATTTTCAGTCTCTTATTTACGTGAATTCATCAATAAAAACACGTATTCATCTATAACTCGGCTGAAAAGTGGCCTTTTCCGTTTAAATTTTCTTTGTTAATAGTGTACTTAACCGCCCTCCGTATTTATCTATAGTTTTTATAATAAATTTCTACCGATAAATTATTGATTTCCACATAATTCGTTTTTCCATAATCGTAATTTCCTAAACTGTTTAAAATTTTTCAAATCTTTATTTCTCTAGCTCTTTTTTTTTTTATTAGGTCGGTCTAGTGTAAAAACTACCATCTGTACTCTTATTTGCTTTATAGAACATACAGAACTGGAAAAAAATCACTATTTACCTAAACCGAGGTATAGTGGTCAATCAATACAATCACATAAATTCATCTAAAAATTCGCTAATAACTTTCCTAAAAATTAGTATTTTTCGTTCAAATCTTCTTTAAATTGTGTAGTTATTTGCTCCCCACATGTCCTTACAGTTTTCTCAGTAAATTCGTAACGTTATATATTTAATTTTCATATTTTCAATCTATTTCTTACTTAAATTCATCAATAAAACACGTACTCATCTATAGCACGGCTGAAAATTGGCCTTTTCCTTTGAAATTTTCTATTTAAATAGTGTAACTAATTGCCCTTCGTATTCCTATATAGTTTCCTTCGTTAATTCCTAACGTTATATGTATAATTTTCATATTTTCAGTCTCTTATTTACGTGAATTCATCAATAAAAACACGGATTCATCTATAACTCGGCTGAAAAAGTGGCCTTTTCCTTTTTAATTTTCTATTTAAATAGTGTAACTAACTGCCCCCCGTAATCCTACACAGTTTTCTTGGTTATTTCCTAACGTTATATGTATAATTTTCATATTTTCAGTCTCTTATTTACGTTAATTCATCAATAAAAACACGTATTCATCTATAACTCGGCTGAAAAAGTGGCATTTTCCTTTTTATTTTCTATTTAAATAGTGTAACTAACTGCATGTCGTAATCCTATACAGTTTTCTTGGTAAATTCCTAACGTTATATATATGATTTTCATATTTTCAGTCTCTTATTTACGTGAATTCATCAATAAAAACACGTATTCATCTATAGCTCTGCTGAAAATTGGCCTTTTCCTTTTAAATTTTCTATTTAAATAGTGTAACTAACTGGCCCCCGTAATCCTATATAGTTTTCTTGGTTAATTCCTAACGTTATATATATAATTTTCATATTTTCAGTCTCTTATTTACGTGAATTCATCAATAAAAACACGTATTCATCTATAACTCGGCTGAAAAGTGGCCTTTTCCGTTTAAATTTTCTTTGTTAATAGTGTATTTAACCGCCCTCCGTATTTATCTATAGTTTTAATAATAAATTTCTACCGCTAAAATATTGATTTCCACATAATTCGTTTTCCCATAATCGTAATTTCCTAAACTGTTTAAAATTTTTCAAATCTTTATTTCTCTAGCTATTTTTGCTTTTATTAGGTCCGTCTAGTGTAAAAACTACCATCTGCACTCTTATTTGCTTTATAGAACATACAGAACTGGAAAAAAATCACTATTTACCTAAACCGAGGTCTAGTGCTCAATCAATACAATCACATAAATTCAACTATAAATTCGCTAATAACTTTTCTAAAAATTGGTATTTTTCGTTCAAATCTTCTTTAAGTTGTGAAGTTAATTGCTCCCCACATGTCCTTATAGTTTTCTCAGTAAATTCGTAACGTTATATATTTAATTTTCATATTTTCAGTCTATTTCTTACTTAAATTCATCAATAAAACACGTATTCATCTATAGCACGGCTGAAAATTGGCCTTTTCCTTTTAAATTTTCTATTTAAATAGTGTAACTAATTGGCTTCCGTAATTCTATAAAGTTTTCTTGGTTAATTCTTAACGTTATATATATAATTTTCATATTTTCAGTCTATTATTTACGTGAATTCATCAACAAAAACACGTATTCATCTATAACTCGGCTGAAAAGTGGCCTTTTCCGTTTAAATTTTCTTTGTTAATAATGTATTTAACCGCCCTCCGTATTTATCTATAGTTTTTATAATAAATTTCTACCGCTAAAATATTGATTTCCACATAATTCGTTTTCCCATAATCGTAATTTCCTAAACTGTTTAAAATTTTTCAAATCTTTATTTCTCTAGCTCTTTTTGCTTTTATTAGGTCCGTCTAGTGTAAAAACTACCATCTGCAGTCTTATTTGCTTTACAGAACATACAGAACTGGAAAAAAATCACTATTTACCTAAACCGAGGTATAGTGGTCAATCAATACAATCACATAAATTCATCTAAAAATTCGCTAATAACTTTCCTAAAAATTAGTATTTTTCGTTCAAATCTTCTTTAAATTGTGTAGTTATTTGCTCCCCACATGTCCTTACAGTTTTCTCAGTAAATTCGTAACGTTATATATTTAATTTTCATATTTTCAGTCTATTTCTTACTTAAATTCATCAATAAAACACGTACTCATCTATAGCACGGCTGAAAATTGGCATTTTCCTTTGAAATTTTCTATTTAAATAGTGTAACTAATTGCCCTACGTAATCCTATATAGTTTCCTTCGTTAATTCCTAACGTTATATGTATAATTTTCATATTTTCAGTCACTTATTTACGTGAATTCATCAATAAAAACACGGATTCATCTATAACTCGGCTGAAAAAGTGGCCTTTTCCTTTTTAATTTTCTATTTAAATAGTGTAACTAACTGCCCCCCCGTAATCCTATACAGTTTTCTTGGTTATTTCCTAACGTTATATGTATAATTTTCATATTTTCAGTCTCTTATTTACGTTAATTCATCAATAAAAACACGTATTCATCTATAACTCGGCTGAAAAAGTGGCATTTTCCTTTTTATTTTCTATTTAAATAGTGTAACTAACTGCACCCCGTAATCCTATACAGTTTTATTGGTAAATTCCTAACGTTATATATATTATTTTCATATTTTCAGTCTCTTATTTACGTGAATTCATCAATAAAAACACGTATTCACCTATAGCTCTGCTGAAAATTGGCCTTTTCCTTTTAAATTTTCTATTTAAATAGTGTAACTAACTACCCCCCGTAATCCTATATAGTTTTCTTGGTTAATTCCTAACGTTATATTTATAATTTTCATATTTTCAGTCTCTTATTTACGTGAATTCATCAATAAAAACACGTATTCATCTATAACTCGGCTGAAAAGTGGCCTTTTCCGTTTAAATTTTCTTTGTTAATAGTGTATTTAACCGCCCTCTGTATTTCTCTATAGTTTTTAAAATAAATTTCTACCGCTAAAATATTGATTTCCACATAATTCGTTTTCCCATAATCGTAATTTCCTAAACTGTTTAAAATTTTTCAAATCTTTATTTCTCTAGCTCTTTTTGCTTTTATTAGGTCCGTCTAGTGTAAAAACTACCATCTGCAGTCTTATTTGCTTTACAGAACATACAGAACTGGAAAAAAATCACTATTTACCTAAACCGAGGTATAGTGGTCAATCAATACAATCACATAAATTCAACTATAAATTCGCTAATAACTTTTCTAAAAATTGGTATTTTTCGTTCAAATCTTCTTTAAGTTGTGAAGTTAATTGCTCCCCACATGTCCTTATAGTTTTCTCAGTAAATTCGTAACGTTATATATTTAATTTTCATATTTTCAGTCTATTTCTTACTTAAATTCATCAATAAAACACGTATTCATCTATAGCACGGCTGAAAATTGGCCTTTTCCTTTTAAATTTTCTATTTAAATAGTGTAACTAATTGGCTTCCGTAATTCTATAAAGTTTTCTTGGTTAATTCTTAACGTTATATATATAATTTTCATATTTTCAGTCTATTATTTACGTGAATTCATCAACAAAAACACGTATTCATCTATAACTCGGCTGAAAAGTGGCCTTTTCCGTTTAAATTTTCTTTGTTAATAATGTATTTAACCGCCCTCCGTATTTATCTATAGTTTTTATAATAAATTTCTACCGCTAAAATATTGATTTCCACATAATTCGTTTTCCCATAATCGTAATTTCCTAAACTGTTTAAAATTTTTCAAATCTTTATTTCTCTAGCTCTTTTTGCTTTTATTAGGTCCGTCTAGTGTAAAAACTACCATCTGCAGTCTTATTTGCTTTACAGAACATACAGAACTGGAAAAAAATCACTATTTACCTAAACCGAGGTATAGTGGTCAATCAATACAATCACATAAATTCAACTATAAATTCGCTAATAACTTTTCTAAAAATTGGTATTTTTCGTTCAAATCTTCTTTAAGTTGTGAAGTTAATTGCTCCCCACATGTCCTTATAGTTTTCTCAGTAAATTCGTAACGTTATATATTTAATTTTCATATTTTCAGTCTATTTCTTACTTAAATTCATCAATAAAACACGTATTCATCTATAGCACGGCTGAAAATTGGCCTTTTCCTTTTAAATTTTCTATTTAAATAGTGTAACTAATTGGCTTCCGTAATTCTATAAAGTTTTCTTGGTTAATTCTTAACGTTATATATATAATTTTCATATTTTCAGTCTATTATTTACGTGAATTCATCAACAAAAACACGTATTCATCTATAACTCGGCTGAAAAGTGGCCTTTTCCGTTTAAATTTTCTTTGTTAATAATGTATTTAACCGCCCTCCGTATTTATCTATAGTTTTATAATAAATTTCTACCGCTAAAATATTGATTTCCACATAATTCGTTTTCCCATAATCGTAATTTCCTAAACTGTTTAAAATTTTTCAAATCTTTATTTCTCTAGCTATTTTTGCTTTTATTAGGTCGGTCTAGTGTAAAAACTACCATCTGCACTCTTATTTGCTTTATAGAACATACAGAACTGGAAAAAAATCACTATTTACCTAAACCGAGGTATAGTGGTCAATCAATACAATCACATAAATTCATCTAAAAATTCGCTAATAACTTTCCTAAAAATTAGTATTTTTCGTTCAAATCTTCTTTAAATTGTGTAGTTATTTGCTCCCCACATGTCCTTACAGTTTTCTCAGTAAATTCGTAACGTTATATATTTAATTTTCATATTTTCAGTCTATTTCTTACTTAAATTCATCAATAAAACACGTACTCATCTATAGCACGGCTGAAAATTGGCCTTTTCCTTTGAAATTTTCTATTTAAATAGTGTAACTAATTGCCCTACGTAATCCTTTACAGTTTTCATGGTTAATTCGTAACGTTATATATATATATATATATATATATATATATATATATATATATATATATATATATATATATATATATATATATATATATATAATTTTCATATTTTCTGGAAAAAAAATCACTATTTACCTAAACCGAGGTTAAGTTGTGAAGTTAATTGCTCCCCACATGTCCTTATAGTTTTCTCAGTAAATTCGTAACGTTATATATTTAATTTTCATATTTTCAGTCTATTTCTTACTTAAATTCATCAATAAAACACGTATTCATCTATAGCACGGCTGAAAATTGGCCTTTTCCTTTTAAATTTTCTATTTAAATAGTGTAACTAACTGCACCCCGTAATCCTTTACAGTTTTCATGGTTAATTCGTAACGTTATATATATATATATATATATATATATATATATATATATATATATATATATATATATAATTTTCATATTTTCCGTCTCTTATTTACGTGAATTCATCAATAAAAACACGTATTCATCTATAGCACTGCTGAAAATTGGCCTTTTCCTTATAAATTTTCTATTTAAATAGTGTAACTGATTGGCCCCCGTAATCCTATATAGTTTTTTTGGTTAATTCCTAACGTTATATATATATATATAATTTTCATATTTTCAGTCTCTTATTTACGTGAATTCATCAATAAAAACACGTATTCATCTATAACTCGGCTGAAAATGGCCTTTTCCGTTTAAATTTTCTTTGTTAATAGTGTATTTAACCGACCCCCGTATATATCTATAGTTTTTATAATAAATTTCTACCGCTAAAATATTGATTTCCACATAATTCGTTTTCCCATAATCGTAATTTCCTAAACTGTTTAAAATTTTTCAAATCTTTATTTCTCTAGCTCTTTTTTTTTATTAGGTCGGTCTAGTGTAAAAACTACCATCTGCACTCTTATTTGCTTTATAGAACATACAGAACTGGAAAAAAATCACTATTTACCTAAACCGAGGTATAGTGGTCAATCAATACAATCACATAAATTCAACTATAAATTCGCTAATAACTTTCCTAAAATATAGTATTCTTCGTTCAAATCTTCTTTAAATTGTGTAGATATTTGCTCCCCACATGTCCTTACAGTTTTCTCTGTAAATTCGTAACGTTATATATTTAATTTTCATATTTTCAGTCTATTTCTTACTTAAATTCATCAATAAAACACGTACTCATCTATAGCACGGCTGAAAATTGGCCTTTTCCTTTGAAATTTTCTATTTAAATAGTGTAACTAATTGCCCTTCGTAATCCTATATAGTTTCCTTTGTTAATTCCTAACGTTATATGTATAATTTTCATATTTTCAGTGTCTTATTTACGTGAATTTATCAATAAAAACACGGATTCATCTATAACTCGGCTGAAAAAGTGGCCTTTTCCTTTTTAATTTTCTATTTAAATAGTGTAACAAACGGCCCCCCGTAATCCTATACAGTTTTCTTGGTTATTTCCTAACGTTATATGTATAATTTTCATATTTTCATTCTCTTATTTACGTTAATTCATCAATAAAAACACGTATTCATCTATAACTCGGCTGAAAAAGTGGCATTTTCCTTTTTATTTTCTATTTAAATAGTGTAACTAACTGCACCCCGTAATCCTATACAGTTTTCTTGGTAAATTCCTAACGTAATATATATTATTTTCATATTTTCAGTCTCTTATTTACGTGAATTCATCAATAAAAACACGTATTCATCTATAGCTCTGCTGAAAATTGGCCTTTTCCTTTTAAATTTACTATTTATATAGTGTAACTAACTGGCCCCCGTAATCCTATATAGTTTTCTTGGTTAATTCCTAACGTTATATATATAATTTTCATATTTTCAGTCTCTTATTTACGTGAATTCATCAATAAAAACACGTATTCATCTATAACTCGGCTGAAAAGTGGCCTTTTCCGTTTAAATTTTCTTTGTTAATAGTGTACTTAACCGCCCTCCGTATTTATCTATAGTTTTTATAATAAATTTCTACCGATAAATTATTGATTTCCACATAATTCGTTTTTCCATAATCGTAATTTCCTAAACTGTTTAAAATTTTTCAAATCTTTATTTCTCTAGCTCTTTTTTTTTTATTAGGTCGGTCTAGTGTAAAAACTACCATCTGTACTCTTATTTGCTTTATAGAACATACAGAACTGGAAAAAAATCACTATTTACCTAAACCGAGGTATAGTGGTCAATCAATACAATCACATAAATTCATCTAAAAATTCGCTAATAACTTTCCTAAAAATTAGTATTTTTCGTTCAAATCTTCTTTAAATTGTGTAGTTATTTGCTCCCCACATGTCCTTACAGTTTTCTCAGTAAATTCGTAACGTTATATATTTAATTTTCATATTTTCAATCTATTTCTTACTTAAATTCATCAATAAAACACGTACTCATCTATAGCACGGCTGAAAATTGGCCTTTTCCTTTGAAATTTTCTATTTAAATAGTGTAACTAATTGCCCTTCGTATTCCTATATAGTTTCCTTCGTTAATTCCTAACGTTATATGTATAATTTTCATATTTTCAGTCTCTTATTTACGTGAATTCATCAATAAAAACACGGATTCATCTATAACTCGGCTGAAAAAGTGGCCTTTTCCTTTTTAATTTTCTATTTAAATAGTGTAACTAACTGCCCCCCGTAATCCTACACAGTTTTCTTGGTTATTTCCTAACGTTATATGTATAATTTTCATATTTTCAGTCTCTTATTTACGTTAATTCATCAATAAAAACACGTATTCATCTATAACTCGGCTGAAAAAGTGGCATTTTCCTTTTTATTTTCTATTTAAATAGTGTAACTAACTGCATGTCGTAATCCTATACAGTTTTCTTGGTAAATTCCTAACGTTATATATATGATTTTCATATTTTCAGTCTCTTATTTACGTGAATTCATCAATAAAAACACGTATTCATCTATAGCTCTGCTGAAAATTGGCCTTTTCCTTTTAAATTTTCTATTTAAATAGTGTAACTAACTGGCCCCCGTAATCCTATATAGTTTTCTTGGTTAATTCCTAACGTTATATATATAATTTTCATATTTTCAGTCTCTTATTTACGTGAATTCATCAATAAAAACACGTATTCATCTATAACTCGGCTGAAAAGTGGCCTTTTCCGTTTAAATTTTCTTTGTTAATAGTGTATTTAACCGCCCTCCGTATTTATCTATAGTTTTAATAATAAATTTCTACCGCTAAAATATTGATTTCCACATAATTCGTTTTCCCATAATCGTAATTTCCTAAACTGTTTAAAATTTTTCAAATCTTTATTTCTCTAGCTATTTTTGCTTTTATTAGGTCCGTCTAGTGTAAAAACTACCATCTGCACTCTTATTTGCTTTATAGAACATACAGAACTGGAAAAAAATCACTATTTACCTAAACCGAGGTCTAGTGCTCAATCAATACAATCACATAAATTCAACTATAAATTCGCTAATAACTTTTCTAAAAATTGGTATTTTTCGTTCAAATCTTCTTTAAGTTGTGAAGTTAATTGCTCCCCACATGTCCTTATAGTTTTCTCAGTAAATTCGTAACGTTATATATTTAATTTTCATATTTTCAGTCTATTTCTTACTTAAATTCATCAATAAAACACGTATTCATCTATAGCACGGCTGAAAATTGGCCTTTTCCTTTTAAATTTTCTATTTAAATAGTGTAACTAATTGGCTTCCGTAATTCTATAAAGTTTTCTTGGTTAATTCTTAACGTTATATATATAATTTTCATATTTTCAGTCTATTATTTACGTGAATTCATCAACAAAAACACGTATTCATCTATAACTCGGCTGAAAAGTGGCCTTTTCCGTTTAAATTTTCTTTGTTAATAATGTATTTAACCGCCCTCCGTATTTATCTATAGTTTTTATAATAAATTTCTACCGCTAAAATATTGATTTCCACATAATTCGTTTTCCCATAATCGTAATTTCCTAAACTGTTTAAAATTTTTCAAATCTTTATTTCTCTAGCTCTTTTTGCTTTTATTAGGTCCGTCTAGTGTAAAAACTACCATCTGCAGTCTTATTTGCTTTACAGAACATACAGAACTGGAAAAAAATCACTATTTACCTAAACCGAGGTATAGTGGTCAATCAATACAATCACATAAATTCATCTAAAAATTCGCTAATAACTTTCCTAAAAATTAGTATTTTTCGTTCAAATCTTCTTTAAATTGTGTAGTTATTTGCTCCCCACATGTCCTTACAGTTTTCTCAGTAAATTCGTAACGTTATATATTTAATTTTCATATTTTCAGTCTATTTCTTACTTAAATTCATCAATAAAACACGTACTCATCTATAGCACGGCTGAAAATTGGCATTTTCCTTTGAAATTTTCTATTTAAATAGTGTAACTAATTGCCCTACGTAATCCTATATAGTTTCCTTCGTTAATTCCTAACGTTATATGTATAATTTTCATATTTTCAGTCACTTATTTACGTGAATTCATCAATAAAAACACGGATTCATCTATAACTCGGCTGAAAAAGTGGCCTTTTCCTTTTTAATTTTCTATTTAAATAGTGTAACTAACTGCCCCCCCGTAATCCTATACAGTTTTCTTGGTTATTTCCTAACGTTATATGTATAATTTTCATATTTTCAGTCTCTTATTTACGTTAATTCATCAATAAAAACACGTATTCATCTATAACTCGGCTGAAAAAGTGGCATTTTCCTTTTTATTTTCTATTTAAATAGTGTAACTAACTGCACCCCGTAATCCTATACAGTTTTATTGGTAAATTCCTAACGTTATATATATTATTTTCATATTTTCAGTCTCTTATTTACGTGAATTCATCAATAAAAACACGTATTCACCTATAGCTCTGCTGAAAATTGGCCTTTTCCTTTTAAATTTTCTATTTAAATAGTGTAACTAACTACCCCCCGTAATCCTATATAGTTTTCTTGGTTAATTCCTAACGTTATATTTATAATTTTCATATTTTCAGTCTCTTATTTACGTGAATTCATCAATAAAAACACGTATTCATCTATAACTCGGCTGAAAAGTGGCCTTTTCCGTTTAAATTTTCTTTGTTAATAGTGTATTTAACCGCCCTCTGTATTTCTCTATAGTTTTTAAAATAAATTTCTACCGCTAAAATATTGATTTCCACATAATTCGTTTTCCCATAATCGTAATTTCCTAAACTGTTTAAAATTTTTCAAATCTTTATTTCTCTAGCTCTTTTTGCTTTTATTAGGTCCGTCTAGTGTAAAAACTACCATCTGCAGTCTTATTTGCTTTACAGAACATACAGAACTGGAAAAAAATCACTATTTACCTAAACCGAGGTATAGTGGTCAATCAATACAATCACATAAATTCAACTATAAATTCGCTAATAACTTTTCTAAAAATTGGTATTTTTCGTTCAAATCTTCTTTAAGTTGTGAAGTTAATTGCTCCCCACATGTCCTTATAGTTTTCTCAGTAAATTCGTAACGTTATATATTTAATTTTCATATTTTCAGTCTATTTCTTACTTAAATTCATCAATAAAACACGTATTCATCTATAGCACGGCTGAAAATTGGCCTTTTCCTTTTAAATTTTCTATTTAAATAGTGTAACTAATTGGCTTCCGTAATTCTATAAAGTTTTCTTGGTTAATTCTTAACGTTATATATATAATTTTCATATTTTCAGTCTATTATTTACGTGAATTCATCAACAAAAACACGTATTCATCTATAACTCGGCTGAAAAGTGGCCTTTTCCGTTTAAATTTTCTTTGTTAATAATGTATTTAACCGCCCTCCGTATTTATCTATAGTTTTTATAATAAATTTCTACCGCTAAAATATTGATTTCCACATAATTCGTTTTCCCATAATCGTAATTTCCTAAACTGTTTAAAATTTTTCAAATCTTTATTTCTCTAGCTCTTTTTGCTTTTATTAGGTCCGTCTAGTGTAAAAACTACCATCTGCAGTCTTATTTGCTTTACAGAACATACAGAACTGGAAAAAAATCACTATTTACCTAAACCGAGGTATAGTGGTCAATCAATACAATCACATAAATTCAACTATAAATTCGCTAATAACTTTTCTAAAAATTGGTATTTTTCGTTCAAATCTTCTTTAAGTTGTGAAGTTAATTGCTCCCCACATGTCCTTATAGTTTTCTCAGTAAATTCGTAACGTTATATATTTAATTTTCATATTTTCAGTCTATTTCTTACTTAAATTCATCAATAAAACACGTATTCATCTATAGCACGGCTGAAAATTGGCCTTTTCCTTTTAAATTTTCTATTTAAATAGTGTAACTAATTGGCTTCCGTAATTCTATAAAGTTTTCTTGGTTAATTCTTAACGTTATATATATAATTTTCATATTTTCAGTCTATTATTTACGTGAATTCATCAACAAAAACACGTATTCATCTATAACTCGGCTGAAAAGTGGCCTTTTCCGTTTAAATTTTCTTTGTTAATAATGTATTTAACCGCCCTCCGTATTTATCTATAGTTTTTATAATAAATTTCTACCGCTAAAATATTGATTTCCACATAATTCGTTTTCCCATAATCGTAATTTCCTAAACTGTTTAAAATTTTTCAAATCTTTATTTCTCTAGCTATTTTTGCTTTTATTAGGTCGGTCTAGTGTAAAAACTACCATCTGCACTCTTATTTGCTTTATAGAACATACAGAACTGGAAAAAAATCACTATTTACCTAAACCGAGGTATAGTGGTCAATCAATACAATCACATAAATTCATCTAAAAATTCGCTAATAACTTTCCTAAAAATTAGTATTTTTCGTTCAAATCTTCTTTAAATTGTGTAGTTATTTGCTCCCCACATGTCCTTACAGTTTTCTCAGTAAATTCGTAACGTTATATATTTAATTTTCATATTTTCAGTCTATTTCTTACTTAAATTCATCAATAAAACACGTACTCATCTATAGCACGGCTGAAAATTGGCCTTTTCCTTTGAAATTTTCTATTTAAATAGTGTAACTAATTGCCCTACGTAATCCTATATAGTTTCCTTCGTTAATTCCTAACGTTATATGTATAATTTTCATATTTTCAGTCACTTATTTACGTGAATTCATCAATAAAAACACGGATTCATCTATAACTCGGCTGAAAAAGTGGCCTTTTCCTTTTTAATTTTCTATTTAAATAGTGTAACTAACTGCCCCCCCGTAATCCTATACAGTTTTCTTGGTTATTTCCTAACGTTATATGTATAATTTTCATATTTTCAGTCTCTTATTTACGTTAATTCATCAATAAAAACACGTATTCATCTATAACTCGGCTGAAAAAGTGGCATTTTCCTTTTTATTTTCTATTTAAATAGTGTAACTAACTGCACCCCGTAATCCTATACAGTTTTATTGGTAAATTCCTAACGTTATATATATTATTTTCATATTTTCAGTCTCTTATTTACGTGAATTCATCAATAAAAACACGTATTCACCTATAGCTCTGCTGAAAATTGGCCTTTTCCTTTTAAATTTTCTATTTAAATAGTGTAACTAACTACCCCCCGTAATCCTATATAGTTTTCTTGGTTAATTCCTAACGTTATATTTATAATTTTCATATTTTCAGTCTCTTATTTACGTGAATTCATCAATAAAAACACGTATTCATCTATAACTCGGCTGAAAAGTGGCCTTTTCCGTTTAAATTTTCTTTGTTAATAGTGTATTTAACCGCCCTCTGTATTTCTCTATAGTTTTTAAAATAAATTTCTACCGCTAAAATATTGATTTCCACATAATTCGTTTTCCCATAATCGTAATTTCCTAAACTGTTTAAAATTTTTCAAATCTTTATTTCTCTAGCTCTTTTTGCTTTTATTAGGTCCGTCTAGTGTAAAAACTACCATCTGCAGTCTTATTTGCTTTACAGAACATACAGAACTGGAAAAAAATCACTATTTACCTAAACCGAGGTATAGTGGTCAATCAATACAATCACATAAATTCAACTATAAATTCGCTAATAACTTTTCTAAAAATTGGTATTTTTCGTTCAAATCTTCTTTAAGTTGTGAAGTTAATTGCTCCCCACATGTCCTTATAGTTTTCTCAGTAAATTCGTAACGTTATATATTTAATTTTCATATTTTCAGTCTATTTCTTACTTAAATTCATCAATAAAACACGTATTCATCTATAGCACGGCTGAAAATTGGCCTTTTCCTTTTAAATTTTCTATTTAAATAGTGTAACTAACTGCACCCCGTAATCCTTTACAGTTTTCATGGTTAATTCGTAACGTTATATATATATATATATATAATTTTCGTATTTTCCGTCTCTTATTTACGTGAATTCATCAATAAAAACACGTATTCATCTATAGCACTGCTGAAAATTGGCCTTTTCCTTATAAATTTACTATTTAAATAGTGTAACTGATTGGCCCCCGTAATCCTATATAGTTTTTTTGGTTAATTCCTAACGTTATATATATATAATTTTCATATTTTCAGTCTCTTATTTACGTGAATTCATCAATAAAAACACGTATTCATCTATAACTCGGCTGAAAATGGCCTTTTCCGTTTAAATTTTCTTTGTTAATAGTGTATTTAACCGACCCCCGTATATATCTATAGTTTTTATAATAAATTTCCACCGCTAAAATATTGATTTCCACATAATTCGTTTTCCCATAATCGTAATTTCCTAAACTGTTTAAAATTTTTCAAATCTTTATTTCTCTAGCTCTTTTTTTTTATTAGGTCGGTCTAGTGTAAAAACTACCATCTGCACTCTTATTTGCTTTATAGAACATACAGAACTGGAAAAAAATCACTATTTACCTAAACCGAGGTATAGTGGTCAATCAATACAATCACATAAATTCAACTATAAATTCGCTAATAACTTTCCTAAAAATTAGTATTCTTCGTTCAAATCTTCTTTAAATTGTGTAGATATTTGCTCCCCACATGTCCTTACAGTTTTCTCTGTAAATTCGTAACGTTATATATTTAATTTTCATATTTTCAGTCTATTTCTTACTTAAATTCATCAATAAAACACGTACTCATCTATAGCACGGCTGAAAATTGGCCTTTTCCTTTGAAATTTTCTATTTAAATAGTGTAACTAATTGCCCTTCGTAATTCTATATAGTTTCCTTCGTTAATTCCTAACGTTATATGTATAATTTTCATATTTTCAGTCTCTTATTTACGTGAATTCATCAATAAAAACACGGATTCATCTATAACTCGGCTGAAAAAGTGGCATTTTCCTTTTTATTTTCTATTTAAATAGTGTAACAAACGGCCCCCCGTAATCCTATACAGTTTTCTTGGTTATTTCCTAACGTTATATGTATAATTTTCATATTTTCATTCTCTTATTTACGTTAATTCATCAATAAAAACACGTATTCATCTATAACTCGGCTGAAAAAGTGGCATTTTCCTTTTTATTTTCTATTTAAATAGTGTAACTAACTGCACCCCGTAATCCTATACAGTTTTCTTGGTAAATTCCTAACGTAATATATATTATTTTCATATTTTCAGTCTCTTATTTACGTGAATTCATCAATAAAAACACGTATTCATCTATAGCTCTGCTGAAAATTGGCCTTTTCCTTTTAAATTTACTATTTATATAGTGTAACTAACTGGCCCCCGTAATCCTATATAGTTTTCTTGGTTAATTCCTAACGTTATATATATAATTTTCATATTTTCAGTCTCTTATTTACGTGAATTCATCAATAAAAACACGTATTCATCTATAACTCGGCTGAAAAGTGGCCTTTTCCGTTTAAATTTTCTTTGTTAATAGTGTACTTAACCGCCCTCCGTATTTATCTATAGTTTTTATAATAAATTTCTACCGATAAATTATTGATTTCCACATAATTCGTTTTTCCATAATCGTAATTTCCTAAACTGTTTAAAATTTTTCAAATCTTTATTTCTCTAGCTCTTTTTTTTTTATTAGGTCGGTCTAGTGTAAAAACTACCATCTGTACTCTTATTTGCTTTATAGAACATACAGAACTGGAAAAAAATCACTATTTACCTAAACCGAGGTATAGTGGTCAATCAATACAATCACATAAATTCATCTAAAAATTCGCTAATAACTTTCCTAAAAATTAGTATTTTTCGTTCAAATCTTCTTTAAATTGTGTAGTTATTTGCTCCCCACATGTCCTTACAGTTTTCTCAGTAAATTCGTAACGTTATATATTTAATTTTCATATTTTCAATCTATTTCTTACTTAAATTCATCAATAAAACACGTACTCATCTATAGCACGGCTGAAAATTGGCCTTTTCCTTTGAAATTTTCTATTTAAATAGTGTAACTAATTGCCCTTCGTATTCCTATATAGTTTCCTTCGTTAATTCCTAACGTTATATGTATAATTTTCATATTTTCAGTCTCTTATTTACGTGAATTCATCAATAAAAACACGGATTCATCTATAACTCGGCTGAAAAAGTGGCCTTTTCCTTTTTAATTTTCTATTTAAATAGTGTAACTAACTGCCCCCCGTAATCCTACACAGTTTTCTTGGTTATTTCCTAACGTTATATGTATAATTTTCATATTTTCAGTCTCTTATTTACGTTAATTCATCAATAAAAACACGTATTCATCTATAACTCGGCTGAAAAAGTGGCATTTTCCTTTTTATTTTCTATTTAAATAGTGTAACTAACTGCATGTCGTAATCCTATACAGTTTTCTTGGTAAATTCCTAACGTTATATATATGATTTTCATATTTTCAGTCTCTTATTTACGTGAATTCATCAATAAAAACACGTATTCATCTATAGCTCTGCTGAAAATTGGCCTTTTCCTTTTAAATTTTCTATTTAAATAGTGTAACTAACTGGCCCCCGTAATCCTATATAGTTTTCTTGGTTAATTCCTAACGTTATATATATAATTTTCATATTTTCAGTCTCTTATTTACGTGAATTCATCAATAAAAACACGTATTCATCTATAACTCGGCTGAAAAGTGGCCTTTTCCGTTTAAATTTTCTTTGTTAATAGTGTATTTAACCGCCCTCCGTATTTATCTATAGTTTTAATAATAAATTTCTACCGCTAAAATATTGAT
Source organism: Parnassius smintheus behrii (assembly GCA_036936625.1). Lineage (NCBI taxonomy): Eukaryota > Metazoa > Arthropoda > Insecta > Lepidoptera > Papilionidae > Parnassius > Parnassius smintheus. The sequence goes on from JAUPFT010000022.1 coordinate 143,331, forward strand.
TTCCACATAATTCGTTTTCCCATAATCGTAATTTCCTAAACTGTTTAAAATTTTTCAAATCTTTATTTCTCTAGCTATTTTTGCTTTTATTAGGTCCGTCTAGTGTAAAAACTACCATCTGCACTCTTATTTGCTTTATAGAACATACAGAACTGGAAAAAAATCACTATTTACCTAAACCGAGGTCTAGTGCTCAATCAATACAATCACATAAATTCAACTATAAATTCGCTAATAACTTTTCTAAAAATTGGTATTTTTCGTTCAAATCTTCTTTAAGTTGTGAAGTTAATTGCTCCCCACATGTCCTTATAGTTTTCTCAGTAAATTCGTAACGTTATATATTTAATTTTCATATTTTCAGTCTATTTCTTACTTAAATTCATCAATAAAACACGTATTCATCTATAGCACGGCTGAAAATTGGCCTTTTCCTTTTAAATTTTCTATTTAAATAGTGTAACTAATTGGCTTCCGTAATTCTATAAAGTTTTCTTGGTTAATTCTTAACGTTATATATATAATTTTCATATTTTCAGTCTATTATTTACGTGAATTCATCAACAAAAACACGTATTCATCTATAACTCGGCTGAAAAGTGGCCTTTTCCGTTTAAATTTTCTTTGTTAATAATGTATTTAACCGCCCTCCGTATTTATCTATAGTTTTTATAATAAATTTCTACCGCTAAAATATTGATTTCCACATAATTCGTTTTCCCATAATCGTAATTTCCTAAACTGTTTAAAATTTTTCAAATCTTTATTTCTCTAGCTATTTTTGCTTTTATTAGGTCCGTCTAGTGTAAAAACTACCATCTGCACTCTTATTTGCTTTATAGAACATACAGAACTGGAAAAAAATCACTATTTACCTAAACCGAGGTCTAGTGCTCAGTCAATACAATCACATAAATTCAACTATAAATTCGCTAATAACTTTTCTAAAAATTGGTATTTTTCGTTCAAATATCCTTTAAGTTGTGAAGTTAATTGCTCCCCACATGTCCTTATAGTTTCCTCAGTAAATTCGTAACGTTATATATTTAATTTTCATATTTTCAGTCTATTTCTTACTTAAATTCATCAATAAAACACGTATTCATCTATAGCACAGCTGAAAATTGGCCTTTTCCTTTTAAATTTTCTACTTAAATAGTGTAACTAATTGCCTTTCGTAATCCTTTAAAGTTTTCTTGGTTAATTCCTAACGTTATATGTATAATTTTCATATTTTCAGTCTCTTATTTACGTGAATTCATCAATAAAAACACGTATTCATCTATAACTCGGCTAAAAAAGTGGCCTTTTCCTTTTCAATTTTCTATTTAAATAGTGTAACCAACTGCCCCCCGTAATCCTATACAGTTTTCTTGGTTAATTCCTAACGTTAGATATATAATTTTCATATTTTCAGTCTCTTATTTACGTGAATTCATCAATAAAAACACGTATTCATCTATAACTCGGCTGAAAAGTGGCCTTTTCCGTTTAAATTTTCTTTGTTAATAGTGTATTTAACCGCCCTCCGTATTTATCTATAGTTTTTATAATAAATTTCTACCGCTAAAATATTGATTTCCACATTATTCGTTTTCCCATAATCGTAATTTCCTAAACTGTTTAAAATTTTTCAAATCTTTATTTCTCTAGCTCTTTTTTTTTTATTAGGTCAGTCTAGTATAAAAACTACCATCTGCACTCTTATTTGCTTTATAGAACATACAGAACTGGAAAAAAATCACTATTTACCTAAACCGAGGTATAGTGGTCAATCAATACAATCACATAAATTCATCTAAAAATTCGCTAATAACTTTCCTAAAAATTAGTATTTTTCGTTCAAATCTTCTTTAAATTGTGTAGTTATTTGCTCCCCACATGTCCTTACAGTTTTCTCAGTAAATTCGTAACGTTATATATTTAATTTTCATATTTTCAGTCTATTTCTTACTTAAATTCATCAATAAAACACGTACTCATCTATAGCACGGCTGAAAATTGGCCTTTTCCTTTGAAATTTTCTATTTAAATAGTGTAACTAATTGCCCTACGTAATCCTATATAGTTTCCTTCGTTAATTCCTAACGTTATATGTATAATTTTCATATTTTCAGTCTCTTATTTACGTGAATTCATCAATAAAAACACGGATTCATCTATAACTCGGCTGAAAAAGTGGCCTTTTCCTTTTTAATTTTCTATTTAAATAGTGTAACTAACTGCCCCCCCGTAATCCTATACAGTTTTCTTGGTTATTTCCTAACGTTATATGTATAATTTTCATATTTTCAGTCTCTTATTTACGTTAATTCATCAATAAAAACACGTATTCATCTATAACTCGGCTGAAAAAGTGGCATTTTCCTTTTTATTTTCTATTTAAATAGTGTAACTAACTGCACCCCGTAATCCTATACAGTTTTATTGGTAAATTCCTAACGTTATATATATTATTTTCATATTTTCAGTCTCTTATTTACGTGAATTCATCAATAAAAACACGTATTCATCTATAGCTCTGCTGAAAATTGGCCTTTTCCTTTTAAATTTTCTATTTAAATAGTGTAACTAACTGCCCCCCGTAATCCTATATAGTTTTCTTGGTTAATTCCTAACGTTATATTTATAATTTTCATATTTTCAGTCTCTTATTTACGTGAATTCATCAATAAAAACACGTATTCATCTATAACTCGGCTGAAAAGTGGCCTTTTCCGTTTAAATTTTCTTTGTTAATAGTGTATTTAACCGCCCTCTGTATTTCTCTATAGTTTTTAAAATAAATTTCTACCGCTAAAATATTGATTTCCACATAATTCGTTTTCCCATAATCGTAATTCCCTAAACTGTTTAATATTTTTCAAATCTTTATTTCTCTAGCTCTTTTTGCTTTTATTAGGTCCGTCTAGTGTAAAAACTACCATCTGCAGTCTTATTTGCTTTATAGAACATACAGAACTGGAAAAAAATCACTATTTACCTAAACTGAGGTCTAGTGCTCAATCAATACAATCACATAAATTCAACTATAAATTCGCTAATAACTTTTCTAAAAATTGGTATTTTTCGTTCAAATCTCCTTTAAGTTGTGACATTAATTGCTCCCCACATGTCCTTATAGTTTCCTCAGTAAATTCGTAACGTTATATATTTAATTTTCATATTTTCAGTCTATTTCTTACTTAAATTCATCAATAAAACACGTATTCATCTATAGCACGGCTGAAAATTGGCCCTTTCCTTTTAAATTTTCTATTAAAATAGTGTAACTAACTCCCCCCCGTAATCCTATACAGTTTTCTTGGTAAATTCCTAACGTTATATGTATAATTTTCATATTTTCATTCTCTTATTTACGTGAATTCATCAATAGAAACACGTATTCATCTATAACTCGGCTGAAAAAGTGGCCTTATCCTTTTAAATTTTCTATTTAAATAGTGTTACTAGCTGCCCCCCGTAATCCTATACAGTTTTCTTGGTTAATTCCTAACGTTACATATATAATATTCATATTTTCAGTCTCTTATTTACGTGAATTCATCAATAAAAACACGTTTTCATCTATAACTCGGCTGAAAAGTGGCCTTTTCCGTTTAAATTTTCTTTGTTAATAGTGTATTTAACCGCCCTCCGTATTTATCTATAGTTTTTATAATAAATTTCTACCGCTAAAATATTGATTTCCACATAATTCGTTTTCCCATAATCGTAATTTCCTAAACTGTTTAAAATTTTTCAAATCTTTATTTCTCTAGCTCTTTTTTTTTATTAGGTCGGTCTAGTGTAAAAACTACCATCTGCACTCTTATTTGCTTTATAGAACATACAGAACTGGAAAAAAATCACTATTTACCTAAACCGAGGTATAGTGGTCAATCAATACAATCACATAAATTCAACTATAAATTCGCTAATAACTTTTCTAAAAATTGGTATTTTTCGTTCAAATCTTCTTTAAGTTGTGAAGTTAATTGCTCCCCACATGTCCTTATAGTTTTCTCAGTAAATTCGTAACGTTATATATTTAATTTTCATATTTTCAGTCTATTTCTTACTTAAATTCATCAATAAAACACGTATTCATCTATAGCACGGCTGAAAATTGGCCTTTTCCTTTTAAATTTTCTATTTAAATAGTGTAACTAACTGCCCCCCGTAATCCTATACAGTTTTCTTGGTTATTTCCTAACGTTATATGTATAATTTTCATATTTTCAGTCTCTTATTTACGTTAATTCATCAATAAAAACACGTATTCATCTATAACTCGGCTGAAAAAGTGGCATTTTCCTTTTTATTTTCTATGTAAACAGTGTAACTATCTGCACCCCGTAATCCTAAACAGTTTTCTTGGTAAATTCCTAACGTTATATATATTATTTTCATATTTTCAGTCTCTTATTTACGTGAATTCATCAATAAAAACACGTATTCATCTATAGCTCTGCTGAAAATTGGCCTTTTCCTTTTAAATTTTCTATTTAAATAGTGTAACTAACTGGCCCCCGTAATCCTATATAGTTTTCTTGGTTAATTCCTAACGTTATATATATAATTTTCATATTTTCAATCTCTTATTTACGTGAATTCATCAATAAAAACACGTATTCATCTATAACTCGGCTGAAAAGTGGCCTTTTCCGTTTAAATTTTCTTTGTTAATAGTGTATTTAACCGCCCTCCGTATTTATCTATAGTTTTTATAATAAATTTCTACCGCTAAAATATTGATTTCCACATAATTCGTTTTCCCATAATCGTAATTTCCTAAACTGTTTAAAATTTTTCAAATCTTTATTTCTCTAGCTCTTTTTTTTTATTAGGTCGGTCTAGTGTAAAAACTACCATCTGCACTCTTATTTGCTTTATAGAAAATACAGAACTGGAAAAAAATCACTATTTACCTAAACCGAGGTATAGTGGTCAATCAATACAATCACATAAATTCATCTAAAAATTCGCTAATAACTTTCCTAAAAATTAGTATTTTTCGTTCAAATCTTCTTTAAATTGTGAAGTTATTTGCTCCTCACATGTCCTTACAGTTTTCTCAGTAAATTCGTAACGTTATATATTTAATTTTCATATTTTCAGTCTATTTCTTACTTAAATTCATCAATAAAACACGTACTCATCTATAGCAAGGCTGAAAATTGGCCTTTTCCTTTGAAATTTTCTATTTAAATTGTGTAACTAATTGCCCTTCGTAATCCTATATAGTTTTTTTCGTTAATTCGTAACGTTATATGTATAATTTTCATATTTTCAGTCTCTTATTTACGTGATTTCATCAATAAAAACACGGATTCATCTATAACTCGGCTGAAAAAGTGCCCTTTTCCTTTTTAATTTTCTATTTAAATAGTGTAACTAACTGCCCCCCGTAATCTTATACAGTTTTCTTGGTTATTTCCTAACGTTATATGTATAATTTTCATATTTTCAGTCTCTTATTTACGTTAATTCATCAATAAAAACACGTATTCATCTATAACTCGGCTGAAAAAGTGGCATTTTCCTTTTTATTTTCTATTTAAATAGTGTAACTAACTGCACCCCGTAATCCTATATAGTTTTCTTGGTTAATTCCTAACGTTATATATATAATTTTCATATTTTCAGTCTCTTATTTACGTGAATTCATCAATAAAAACACGTATTCATCTACAGCTCTGCTGAAAATTGGCCTTTTCCTTTTAAATTTTCTATTTAAATAGTGTAACTAACTGGCCCCCGTAATCCTATATAGTTTTCTTGGTTAATTCCTAACGTTATATAGATAATTTTCATATTTTCAGTCTCTTATTTACGTGAATTCATCAATAAAAACACGTATTCATCTATAACTCGGCTGAAAAGTGGCCTTTTCCGTTTAAATTTTCTTTGTTAATAGTGTATTTAACCGCCCTCCATATTTATCTATAGTTTTTATAATAAATTTCTACCGCTAAAATATTGATTTCCACATAATTCGTTTTCCCATAATCGTAATTTCCTAAACTGTTTAAAATTTTTCAAATCTTTATTTCTCTAGCTCTTTTTGCTTTAATTAGGTCCGTCTAGTGTAAAACCTACCGTCTGCAGTCTTTTTTGCTTTATAGAACATACAGAACTGGAAAAAAATCACTATTTACCTAAACCGAGGTCTAGTGCTCAATCAATACAATCACATAAATTCAACTATAAATTCGCTAATAACTTTTCTAAAAATTGGTATTGTTCGTTCAAATCTTCTTTAAGTTGTGAAGTTAATTGCTCCCCACATGTCCTTATAGTTTTCTCAGTAAATTCGTAACGTTATATATTTAATTTTCATATTTTCAGTCTATTTCTTACTTAAATTCATCAATAAAACACGTATTCATCTATAGCACGGCTGAAAATTGGCCTTTTCCTTTTAAATTTTCTATTAAAATAGTGTAACTAACTGCCCCTCGTAATCCTATACAGTTTCCTTCGTTAATTCCTAACGTTATATGTATAATTTTCATATTTTCAGTCTCTTATTTACGTGAATTCATCAATAAAAACACGGATTCATCTATAACTCGGCTGAAAAAGTGGCCTTTTCCTTTTTAATTTTCTATTTAAATAGTGTAACTAATTGCCCTTCGTAATCCTATATAGTTTCCTTCGTTAATTCCTAACGTTATATGTATAATTTTCATATTTTCAGTCTCTTATTTACGTGAATTCATCAATAAAAACACGTATTCATCTTTAACTCGGCTGAAAAATTGGCCTTTTCCTTTTTCATTTTCTATTTAAATAGTGTAACTAACTGCACCCCGTAATCCTATACAGTTTTCTTGGTTAATTCCTAACGTTACATATATAATTTTCATATTTTCAGTCTCTTATTTACGTGAATTCATCAATAAAAACACGTATTCATCTATAACTCGGCTGAAAAGTGGCCTTTTTCGTTTAAATTTTCTTTGTTAATAGTGTATTTCACCGCCCTCCGTATTTATCTATAGTTTTTATAATAAATTTCTACCGCTAAAATATTGATTTCCACATAATTCGTTTTCCCATAATCGTAATTTCCTAAACTGTTTAAAATTTTTCAAATCTTTATTTCTCTAGCTCTTTTTGCTTTTATTAGGTCCGTCTAGTGTAGAAACTACCATCTGCATTCTTTTTTGCTTTATAGAACATACAGAACTGGAAAAAAATCACTATTTACCTAAACCGAGGTCTAGTGCTCAATCAATACAATCACATAAATTCAAGTATAAATTCGCTAATAACTTTTCTAAAAATTGGTATTTTTCGTTCAAATCTCCTTTAAGTTGTGAAGTTAATTGCTCCTCACATGTCCTTATAGTTTCCTCAGTAAATTTGTAACGTTATATATTTAATTTTCATATTTTCAGTCTATTTCTTACTTAAATTCATCAATAAAACACGTATTCATCTATAGCACGGCTGAAAATTGGCCTTTTACTTTTAAATTTTCTATTAAAATAGTGTAATTAACTGCCCCCCGTAATCTTGTACAGTTTTCTTGGTAAATTCCTAACGTTATATGTATAATTTTCATATTTTCATTCTCTTATTTACGTGAATTCATCAATAGAAACACGTATTCATCTATAACTCGGCTGAAAAAGTGGCCTTATCCTTTTAAATTTTCTATTTAAATAGTGTAACTAGCTGCCCCCCGTAATCCTATACAGTTTTCTTGGTTAATTCCTAACGTTACATATATAATATTCATATTTTCAGTCTCTTATTTACGTGAATTCATCAATAAAAACACGTATTCATCTATAACTCGGCTGAAAAGTGGCCTTTTCCGTTTAAATTTTCTTTGTTAATAGTGTATTTAACCGCCCTTCGTATTTATCTATAGTTTTTATAATAAATTTTTACCGCTAAAATATTGATTTCCACATAATTCGTTTTCCCATAATCGTAATTTCCTAAACTGTTTAAAATTTTTCAAACCTTTATTTCTCTAGCTCTTTTTTTTTATTAGGTCGGTCTAGTGTAAAAACTACCATCTGCACTCTTATTTGCTTTATAGAACATACAGAACTGGAAAAAAATCACTATTTACCTAAACCGAGGTATAGTGGTCAATCAATACAATCACATAAATTCAACTATAAATTCGCTAATAACTTTTCTAAAAATTGGTATTTTTCGTTCAAATCTTCTTTAAGTTGTGAAGTTAATTGCTCCCCACATGTCCTTATAGTTTTCTCAGTAAATTCGTAACGTTATATATTTAATTTTCATATTTTCAGTCTATTTCTTACTTAAATTCATCAATAAAACACGTATTCATCTATAGCACGGCTGAAAATTGGCCTTTTCCTCTTAAATTTTCTATTTAAATAGTGTTACTAATTGCCCTTCGTAATCCTATACAGTTTTCTTGGTTAATTCGTAACGTTATATATATATAATTTTCATATTTTCAGTCTCTTATTTACGTGAATTCATCAATAAAAACACGTATTCATCTATAGCACTGCTGAAAATTGGCCTTTTCCTTTTAAGTTTTCTTTTTAAATAGTGTAACTGATTGGCCCCCGTAATCCTATATAGTTTTTTTGGTTAATTCCTAACGTTATATATATAATTTTCATATTTTCAGTCTCTTATTTACGTGAATTCATCAATAAAAACACGGATTCATCTATAACTCGGCTGAAAAAGTGGCCTTTTCCTTTTTAATTTTCTATTTAAATAGTGTAACTAACTGCCCCCCGTAATCCTATACAGTTTTCTTGGTTATTTCCTAACGTTATATGTATAATTTTCATATTTTCAGTCTCTTATTTACGTTAATTCATCAATAAAAACACGTATTCATCTATAACTCGGCTGAAAAAGTGGTATTTTCCTTTTTATTTTCTATTTAAATAGTGTAACTAACTGGCCCCCGTAATCCTATATAGTTTTCTTGGTTAATTCCTAACGTTATATATATAATTTTCATATTTTCAGTCTCTTATTTACGTGAATTCATCAATAAAAACACGTATTCATCTATAGCTCTGCTGAAAATTGGCCTTTTCCTTTTAAATTTTCTAATTAAATAGTGTAACTAACTGGCCCCCGTAATCCTTTATAGTTTTCTTGGTTAATTCCTAACGTTATATATATAATTTTCATATTTTCAGTCTCTTATTTACGTGAATTCATCAATAAAAACAGGTATTCATCTATAACTCGGCTGAAAAGTGGCCTTTTCCGTTTAAATTTTCTTTGTTAATAGTGTATTTAACCGCCCTCCGTATTAATCTATAGTTTTTATAATAAATTTCTACCGCTAAAATATTGATTTCCACATAATTCGTTTTCCCATAATCGTAATTTCCTATACTGTTTAAAATTTTTCAAATCTTTATTTCTCTAGCTCTTTTTGCTTTTATTAGGTCCGTCTAGTGTAAAAACTACCATCTGCATTCTTATTTGCTTTATAGAACATACAGAACTGGAAAAAAATCACTATTTACCTAAACCGAGGTCTAGTGCTCAATAAATACAATCACATAAATTCAACTATAAATTCGCTAATAACTTTTCTAAAAATTGGTATTTTTCGTTCAAATCTTCTTTAAGTTGTGAAATTAATTGCTCCCCACATGTACTTATAGTTTTCTCAGTAAATTCCTAACGTTATATATATAATTTTCATATTTTCAGTCTCTTATTTACGTAAATTCATCAATAAAAACACGTATTCATCTATAGCACTGCTGAAAATTGGCCTTTTCCTTTTAAATTTTCTATTTAAATAGTGTAACTAATTGGCTTTCGTAATTCTATAAAGTTTTCTTGGTTAATTCCTAACGTTATATATATAATTTTCATATTTTCAGTCTCTTATTTACGTGAATTCATCAATAAAAACACGTATTCATCTATAACTCGGCTGAAAAGTGGCCTTTTCCGTTTAAATTTTCTTTGTTAATAGTATATCTAACCGCCCCCCGTATTTATCTATAGTTTTTATAATAAATTTCTACCGCTAAAATATTGATTTCCACATAATTCGTTTTCCCATAATCGTAATTTCCTATACTGTTTAAAATTTTTCAAATCTTTATTTCTCTAGCTCTTTTTGCTTTTATTAGGTCCGTCTAGTGTAAAAACTACCATCTGCATTCTTATTTGCTTTATAGAACATACAGAACTGGAAAAAAATCACTATTTACCTAAACCGAGGTCTAGTGCTCAATAAATACAATCACATAAATTCAACTATAAATTCGCTAATAACTTTTCTAAAAATTGGTATTTTTCGTTCAAATCTTCTTTAAGTTGTGAAATTAATTGCTCCCCACATGTACTTATAGTTTTCTCAGTAAATTGCTAACGTTATATATATAATTTTCATATTTTCAGTCTCTTATTTACGTAAATTCATCAATAAAAACACGTATTCATCTATAGCACTGCTGAAAATTGGCCTTTTCCTTTTAAATTTACTATTTATATAGTGTAACTAACTGGCCCCCGTAATCCTATATAGTTTTCTTGGTTAATTCCTAACGTTATATATATAATTTTCATATTTTCAGTCTCTTATTTACGTGAATTCATCAATAAAAACACGTATTCATCTATAACTCGGCTGAAAAGTGGCCTTTTCCGTTTAAATTTTCTTTGTTAATAGTGTACTTAACCGCCCTCCGTATTTATCTATAGTTTTTATAATAAATTTCTACCGATAAATTATTGATTTCCACATAATTCGTTTTTCCATAATCGTAATTTCCTAAACTGTTTAAAATTTTTCAAATCTTTATTTCTCTAGCTCTTTTTTTTTTTATTAGGTCGGTCTAGTGTAAAAACTACCATCTGTACTCTTATTTGCTTTATAGAACATACAGAACTGGAAAAAAATCACTATTTACCTAAACCGAGGTATAGTGGTCAATCAATACAATCACATAAATTCATCTAAAAATTCGCTAATAACTTTCCTAAAAATTAGTATTTTTCGTTCAAATCTTCTTTAAATTGTGTAGTTATTTGCTCCCCACATGTCCTTACAGTTTTCTCAGTAAATTCGTAACGTTATATATTTAATTTTCATATTTTCAATCTATTTCTTACTTAAATTCATCAATAAAACACGTACTCATCTATAGCACGGCTGAAAATTGGCCTTTTCCTTTGAAATTTTCTATTTAAATAGTGTAACTAATTGCCCTTCGTATTCCTATATAGTTTCCTTCGTTAATTCCTAACGTTATATGTATAATTTTCATATTTTCAGTCTCTTATTTACGTGAATTCATCAATAAAAACACGGATTCATCTATAACTCGGCTGAAAAAGTGGCCTTTTCCTTTTTAATTTTCTATTTAAATAGTGTAACTAACTGCCCCCCGTAATCCTACACAGTTTTCTTGGTTATTTCCTAACGTTATATGTATAATTTTCATATTTTCAGTCTCTTATTTACGTTAATTCATCAATAAAAACACGTATTCATCTATAACTCGGCTGAAAAAGTGGCATTTTCCTTTTTATTTTCTATTTAAATAGTGTAACTAACTGCATGTCGTAATCCTATACAGTTTTCTTGGTAAATTCCTAACGTTATATATATGATTTTCATATTTTCAGTCTCTTATTTACGTGAATTCATCAATAAAAACACGTATTCATCTATAGCTCTGCTGAAAATTGGCCTTTTCCTTTTAAATTTTCTATTTAAATAGTGTAACTAACTGGCCCCCGTAATCCTATATAGTTTTCTTGGTTAATTCCTAACGTTATATATATAATTTTCATATTTTCAGTCTCTTATTTACGTGAATTCATCAATAAAAACACGTATTCATCTATAACTCGGCTGAAAAGTGGCCTTTTCCGTTTAAATTTTCTTTGTTAATAGTGTATTTAACCGCCCTCCGTATTTATCTATAGTTTTAATAATAAATTTCTACCGCTAAAATATTGATTTCCACATAATTCGTTTTCCCATAATCGTAATTTCCTAAACTGTTTAAAATTTTTCAAATCTTTATTTCTCTAGCTATTTTTGCTTTTATTAGGTCCGTCTAGTGTAAAAACTACCATCTGCACTCTTATTTGCTTTATAGAACATACAGAACTGGAAAAAAATCACTATTTACCTAAACCGAGGTCTAGTGCTCAATCAATACAATCACATAAATTCAACTATAAATTCGCTAATAACTTTTCTAAAAATTGGTATTTTTCGTTCAAATCTTCTTTAAGTTGTGAAGTTAATTGCTCCCCACATGTCCTTATAGTTTTCTCAGTAAATTCGTAACGTTATATATTTAATTTTCATATTTTCAGTCTATTTCTTACTTAAATTCATCAATAAAACACGTATTCATCTATAGCACGGCTGAAAATTGGCGTTTTCCTTTTAAATTTTCTATTTAAATAGTGTAACTAATTGGCTTCCGTAATTCTATAAAGTTTTCTTGGTTAATTCTTAACGTTATATATATAATTTTCATATTTTCAGTCTATTATTTACGTGAATTCATCAACAAAAACACGTATTCATCTATAACTCGGCTGAAAAGTGGCCTTTTCCGTTTAAATTTTCTTTGTTAATAATGTATTTAACCGCCCTCCGTATTTATCTATAGTTTTTATAATAAATTTCTACCGCTAAAATATTGATTTCCACATAATTCGTTTTCCCATAATCGTAATTTCCTAAACTGTTTAAAATTTTTCAAATCTTTATTTCTCTAGCTATTTTTGCTTTTATTAGGTCCGTCTAGTGTAAAAACTACCATCTGCACTCTTATTTGCTTTATAGAACATACAGAACTGGAAAAAAATCACTATTTACCTAAACCGAGGTCTAGTGCTCAGTCAATACAATCACATAAATTCAACTATAAATTCGCTAATAACTTTTCTAAAAATTGGTATTTTTCGTTCAAATATCCTTTAAGTTGTGAAGTTAATTGCTCCCCACATGTCCTTATAGTTTCCTCAGTAAATTCGTAACGTTATATATTTAATTTTCATATTTTCAGTCTATTTCTTACTTAAATTCATCAATAAAACACGTACTCATCTATAGCACGGCTTAAAATTGGCCTTTTCCTTTGAAATTTTCTATTTAAATAGTGTAACTAATTGCCCTACGTAATCCTATATAGTTTCCTTCGTTAATTCCTAACGTTATATGTATAATTTTCATATTTTCAGTCTCTTATTTACGTGAATTCATCAATAAAAACACGGATTCATCTATAACTCGGCTGAAAAAGTGGCCTTTTCCTTTTTAATTTTCTATTTAAATAGTGTAACTAACTGCCCCCCCGTAATCCTATACAGTTTTCTTGGTTATTTCCTAACGTTATATGTATAATTTTCATATTTTCAGTCTCTTATTTACGTTAATTCATCAATAAAAACACGTATTCATCTATAACTCGGCTGAAAAAGTGGCATTTTCCTTTTTATTTTCTATTTAAATAGTGTAACTAACTGCACCCCGTAATCCTATACAGTTTTATTGGTAAATTCCTAACGTTATATATATTATTTTCATATTTTCAGTCTCTTATTTACGTGAATTCATCAATAAAAACACGTATTCATCTATAGCTCTGCTGAAAATTGGCCTTTTCCTTTTAAATTTTCTATTTAAATAGTGTAACTAACTGCCCCCCGTAATCCTATATAGTTTTCTTGGTTAATTCCTAACGTTATATTTATAATTTTCATATTTTCAGTCTCTTATTTACGTGAATTCATCAATAAAAACACGTATTCATCTATAACTCGGCTGAAAAGTGGCCTTTTCCGTTTAAATTTTCTTTGTTAATAGTGTATTTAACCGCCCTCTGTATTTCTCTATAGTTTTTAAAATAAATTTCTACCGCTAAAATATTGATTTCCACATAATTCGTTTTCCCATAATCGTAATTTCCTAAACTGTTTAATATTTTTCAAATCTTTATTTCTCTAGCTCTTTTTGCTTTTATTAGGTCCGTCTAGTGTAAAAACTACCATCTGCAGTCTTATTTGCTTTATAGAACATACAGAACTGGAAAAAAATCACTATTTACCTAAACTGAGGTCTAGTGCTCAATCAATACAATCACATAAATTCAACTATAAATTCGCTAATAACTTTTCTAAAAATTGGTATTTTTCGTTCAAATCTCCTTTAAGTTGTGACATTAATTGCTCCCCACATGTCCTTATAGTTTCCTCAGTAAATTCGTAACGTTATATATTTAATTTTCATATTTTCAGTCTATTTCTTACTTAAATTCATCAATAAAACACGTATTCATCTATAGCACGGCTGAAAATTGGCCCTTTCCTTTTAAATTTTCTATTAAAATAGTGTAACTAACTCCCCCCCGTAATCCTATACAGTTTTCTTGGTAAATTCCTAACGTTATATGTATAATTTTCATATTTTCATTCTCTTATTTACGTGAATTCATCAATAGAAACACGTATTCATCTATAACTCGGCTGAAAAAGTGGCCTTATCCTTTTAAATTTTCTATTTAAATAGTGTTACTAGCTGCCCCCCGTAATCCTATACAGTTTTCTTGGTTAATTCCTAACGTTACATATATAATATTCATATTTTCAGTCTCTTATTTACGTGAATTCATCAATAAAAACAGGTTTTCATCTATAACTCGGCTGAAAAGTGGCCTTTTCCGTTTAAATTTTCTTTGTTAATAGTGTATTTAACCGCCCTCCGTATTTATCTATAGTTTTTATAATAAATTTCTACCGCTAAAATATTGATTTCCACATAATTCGTTTTCCCATAATCGTAATTTCCTAAACTGTTTAAAATTTTTCAAATCTTTATTTCTCTAGCTCTTTTTTTTTATTAGGTCGGTCTAGTGTAAAAACTACCATCTGCACTCTTATTTGCTTTATAGAACATACAGAACTGGAAAAAAATCACTATTTACCTAAACCGAGGTATAGTGGTCAATCAATACAATCACATAAATTCAACTATAAATTCGCTAATAACTTTTCTAAAAATTGGTATTTTTCGTTCAAATCTTCTTTAAGTTGTGAAGTTAATTGCTCCCCACATGTCCTTATAGTTTTCTCAGTAAATTCGTAACGTTATATATTTAATTTTCATATTTTCAGTCTATTTCTTACTTAAATTCATCAATAAAACACGTATTCATCTATAGCACGGCTGAAAATTGGCCTTTTCCTTTTAAATTTTCTATTTAAATAGTGTAACTAACTGCCCCCCGTAATCCTATACAGTTTTCTTGGTTATTTCCTAACGTTATATGTATAATTTTCATATTTTCAGTCTCTTATTTACGTTAATTCATCAATAAAAACACGTATTCATCTATAACTCGGCTGAAAAAGTGGCATTTTCCTTTTTATTTTCTATGTAAACAGTGTAACTATCTGCACCCCGTAATCCTAAACAGTTTTCTTGGTAAATTCCTAACGTTATATATATTATTTTCATATTTTCAGTCTCTTATTTACGTGAATTCATCAATAAAAACACGTATTCATCTATAGCTCTGCTGAAAATTGGCCTTTTCCTTTTAAATTTTCTATTTAAATAGTGTAACTAACTGGCCCCCGTAATCCTATATAGTTTTCTTGGTTAATTCCTAACGTTATATATATAATTTTCATATTTTCAATCTCTTATTTACGTGAATTCATCAATAAAAACACGTATTCATCTATAACTCGGCTGAAAAGTGGCCTTTTCCGTTTAAATTTTCTTTGTTAATAGTGTATTTAACCGCCCTCCGTATTTATCTATAGTTTTTATAATAAATTTCTACCGCTAAAATATTGATTTCCACATAATTCGTTTTCCCATAATCGTAATTTCCTAAACTGTTTAAAATTTTTCAAATCTTTATTTCTCTAGCTCTTTTTTTTTATTAGGTCGGTCTAGTGTAAAAACTACCATCTGCACTCTTATTTGCTTTATAGAAAATACAGAACTGGAAAAAAATCACTATTTACCTAAACCGAGGTATAGTGGTCAATCAATACAATCACATAAATTCATCTAAAAATTCGCTAATAACTTTCCTAAAAATTAGTATTTTTCGTTCAAATCTTCTTTAAATTGTGAAGTTATTTGCTCCTCACATGTCCTTACAGTTTTCTCAGTAAATTCGTAACGTTATATATTTAATTTTCATATTTTCAGTCTATTTCTTACTTAAATTCATCAATAAAACACGTACTCATCTATAGCAAGGCTGAAAATTGGCCTTTTCCTTTGAAATTTTCTATTTAAATTGTGTAACTAATTGCCCTTCGTAATCCTATATAGTTTTTTTCGTTAATTCGTAACGTTATATGTATAATTTTCATATTTTCAGTCTCTTATTTACGTGATTTCATCAATAAAAACACGGATTCATCTATAACTCGGCTGAAAAAGTGCCCTTTTCCTTTTTAATTTTCTATTTAAATAGTGTAACTAACTGCCCCCCGTAATCTTATACAGTTTTCTTGGTTATTTCCTAACGTTATATGTATAATTTTCATATTTTCAGTCTCTTATTTACGTTAATTCATCAATAAAAACACGTATTCATCTATAACTCGGCTGAAAAAGTGGCATTTTCCTTTTTATTTTCTATTTAAATAGTGTAACTAACTGCACCCCGTAATCCTATATAGTTTTCTTGGTTAATTCCTAACGTTATATATATAATTTTCATATTTTCAGTCTCTTATTTACGTGAATTCATCAATAAAAACACGTATTCATCTACAGCTCTGCTGAAAATTGGCCTTTTCCTTTTAAATTTTCTATTTAAATAGTGTAACTAACTGGCCCCCGTAATCCTATATAGTTTTCTTGGTTAATTCCTAACGTTATATAGATAATTTTCATATTTTCAGTCTCTTATTTACGTGAATTCATCAATAAAAACACGTATTCATCTATAACTCGGCTGAAAAGTGGCCTTTTCCGTTTAAATTTTCTTTGTTAATAGTGTATTTAACCGCCCTCCATATTTATCTATAGTTTTTATAATAAATTTCTACCGCTAAAATATTGATTTCCACATAATTCGTTTTCCCATAATCGTAATTTCCTAAACTGTTTAAAATTTTTCAAATCTTTATTTCTCTAGCTCTTTTTGCTTTAATTAGGTCCGTCTAGTGTAAAACCTACCGTCTGCAGTCTTTTTTGCTTTATAGAACATACAGAACTGTAAAAAAATCACTATTTACCTAAACCGAGGTCTAGTGCTCAATCAATACAATCACATAAATTCAACTATAAATTCGCTAATAACTTTTCTAAAAATTGGTATTGTTCGTTCAAATCTTCTTTAAGTTGTGAAGTTAATTGCTCCCCACATGTCCTTATAGTTTTCTCAGTAAATTCGTAACGTTATATATTTAATTTTCATATTTTCAGTCTATTTCTTACTTAAATTCATCAATAAAACACGTATTCATCTATAGCACGGCTGAAAATTGGCCTTTTCCTTTTAAATTTTCTATTAAAATAGTGTAACTAACTGCCCCTCGTAATCCTATACAGTTTCCTTCGTTAATTCCTAACGTTATATGTATAATTTTCATATTTTCAGTCTCTTATTTACGTGAATTCATCAATAAAAACACGGATTCATCTATAACTCGGCTGAAAAAGTGGCCTTTTCCTTTTTAATTTTCTATTTAAATAGTGTAACTAATTGCCCTTCGTAATCCTATATAGTTTCCTTCGTTAATTCCTAACGTTATATGTATAATTTTCATATTTTCAGTCTCTTATTTACGTGAATTCATCAATAAAAACACGTATTCATCTTTAACTCGGCTGAAAAATTGGCCTTTTCCTTTTTCATTTTCTATTTAAATAGTGTAACTAACTGCACCCCGTAATCCTATACAGTTTTCTTGGTTAATTCCTAACGTTACATATATAATTTTCATATTTTCAGTCTCTTATTTACGTGAATTCATCAATAAAAACACGTATTCATCTATAACTCGGCTGAAAAGTGGCCTTTTTCGTTTAAATTTTCTTTGTTAATAGTGTATTTAACCGCCCTCCGTATTTATCTATAGTTTTTATAATAAATTTCTACCGCTAAAATATTGATTTCCACATAATTCGTTTTCCCATAATCGTAATTTCCTAAACTGTTTAAAATTTTTCAAATCTTTATTTCTCTAGCTCTTTTTGCTTTTATTAGGTCCGTCTAGTGTAGAAACTACCATCTGCATTCTTTTTTGCTTTATAGAACATACAGAACTGGAAAAAAATCACTATTTACCTAAACCGAGGTCTAGTGCTCAATCAATACAATCACATAAATTCAAGTATAAATTCGCTAATAACTTTTCTAAAAATTGGTATTTTTCGTTCAAATCTCCTTTAAGTTGTGAAGTTAATTGCTCCTCACATGTCCTTATAGTTTCCTCAGTAAATTTGTAACGTTATATATTTAATTTTCATATTTTCAGTCTATTTCTTACTTAAATTCATCAATAAAACACGTATTCATCTATAGCACGGCTGAAAATTGGCCTTTTACATTTAAATTTTCTATTAAAATAGTGTAATTAACTGCCCCCCGTAATCTTGTACAGTTTTCTTGGTAAATTCCTAACGTTATATGTATAATTTTCATATTTTCATTCTCTTATTTACGTGAATTCATCAATAGAAACACGTATTCATCTATAACTCGGCTGAAAAAGTGGCCTTATCCTTTTAAATTTTCTATTTAAATAGTGTAACTAGCTGCCCCCCGTAATCCTATACAGTTTTCTTGGTTAATTCCTAACGTTACATATATAATATTCATATTTTCAGTCTCTTATTTACGTGAATTCATCAATAAAAACACGTATTCATCTATAACTCGGCTGAAAAGTGGCCTTTTCCGTTTAAATTTTCTTTGTTAATAGTGTATTTAACCGCCCTTCGTATTTATCTATAGTTTTTATAATAAATTTTTACCGCTAAAATATTGATTTCCACATAATTCGTTTTCCAATAATCGTAATTTCCTAAACTGTTTAAAATTTTTCAAACCTTTATTTCTCTAGCTCTTTTTTTTTATTAGGTCGGTCTAGTGTAAAAACTACCATCTGCACTCTTATTTGCTTTATAGAACATACAGAACTGGAAAAAAATCACTATTTACCTAAACCGAGGTATAGTGGTCAATCAATACAATCACATAAATTCATCTAAAAATTCGCTAATAACTTTCCTAAAAATTAGTATTTTTCGTTCAAATCTTCTTTAAATTGTGAAGTTATTTGCTCCTCACATGTCCTTACAGTTTTCTCAGTAAATTCGTAACGTTATATATTTAATTTTCATATTTTCAGTCTATTTCTTACTTAAATTCATCAATAAAACACGTACTCATCTATAGCAAGGCTGAAAATTGGCCTTTTCCTTTGAAATTTTCTATTTAAATTGTGTAACTAATTGCCCTTCGTAATCCTATATAGTTTTTTTCGTTAATTCGTAACGTTATATGTATAATTTTCATATTTTCAGTCTCTTATTTACGTGATTTCATCAATAAAAACACGGATTCATCTATAACTCGGCTGAAAAAGTGCCCTTTTCCTTTTTAATTTTCTATTTAAATAGTGTAACTAACTGCCCCCCGTAATCTTATACAGTTTTCTTGGTTATTTCCTAACGTTATATGTATAATTTTCATATTTTCAGTCTCTTATTTACGTTAATTCATCAATAAAAACACGTATTCATCTATAACTCGGCTGAAAAAGTGGCATTTTCCTTTTTATTTTTTATTTAAATAGTGTAACTAACTGCACCCCGTAATCCTATATAGTTTTCTTGGTTAATTCCTAATGTTATATATATAATTTTCATATTTTCAGTCTCTTATTTACGTGAATTCATCAATAAAAACACGTATTCATCTACAGCTCTGCTGAAAATTGGCCTTTTCCTTTTAAATTTTCTATTTAAATAGTGTAACTAACTGGCCCCCGTAATCCTATATAGTTTTCTTGGTTAATTCCTAACGTTATATAGATAATTTTCATATTTTCAGTCTCTTATTTACGTGATTTCATCAATAAAAACACGGATTCATCTATAACTCGGCTGAAAAAGTGCCCTTTTCCTTTTTAATTTTCTATTTAAATAGTGTAACTAACTGCCCCCCGTAATCTTATACAGTTTTCTTGGTTATTTCCTAACGTTATATGTATAATTTTCATATTTTCAGTCTCTTATTTACGTTAATTCATCAATAAAAACACGTATTCATCTATAACTCGGCTGAAAAAGTGGTATTTTCCTTTTTATTTTCTATTTAAATAGTGTAACTAACTGGCCCCCGTAATCCTATATAGTTTTCTTGGTTAATTCCTAACGTTATATATATAATTTTCATATTTTCAGTCTCTTATTTACGTGAATTCATCAATAAAAACACGTATTCATCTATAGCTCTGCTGAAAATTGGCCTTTTCCTTTTAAATTTTCTAATTAAATAGTGTAACTAACTGGCCCCCGTAATCCTTTATAGTTTTCTTGGTTAATTCCTAACGTTATATATATAATTTTCATATTTTCAGTCTCTTATTTACGTGAATTCATCAATAAAAACAGGTATTCATCTATAACTCGGCTGAAAAGTGGCCTTTTCCGTTTAAATTTTCTTTGTTAATAGTGTATTTAACCGCCCTCCGTATTAATCTATAGTTTTTATAATAAATTTCTACCGCTAAAATATTGATTTCCACATAATTCGTTTTCCCATAATCGTAATTTCCTATACTGTTTAAAATTTTTCAAATCTTTATTTCTCTAGCTCTTTTTGCTTTTATTAGGTCCGTCTAGTGTAAAAACTACCATCTGCATTCTTATTTGCTTTATAGAACATACAGAACTGGAAAAAAATCACTATTTACCTAAACCGAGGTCTAGTGCTCAATAAATACAATCACATAAATTCAACTATAAATTCGCTAATAACTTTTCTAAAAATTGGTATTTTTCGTTCAAATCTTCTTTAAGTTGTGAAATTAATTGCTCCCCACATGTACTTATAGTTTTCTCAGTAAATTCCTAACGTTATATATATAATTTTCATATTTTCAGTCTCTTATTTACGTAAATTCATCAATAAAAACACGTATTCATCTATAGCACTGCTGAAAATTGGCCTTTTCCTTTTAAATTTTCTATTTAAATAGTGTAACTAATTGGCTTTCGTAATTCTATAAAGTTTTCTTGGTTAATTCCTAACGTTATATATATAATTTTCATATTTTCAGTCTCTTATTTACGTGAATTCATCAATAAAAACACGTATTCATCTATAACTCGGCTGAAAAGTGGCCTTTTCCGTTTAAATTTTCTTTGTTAATAGTATATCTAACCGCCCCCCGTATTTATCTATAGTTTTTATAATAAATTTCTACCGCTAAAATATTGATTTCCACATAATTCGTTTTCCCATAATCGTAATTTCCTATACTGTTTAAAATTTTTCAAATCTTTATTTCTCTAGCTCTTTTTGCTTTTATTAGGTCCGTCTAGTGTAAAAACTACCATCTGCATTCTTATTTGCTTTATAGAACATACAGAACTGGAAAAAAATCACTATTTACCTAAACCGAGGTCTAGTGCTCAATAAATACAATCACATAAATTCAACTATAAATTCGCTAATAACTTTTCTAAAAATTGGTATTTTTCGTTCAAATCTTCTTTAAGTTGTGAAATTAATTGCTCCCCACATGTACTTATAGTTTTCTCAGTAAATTCCTAACGTTATATATATAATTTTCATATTTTCAGTCACTTATTTACGTGAATTCATCAATAAAAACACGGATTCATCTATAACTCGGCTGAAAAAGTGGCCTTTTCCTTTTTAATTTTCTATTTAAATAGTGTAACTAACTGCCCCCCCGTAATCCTATACAGTTTTCTTGGTTATTTCCTAACGTTATATGTATAATTTTCATATTTTCAGTCTCTTATTTACGTTAATTCATCAATAAAAACACGTATTCATCTATAACTCGGCTGAAAAAGTGGCATTTTCCTTTTTATTTTCTATTTAAATAGTGTAACTAACTGCACCCCGTAATCCTATACAGTTTTATTGGTAAATTCCTAACGTTATATATATTATTTTCATATTTTCAGTCTCTTATTTACGTGAATTCATCAATAAAAACACGTATTCACCTATAGCTCTGCTGAAAATTGGCCTTTTCCTTTTAAATTTTCTATTTAAATAGTGTAACTAACTACCCCCCGTAATCCTATATAGTTTTCTTGGTTAATTCCTAACGTTATATTTATAATTTTCATATTTTCAGTCTCTTATTTACGTGAATTCATCAATAAAAACACGTATTCATCTATAACTCGGCTGAAAAGTGGCCTTTTCCGTTTAAATTTTCTTTGTTAATAGTGTATTTAACCGCCCTCTGTATTTCTCTATAGTTTTTAAAATAAATTTCTACCGCTAAAATATTGATTTCCACATAATTCGTTTTCCCATAATCGTAATTTCCTAAACTGTTTAAAATTTTTCAAATCTTTATTTCTCTAGCTCTTTTTGCTTTTATTAGGTCCGTCTAGTGTAAAAACTACCATCTGCAGTCTTATTTGCTTTACAGAACATACAGAACTGGAAAAAAATCACTATTTACCTAAACCGAGGTATAGTGGTCAATCAATACAATCACATAAATTCAACTATAAATTCCCTAATAACTTTTCTAAAAATTGGTATTTTTCGTTCAAATCTTCTTTAAGTTGTGAAGTTAATTGCTCCCCACATGTCCTTATAGTTTTCTCAGTAAATTCGTAACGTTATATATTTAATTTTCATATTTTCAGTCTATTTCTTACTTAAATTCATCAATAAAACACGTATTCATCTATAGCACGGCTGAAAATTGGCCTTTTCCTTTTAAATTTTCTATTTAAATAGTGTAACTAACTGCACCCCGTAATCCTTTACAGTTTTCATGGTTAATTCGTAACGTTATATATATATATATATATATATATATATATATATATATATATAATTTTCATATTTTCCGTCTCTTATTTACGTGAATTCATCAATAAAAACACGTATTCATCTATAGCACTGCTGAAAATTGGCCTTTTCCTTATAAATTTTCTATTTAAATAGTGTAACTGATTGGCCCCCGTAATCCTATATGGTTTTTTTGGTTAATTCCTAACGTTATATATATATATAATTTTCATATTTTCAGTCTCTTATTTACGTGAATTCATCAATAAAAACACGTATTCATCTATAACTCGGCTGAAAATGGCCTTTTCCGTTTAAATTTTCTTTGTTAATAGTGTATTTAACCGACCCCCGTATTTATCTATAGTTTTTATAATATATTTCTACCGCTAAAATATTGATTTCCACATAATTCGTTTTCCCATAATCGTAATTTCCTAAACTGTTTAAAATTTTTCAAATCTTTATTTCTCTAGCTCTTTTTTTTTTATTAGGTCGGTCTAGTGTAAAAACTACCATCTGCACTCTTATTTGCTTTATAGAACATACAGAACTGGGAAAAAATCACTATTTACCTAAACCGAGGTATAGTGGTCAATCAATACAATCACATAAATTCAACTATAAATTCGCTAATAACTTTCCTAAAAATTAGTATTCTTCGTTCAAATCTTCTTTAAATTGTGTAGATATTTGCTCCCCACATGTCCTTACAGTTTTCTCTGTAAATTCGTAACGTTATATATTTAATTTTCATATTTTCAGTCTATTTCTTACTTAAATTCATCAATAAAACACGTACTCATCTATAGCACGGCTGAAAATTGGCCTTTTCCTTTGAAATTTTCTATTTAAATAGTGTAACTAATTGCCCTTCGTAATCCTATATAGTTTCCTTCGTTAATTCCTAACGTTATATGTATAATTTTCATATTTTCAGTCTCTTATTTACGTGAATTCATCAATAAAAACACGGATTCATCTATAACTCGGCTGAAAAAGTGGCCTTTTCCTTTTTAATTTTCTATTTAAATAGTGTAACAAACGGCCCCCCGTAATCCTATACAGTTTTCTTGGTTATTTCCTAACGTTATATGTATAATTTTCATATTTTCATTCTCTTATTTACGTTAATTCATCAATAAAAACACGTATTCATCTATAACTCGGCTGAAAAAGTGGCATTTTCCTTTTTATTTTCTATTTAAATAGTGTAACTAACTGCACCCCGTAATCCTATACAGTTTTCTTGGTAAATTCCTAACGTAATATATATTATTTTCATATTTTCAGTCTCTTATTTACGTGAATTCATCAATAAAAACACGTATTCATCTATAACTCGGCTGAAAAGTGGCCTTTTCCGTTTAAATTTTCTTTGTTAATAGTGTATTTAACCGCCCTCTGTATTTCTCTATAGTTTTTAAAATAAATTTCTACCGCTAAAATATTGATTTCCACATAATTCGTTTTCCCATAATCGTAATTTCCTAAACTGTTTAAAATTTTTCAAATCTTTATTTCTCTAGCTCTTTTTGCTTTTATTAGGTCCGTCTAGTGTAAAAACTACCATCTGCAGTCTTATTTGCTTTACAGAACATACAGAACTGGAGAAAAATCACTATTTACCTAAACCGAGGTATAGTGGTCAATCAATACAATCACATAAATTCAACTATAAATTCGCTAATAACTTTTCTAAAAATTGGTATTTTTCGTTCAAATCTTCTTTAAGTTGTGAAGTTAATTGCTCCCCACATGTCCTTATAGTTTTCTCAGTAAATTCGTAACGTTATATATTTAATTTTCATATTTTCAGTCTATTTCTTACTTAAATTCATCAATAAAACACGTATTCATCTATAACACGGCTGAAAATTGGCCTTTTCCTTTTAAATTTTCTATTTAAATAGTGTAACTAACTGCACCCCGTAATCCTTTACAGTTTTCATGGTTAATTCGCAACGTTATATATATATATATATATATATATATATATATATATATATATATATATATATATATATATATAATTTTCATATTTTCCGTCTCTTATTTACGTGAATTCATCAATAAAAACACGTATTCATCTATAGCACTGCTGAAAATTGGCCTTTTCCTTATAAATTTTCTATTTAAATAGTGTAACTGATTGGCCCCCGTAATCCTATATAGTTTTTTTGGTTAATTCCTAACGTTATATATATATAATTTTCATATTTTCAGTCTCTTATTTACGTGAATTCATCAATAAAAACACGTATTCATCTATAACTCGGCTGAAAATGGCCTTTTCCGTTTAAATTTTCTTTGTTAATAGTGTATTTAACCGACCCCCGTATATATCTATAGTTTTTATAATAAATTTCTACCGCTAAAATATTGATTTCCACATAATTCGTTTTCCCATAATCGTAATTTCCTAAACTGTTTAAAATTTTTCAAATCTTTATTTCTCTAGCTCTTTTTTTTTATTAGGTCGGTCTAGTGTAAAAACTACCATCTGCACTCTTATTTGCTTTATAGAACATACAGAACTGGGAAAAAATCACTATTTACCTAAACCGAGGTATAGTGGTCAATCAATACAATCACATAAATTCAACTATAAATTCGCTAATAACTTTCCTAAAAATTAGTATTCTTCGTTCAAATCTTCTTTAAATTGTGTAGATATTTGCTCCCCACATGTCCTTACAGTTTTCTCTGTAAATTCGTAACGTTATATATTTAATTTTCATATTTTCAGTCTATTTCTTACTTAAATTCATCAATAAAACACGTACTCATCTATAGCACGGCTGAAAATTGGCCTTTTCCTTTGAAATTTTCTATTTAAATAGTGTAACTAATTGCCCTTCGTAATCCTATATAGTTTCCTTCGTTAATTCCTAACGTTATATGTATAATTTTCATATTTTCAGTCTCTTATTTACGTGAATTCATCAATAAAAACACGGATTCATCTATAACTCGGCTGAAAAAGTGGCCTTTTCCTTTTTAATTTTCTATTTAAATAGTGTAACAAACGGCCCCCCGTAATCCTATACAGTTTTCTTGGTTATTTCCTAACGTTATATGTATAATTTTCATATTTTCATTCTCTTATTTACGTTAATTCATCAATAAAAACACGTATTCATCTATAACTCGGCTGAAAAAGTGGCATTTTCCTTTTTATTTTCTATTTAAATAGTGTAACTAACTGCACCCCGTAATCCTATACAGTTTTCTTGGTAAATTCCTAACGTAATATATATTATTTTCATATTTTCAGTCTCTTATTTACGTGAATTCATCAATAAAAACACGTATTCATCTATAGCTCTGCTGAAAATTGGCCTTTTCCTTTTAAATTTACTATTTATATAGTGTAACTAACTGGCCCCCGTAATCCTATATAGTTTTCTTGGTTAATTCCTAACGTTATATATATAATTTTCATATTTTCAGTCTCTTATTTACGTGAATTCATCAATAAAAACACGTATTCATCTATAACTCGGCTGAAAAGTGGCCTTTTCCGTTTAAATTTTCTTTGTTAATAGTGTACTTAACCGCCCTCCGTATTTATCTATAGTTTTTATAATAAATTTCTACCGATAAATTATTGATTTCCACATAATTCGTTTTTCCATAATCGTAATTTCCTAAACTGTTTAAAATTTTTCAAATCCTTATTTCTCTAGCTCTTTTTTTTTATTAGGTCGGTCTAGTGTAAAAACTACCATCTGTACTCTTATTTGCTTTATAGAACATACAGAACTGGAAAAAAATCACTATTTACCTAAACCGAGGTATAGTGGTCAATCAATACAATCACATAAATTCATCTAAAAATTCGCTAATAACTTTCCTAAAAATTAGTATTTTTCGTTCAAATCTTCTTTAAATTGTGTAGTTATTTGCTCCCCACATGTCCTTACAGTTTTCTCAGTAAATTCGTAACGTTATATATTTAATTTTCATATTTTCAATCTATTTCTTACTTAAATTCATCAATAAAACACGTACTCATCTATAGCACGGCTGAAAATTGGCCTTTTCCTTTGAAATTTTCTATTTAAATAGTGTAACTAATTGCCCTTCGTATTCCTATATAGTTTCCTTCGTTAATTCCTAACGTTATATGTATAATTTTCATATTTTCAGTCTCTTATTTACGTGAATTCATCAATAAAAACACGGATTCATCTATAACTCGGCTGAAAAAGTGGCCTTTTCCTTTTTAATTTTCTATTTAAATAGTGTAACTAACTGCCCCCCGTAATCCTACACAGTTTTCTTGGTTATTTCCTAACGTTATATGTATAATTTTCATATTTTCAGTCTCTTATTTACGTTAATTCATCAATAAAAACACGTATTCATCTATAACTCGGCTGAAAAAGTGGCATTTTCCTTTTTATTTTCTATTTAAATAGTGTAACTAACTGCATGTCGTAATCCTATACAGTTTTCTTGGTAAATTCCTAACGTTATATATATGATTTTCATATTTTCAGTCTCTTATTTACGTGAATTCATCAATAAAAACACGTATTCATCTATAGCTCTGCTGAAAATTGGCCTTTTCCTTTTAAATTTTCTATTTAAATAGTGTAACTAACTGGCCCCCGTAATCCTATATAGTTATCTTGGTTAATTCCTAACGTTATATATATAATTTTCATATTTTCAGTCTCTTATTTACGTGAATTCATCAATAAAAACACGTATTCATCTATAACTCGGCTGAAAAGTGGCCTTTTCCGTTTAAATTTTCTTTGTTAATAGTGTATTTAACCGCCCTCCGTATTTATCTATAGTTTTAATAATAAATTTCTACCGCTAAAATATTGATTTCCACATAATTCGTTTTCCCATAATCGTAATTTCCTAAACTGTTTAAAATTTTTCAAATCTTTATTTCTCTAGCTATTTTTGCTTTTATTAGGTCCGTCTAGTGTAAAAACTACCATCTGCACTCTAATTTGCTTTATAGAACATACAGAACTGGAAAAAAATCACTATTTACCTAAACCGAGGTCTAGTGCTCAATCAATACAATCACATAAATTCAACTATAAATTCGCTAATAACTTTTCTAAAAATTGGTATTTTTCGTTCAAATCTTCTTTAAGTTGTGAAGTTAATTGCTCCCCACATGTCCTTATAGTTTTCTCAGTAAATTCGTAACGTTATATATTTAATTTTCATATTTTCAGTCTATTTCTTACTTAAATTCATCAATAAAACACGTATTCATCTATAGCACGGCTGAAAATTGGCCTTTTCCTTTTAAATTTTCTATTTAAATAGTGTAACTAATTGGCTTCCGTAATTCTATAAAGTTTTCTTGGTTAATTCTTAACGTTATATATATAATTTTCATATTTTCAGTCTATTATTTACGTGAATTCATCAACAAAAACACGTATTCATCTATAACTCGGCTGAAAAGTGGCCTTTTCCGTTTAAATTTTCTTTGTTAATAATGTATTTAACCGCCCTCCGTATTTATCTATAGTTTTTATAATAAATTTCTACCGCTAAAATATTGATTTCCACATAATTCGTTTTCCCATAATCGTAATTTCCTAAACTGTTTAAAATTTTTCAAATCTTTATTTCTCTAGCTATTTTTGCTTTTATTAGGTCCGTCTAGTGTAAAAACTACCATCTGCACTCTTATTTGCTTTATAGAACATACAGAACTGGAAAAAAATCACTATTTACCTAAACCGAGGTCTAGTGCTCAGTCAATACAATCACATAAATTCAACTATAAATTCGCTAATAACTTTTCTAAAAATTGGTATTTTTCGTTCAAATATCCTTTAAGTTGTGAAGTTAATTGCTCCCCACATGTCCTTATAGTTTCCTCAGTAAATTCGTAACGTTATATATTTAATTTTCATATTTTCAGTCTATTTCTTACTTAAATTCATCAATAAAACACGTATTCATCTATAGCACAGCTGAAAATTGGCCTTTTCCTTTTAAATTTTCTACTTAAATAGTGTAACTAATTGCCTTTCGTAATCCTTTAAAGTTTTCTTGGTTAATTCCTAACGTTATATGTATAATTTTCATATTTTCAGTCTCTTATTTACGTGAATTCATCAATAAAAACACGTATTCATCTATAACTCGGCTAAAAAAGTGGCCTTTTCCTTTTCAATTTTCTATTTAAATAGTGTAACTAACTGCCCCCCGTAATCCTATACAGTTTTCTTGGTTAATTCCTAACGTTAGATATATAATTTTCATATTTTCAGTCTCTTATTTACGTGAATTCATCAATAAAAACACGTATTCATCTATAACTCGGCTGAAAAGTGGCCTTTTCCGTTTAAATTTTCTTTGTTAATAGTGTATTTAACCGCCCTCCGTATTTATCTATAGTTTTTATAATAAATTTCTACCGCTAAAATATTGATTTCCACATTATTCGTTTTCCCATAATCGTAATTTCCTAAACTGTTTAAAATTTTTCAAATCTTTATTTCTCTAGCTCTTTTTTTTTTATTAGGTCAGTCTAGTGTAAAAACTACCATCTGCACTCTTATTTGCTTTATAGAACATACAGAACTGGAAAAAAATCACTATTTACCTAAACCGAGGTATAGTGGTCAATCAATACAATCACATAAATTCATCTAAAAATTCGCTAATAACTTTCCTAAAAATTAGTATTTTTCGTTCAAATCTTCTTTAAATTGTGTAGTTATTTGCTCCCCACATGTCCTTACAGTTTTCTCAGTAAATTCGTAACGTTATATATTTAATTTTCATATTTTCAGTCTATTTCTTACTTAAATTCATCAATAAAACACGTACTCATCTATAGCACGGCTGAAAATTGGCCTTTTCCTTTGAAATTTTCTATTTAAATAGTGTAACTAATTGCCCTACGTAATCCTATATAGTTTCCTTCGTTAATTCCTAACGTTATATGTATAATTTTCATATTTTCAGTCTCTTATTTACGTGAATTCATCAATAAAAACACGGATTCATCTATAACTCGGCTGAAAAAGTGGCCTTTTCCTTTTTAATTTTCTATTTAAATAGTGTAACTAACTGCCCCCCCGTAATCCTATACAGTTTTCTTGGTTATTTCCTAACGTTATATGTATAATTTTCATATTTTCAGTCTCTTATTTACGTTAATTCATCAATAAAAACACGTATTCATCTATAACTCGGCTGAAAAAGTGGCATTTTCCTTTTTATTTTCTATTTAAATAGTGTAACTAACTGCACCCCGTAATCCTATACAGTTTTATTGGTAAATTCCTAACGTTATATATATTATTTTCATATTTTCAGTCTCTTATTTACGTGAATTCATCAATAAAAACACGTATTCATCTATAGCTCTGCTGAAAATTGGCCTTTTCCTTTTAAATTTTCTATTTAAATAGTGTAACTAACTGCCCCCCGTAATCCTATATAGTTTTCTTGGTTAATTCCTAACGTTATATTTATAATTTTCATATTTTCAGTCTCTTATTTACGTGAATTCATCAATAAAAACACGTATTCATCTATAACTCGGCTGAAAAGTGGCCTTTTCCGTTTAAATTTTCTTTGTTAATAGTGTATTTAACCGCCCTCTGTATTTCTCTATAGTTTTTAAAATAAATTTCTACCGCTAAAATATTGATTTCCACATAATTCGTTTTCCCATAATCGTAATTTCCTAAACTGTTTAATATTTTTCAAATCTTTATTTCTCTAGCTCTTTTTGCTTTTATTAGGTCCGTCTAGTGTAAAAACTACCATCTGCAGTCTTATTTGCTTTATAGAACATACAGAACTGGAAAAAAATCACTATTTACCTAAACCGAGGTCTAGTGCTCAATCAATACAATCACATAAATTCAACTATAAATTCGCTAATAACTTTTCTAAAAATTGGTATTTTTCGTTCAAATCTCCTTTAAGTTGTGACATTAATTGCTCCCCACATGTCCTTATAGTTTCCTCAGTAAATTCGTAACGTTATATATTTAATTTTCATATTTTCAGTCTATTTCTTACTTAAATTCATCAATAAAACACGTATTCATCTATAGCACGGCTGAAAATTGGCCTTTTCCTTTTAAATTTTCTATTAAAATAGTGTAACTAACTCCCCCCCGTAATCCTATACAGTTTTCTTGGTAAATTCCTAACGTTATATGTATAATTTTCATATTTTCATTCTCTTATTTACGTGAATTCATCAATAGAAACACGTATTCATCTATAACTCGGCTGAAAAAGTGGCCTTATCCTTTTAAATTTTCTATTTAAATAGTGTTACTAGCTGCCCCCCGTAATCCTATACAGTTTTCTTGGTTAATTCCTAACGTTACATATATAATATTCATATTTTCAGTCTCTTATTTACGTGAATTCATCAATAAAAACACGTTTTCATCTATAACTCGGCTGAAAAGTGGCCTTTTCCGTTTAAATTTTCTTTGTTAATAGTGTATTTAACCGCCCTCCGTATTTATCTATAGTTTTTATAATAAATTTCTACCGCTAAAATATTGATTTCCACATAATTCGTTTTCCCATAATCGTAATTTCCTAAACTGTTTAAAATTTTTCAAATCTTTATTTCTCTAGCTCTTTTTTTTATTAGGTCGGTCTAGTGTAAAAACTTCCATCTGCACTCTTATTTGCTTTATAGAACATACAGAACTGGAAAAAAATCACTATTTACCTAAACCGAGGTATAGTGGTCAATCAATACAATCACATAAATTCAACTATAAATTCGCTAATAACTTTTCTAAAAATTGGTATTTTTCGTTCAAATCTTCTTTAAGTTGTGAAGTTAATTGCTCCCCACATGTCCTTATAGTTTTCTCAGTAAATTCGTAACGTTATATATTTAATTTTCATATTTTCAGTCTATTTCTTACTTAAATTCATCAATAAAACACGTATTCATCTATAGCACGGCTGAAAATTGGCCTTTTCCTTTTAAATTTTCTATTTAAATAGTGTAACTAACTGCCCCCCGTAATCCTATACAGTTTTCTTGGTTATTTCCTAACGTTATATGTATAATTTTCATATTTTCAGTCTCTTATTTACGTTAATTCATCAATAAAAACACGTATTCATCTATAACTCGGCTGAAAAAGTGGCATTTTCCTTTTTATTTTCTATGTAAACAGTGTAACTATCTGCACCCCGTAATCCTAAACAGTTTTCTTGGTAAATTCCTAACGTTATATATATTATTTTCATATTTTCAGTCTCTTATTTACGTGAATTCATCAATAAAAACACGTATTCATCTATAGCTCTGCTGAAAATTGGCCTTTTCCTTTTAAATTTTCTATTTAAATAGTGTAACTAACTGGCCCCCGTAATCCTATATAGTTTTCTTGGTTAATTCCTAACGTTATATATATAATTTTCATATTTTCAATCTCTTATTTACGTGAATTCATCAATAAAAACACGTATTCATCTATAACTCGGCTGAAAAGTGGCCTTTTCCGTTTAAATTTTCTTTGTTAATAGTGTATTTAACCGCCCTCCGTATTTATCTATAGTTTTTATAATAAATTTCTACCGCTAAAATATTGATTTCCACATAATTCGTTTTCCCATAATCGTAATTTCCTAAACTGTTTAAAATTTTTCAAATCTTTATTTCTCTAGCTCTTTTTTTTATTAGGTCGGTCTAGTGTAAAAACTACCATCTGCACTCTTATTTGCTTTATAGAAAATACAGAACTGGAAAAAAATCACTATTTACCTAAACCGAGGTATAGTGGTCAATCAATACAATCACATAAATTCATCTAAAAATTCGCTAATAACTTTCCTAAAAATTAGTATTTTTCGTTCAAATCTTCTTTAAATTGTGAAGTTATTTGCTCCTCACATGTCCTTACAGTTTTCTCAGTAAATTCGTAACGTTATATATTTAATTTTCATATTTTCAGTCTATTTCTTACTTAAATTCATCAATAAAACACGTACTCATCTATAGCAAGGCTGAAAATTGGCCTTTTCCTTTGAAATTTTCTATTTAAATTGTGTAACTAATTGCCCTTCGTAATCCTATATAGTTTTTTTCGTTAATTCGTAACGTTATATGTATAATTTTCATATTTTCAGTCTCTTATTTACGTGATTTCATCAATAAAAACACGGATTCATCTATAACTCGGCTGAAAAAGTGCCCTTTTCCTTTTTAATTTTCTATTTAAATAGTGTAACTAACTGCCCCCCGTAATCTTATACAGTTTTCTTGGTTATTTCCTAACGTTATATGTATAATTTTCATATTTTCAGTCTCTTATTTACGTTAATTCATCAATAAAAACACGTATTCATCTATAACTCGGCTGAAAAAGTGGCATTTTCCTTTTTATTTTCTATTTAAATAGTGTAACTAACTGCACCCCGTAATCCTATATAGTTTTCTTGGTTAATTCCTAACGTTATATATATAATTTTCATATTTTCAGTCTCTTATTTACGTGAATTCATCAATAAAAACACGTATTCATCTACAGCTCTGCTGAAAATTGGCCTTTTCCTTTTAAATTTTCTATTTAAATAGTGTAACTAACTGGCCCCCGTAATCCTATATAGTTTTCTTGGTTAATTCCTAACGTTATATAGATAATTTTCATATTTTCAGTCTCTTATTTACGTGAATTCATCAATAAAAACACGTATTCATCTATAACTCGGCTGAAAAGTGGCCTTTTCCGTTTAAATTTTCTTTGTTAATAGTGTATTTAACCGCCCTCCATATTTATCTATAGTTTTTATAATAAATTTCTACCGCTAAAATATTGATTTCCACATAATTCGTTTTCCCATAATCGTAATTTCCTAAACTGTTTAAAATTTTTCAAATTTTTTTTTCTCTAGCTCTTTTTGCTTTAATTAGGTCCGTCTAGTGTAAAACCTACCGTCTGCAGTCTTTTTTGCTTTATAGAACATACAGAACTGGAAAAAAATCACTATTTACCTAAACCGAGGTCTAGTGCTCAATCAATACAATCACATAAATTCAACTATAAATTCGCTAATAACTTTTCTAAAAATTGGTATTGTTCGTTCAAATCTTCTTTAAGTTGTGAAGTTAATTGCTCCCCACATGTCCTTATAGTTTTCTCAGTAAATTCGTAACGTTATATATTTAATTTTCATATTTTCAGTCTATTTCTTACTTAAATTCATCAATAAAACACGTATTCATCTATAGCACGGCTGAAAATTGGCCTTTTCCTTTTAAATTTTCTATTAAAATAGTGTAACTAACTGCCCCTCGTAATCCTATACAGTTTCCTTCGTTAATTCCTAACGTTATATGTATAATTTTCATATTTTCAGTCTCTTATTTACGTGAATTCATCAATAAAAACACGGATTCATCTATAACTCGGCTGAAAAAGTGGCCTTTTCCTTTTTAATTTTCTATTTAAATAGTGTAACTAATTGCCCTTCGTAATCCTATATAGTTTCCTTCGTTAATTCCTAACGTTATATGTATAATTTTCATATTTTCAGTCTCTTATTTACGTGAATTCATCAATAAAAACACGTATTCATCTTTAACTCGGCTGAAAAATTGGCCTTTTCCTTTTTCATTTTCTATTTAAATAGTGTAACTAACTGCACCCCGTAATCCTATACAGTTTTCTTGGTTAATTCCTAACGTTACATATATAATTTTCATATTTTCAGTCTCTTATTTACGTGAATTCATCAATAAAAACACGTATTCATCTATAACTCGGCTGAAAAGTGGCCTTTTTCGTTTAAATTTTCTTTGTTAATAGTGTATTTAACCGCCCTCCGTATTTATCTATAGTTTTTATAATAAATTTCTACCGCTAAAATATTGATTTCCACATAATTCGTTTTCCCATAATCGTAATTTCCTAAACTGTTTAAAATTTTTCAAATCTTTATTTCTCTAGCTCTTTTTGCTTTTATTAGGTCCGTCTAGTGTAGAAACTACCATCTGCATTCTTTTTTGCTTTATAGAACATACAGAACTGGAAAAAAATCACTATTTACCTAAACCGAGGTCTAGTGCTCAATCAATACAATCACATAAATTCAAGTATAAATTCGCTAATAACTTTTCTAAAAATTGGTATTTTTCGTTCAAATCTCCTTTAAGTTGTGAAGTTAATTGCTCCTCACATGTCCTTATAGTTTCCTCAGTAAATTTGTAACGTTATATATTTAATTTTCATATTTTCAGTCTATTTCTTACTTAAATTCATCAATAAAACACGTATTCATCTATAGCACGGCTGAAAATTGGCCTTTTACTTTTAAATTTTCTATTAAAATAGTGTAATCAACTGCCCCCCGTAATCTTGTACAGTTTTCTTGGTAAATTCCTAACGTTATATGTATAATTTTCATATTTTCATTCTCTTATTTACGTGAATTCATCAATAGAAACACGTATTCATCTATAACTCGGCTGAAAAAGTGGCCTTATCCTTTTAAATTTTCTATTTAAATAGTGTAACTAGCTGCCCCCCGTAATCCTATACAGTTTTCTTGGTTAATTCCTAACGTTACATATATAATATTCATATTTTCAGTCTCTTATTTACGTGAATTCATCAATAAAAACACGTATTCATCTATAACTCGGCTGAAAAGTGGCCTTTTCCGTTTAAATTTTCTTTGTTAATAGTGTATTTAACCGCCCTTCGTATTTATCTATAGTTTTTATAATAAATTTTTACCGCTAAAATATTGATTTCCACATAATTCGTTTTCCAATAATCGTAATTTCCTAAACTGTTTAAAATTTTTCAAACCTTTATTTCTCTAGCTCTTTTTTTTTATTAGGTCGGTCTAGTGTAAAAACTACCATCTGCACTCTTATTTGCTTTATAGAACATACAGAACTGGAAAAAAATCACTATTTACCTAAACCGAGGTATAGTGGTCAATCAATACAATCACATAAATTCATCTAAAAATTCGCTAATAACTTTCCTAAAAATTAGTATTTTTCGTTCAAATCTTCTTTAAATTGTGAAGTTATTTGCTCCTCACATGTCCTTACAGTTTTCTCAGTAAATTCGTAACGTTATATATTTAATTTTCATATTTTCAGTCTATTTCTTACTTAAATTCATCAATAAAACACGTACTCATCTATAGCAAGGCTGAAAATTGGCCTTTTCCTTTGAAATTTTCTATTTAAATTGTGTAACTAATTGCCCTTCGTAATCCTATATAGTTTTTTTCGTTAATTCGTAACGTTATATGTATAATTTTCATATTTTCAGTCTCTTATTTACGTGATTTCATCAATAAAAACACGGATTCATCTATAACTCGGCTGAAAAAGTGCCCTTTTCCTTTTTAATTTTCTATTTAAATAGTGTAACTAACTGCCCCCCGTAATCTTATACAGTTTTCTTGGTTATTTCCTAACGTTATATGTATAATTTTCATATTTTCAGTCTCTTATTTACGTTAATTCATCAATAAAAACACGTATTCATCTATAACTCGGCTGAAAAAGTGGCATTTTCCTTTTTATTTTTTATTTAAATAGTGTAACTAACTGCACCCCGTAATCCTATATAGTTTTCTTGGTTAATTCCTAATGTTATATATATAATTTTCATATTTTCAGTCTCTTATTTACGTGAATTCATCAATAAAAACACGTATTCATCTACAGCTCTGCTGAAAATTGGCCTTTTCCTTTTAAATTTTCTATTTAAATAGTGTAACTAACTGGCCCCCGTAATCCTATATAGTTTTCTTGGTTAATTCCTAACGTTATATAGATAATTTTCATATTTTCAGTCTCTTATTTACGTGAATTCATCAATAAAAACACGTATTCATCTATAACTCGGCTGAAAAGTGGCCTTTTCCGTTTAAATTTTCTTTGTTAATAGTGTATTTAACCGCCCTCCATATTTATCTATAGTTTTTATAATAAATTTCTACCGCTAAAATATTGATTTCCACATAATTCGTTTTCCCATAATCGTAATTTCCTAAACTGTTTAAAATTTTTCAAATCTTTATTTCTCTAGCTCTTTTTGCTTTAATTAGGTCCGTCTAGTGTAAAACCTACCGTCTGCAGTCTTTTTTGCTTTATAGAACATACAGAACTGGAAAAAAATCACTATTTACCTAAACCGAGGTCTAGTGCTCAATCAATACAATCACATAAATTCAACTATAAATTCGCTAATAACTTTTCTAAAAATTGGTATTGTTCGTTCAAATCTTCTTTAAGTTGTGAAGTTAATTGCTCCCCACATGTCCTTATAGTTTTCTCAGTAAATTCGTAACGTTATATATTTAATTTTCATATTTTCAGTCTATTTCTTACTTAAATTCATCAATAAAACACGTATTCATCTATAGCACGGCTGAAAATTGGCCTTTTCCTTTTAAATTTTCTATTAAAATAGTGTAACTAACTGCCCCTCGTAATCCTATACAGTTTCCTTCGTTAATTCCTAACGTTATATGTATAATTTTCATATTTTCAGTCTCTTATTTACGTGAATTCATCAATAAAAACACGGATTCATCTATAACTCGGCTGAAAAAGTGGCCTTTTCCTTTTTAATTTTCTATTTAAATAGTGTAACTAATTGCCCTTCGTAATCCTATATAGTTTCCTTCGTTAATTCCTAACGTTATATGTATAATTTTCATATTTTCAGTCTCTTATTTACGTGAATTCATCAATAAAAACACGTATTCATCTTTAACTCGGCTGAAAAATTGGCCTTTTCCTTTTTCATTTTCTATTTAAATAGTGTAACTAACTGCACCCCGTAATCCTATACAGTTTTCTTGGTTAATTCCTAACGTTACATATATAATTTTCATATTTTCAGTCTCTTATTTACGTGAATTCATCAATAAAAACACGTATTCATCTATAACTCGGCTGAAAAGTGGCCTTTTTCGTTTAAATTTTCTTTGTTAATAGTGTATTTAACCGCCCTCCGTATTTATCTATAGTTTTTATAATAAATTTCTACCGCTAAAATATTGATTTCCACATAATTCGTTTTCCCATAATCGTAATTTCCTAAACTGTTTAAAATTTTTCAAATCTTTATTTCTCTAGCTCTTTTTGCTTTTATTAGGTCCGTCTAGTGTAGAAACTACCATCTGCATTCTTTTTTGCTTTATAGAACATACAGAACTGGAAAAAAATCACTATTTACCTAAACCGAGGTCTAGTGCTCAATCAATACAATCACATAAATTCAAGTATAAATTCGCTAATAACTTTTCTAAAAATTGGTATTTTTCGTTCAAATCTCCTTTAAGTTGTGAAGTTAATTGCTCCTCACATGTCCTTATAGTTTCCTCAGTAAATTTGTAACGTTATATATTTAATTTTCATATTTTCAGTCTATTTCTTACTTAAATTCATCAATAAAACACGTATTCATCTATAGCACGGCTGAAAATTGGCCTTTTACTTTTAAATTTTCTATTAAAATAGTGTAATTAACTGCCCCCCGTAATCTTGTACAGTTTTCTTGGTAAATTCCTAACGTTATATGTATAATTTTCATATTTTCATTCTCTTATTTACGTGAATTCATCAATAGAAACACGTATTCATCTATAACTCGGCTGAAAAAGTGGCCTTATCCTTTTAAATTTTCTATTTAAATAGTGTAACTAGCTGCCCCCCGTAATCCTATACAGTTTTCTTGGTTAATTCCTAACGTTACATATATAATATTCATATTTTCAGTCTCTTATTTACGTGAATTCATCAATAAAAACACGTATTCATCTATAACTCGGCTGAAAAGTGGCCTTTTCCGTTTAAATTTTCTTTGTTAATAGTGTATTTAACCGCCCTTCGTATTTATCTATAGTTTTTATAATAAATTTTTACCGCTAAAATATTGATTTCCACATAATTCGTTTTCCCATAATCGTAATTTCCTAAACTGTTTAAAATTTTTCAAACCTTTATTTCTCTAGCTCTTTTTTTTTATTAGGTCGGTCTAGTGTAAAAACTACCATCTGCACTCTTATTTGCTTTATAGAACATACAGAACTGGAAAAAAATCACTATTTACCTAAACCGAGGTATAGTGGTCAATCAATACAATCACATAAATTCAACTATAAATTCGCTAATAACTTTTCTAAAAATTGGTATTTTTCGTTCAAATCTTCTTTAAGTTGTGAAGTTAATTGCTCCCCACATGTCCTTATAGTTTTCTCAGTAAATTCGTAACGTTATATATTTAATTTTCATATTTTCAGTCTATTTCTTACTTAAATTCATCAATAAAACACGTATTCATCTATAGCACGGCTGAAAATTGGCCTTTTCCTCTTAAATTTTCTATTTAAATAGTGTTACTAATTGCCCTTCGTAATCCTATACAGTTTTCTTGGTTAATTCGTAACGTTATATATATATAATTTTCATATTTTCAGTCTCTTATTTACGTGAATTCATCAATAAAAACACGTATTCATCTATAGCACTGCTGAAAATTGGCCTTTTCCTTTTAAGTTTTCTTTTTAAATAGTGTAACTGATTGGCCCCCGTAATCCTATATAGTTTTTTTGGTTAATTCCTAACGTTATATATATAATTTTCATATTTTCAGTCTCTTATTTACGTGAATTCATCAATAAAAACACGGATTCATCTATAACTCGGCTGAAAAAGTGGCCTTTTCCTTTTTAATTTTCTATTTAAATAGTGTAACTAACTGCCCCCCGTAATCCTATACAGGTTTCTTGGTTATTTCCTAACGTTATATGTATAATTTTCATATTTTCAGTCTCTTATTTACGTTAATTCATCAATAAAAACACGTATTCATCTATAACTCGGCTGAAAAAGTGGTATTTTCCTTTTTATTTTCTATTTAAATAGTGTAACTAACTGGCCCCCGTAATCCTATATAGTTTTCTTGGTTAATTCCTAACGTTATATATATAATTTTCATATTTTCAGTCTCTTATTTACGTGAATTCATCAATAAAAACACGTATTCATCTATAGCTCTGCTGAAAATTGGCCTTTTCCTTTTAAATTTTCTAATTAAATAGTGTAACTAACTGGCCCCCGTAATCCTTTATAGTTTTCTTGGTTAATTCCTAACGTTATATATATAATTTTCATATTTTCAGTCTCTTATTTACGTGAATTCATCAATAAAAACAGGTATTCATCTATAACTCGGCTGAAAAGTGGCCTTTTCCGTTTAAATTTTCTTTGTTAATAGTGTATTTAACCGCCCTCCGTATTAATCTATAGTTTTTATAATAAATTTCTACCGCTAAAATATTGATTTCCACATAATTCGTTTTCCCATAATCGTAATTTCCTATACTGTTTAAAATTTTTCAAATCTTTATTTCTCTAGCTCTTTTTGCTTTTATTAGGTCCGTCTAGTGTAAAAACTACCATCTGCATTCTTATTTGCTTTATAGAACATACAGAACTGGAAAAAAATCACTATTTACCTAAACCGAGGTCTAGTGCTCAATAAATACAATCACATAAATTCAACTATAAATTCGCTAATAACTTTTCTAAAAATTGGTATTTTTCGTTCAAATCTTCTTTAAGTTGTGAAATTAATTGCTCCCCACATGTACTTATAGTTTTCTCAGTAAATTCCTAACGTTATATATATAATTTTCATATTTTCAGTCTCTTATTTACGTAAATTCATCAATAAAAACACGTATTCATCTATAGCACTGCTGAAAATTGGCCTTTTCCTTTTAAATTTTCTATTTAAATAGTGTAACTAATTGGCTTTCGTAATTCTATAAAGTTTTCTTGGTTAATTCCTAACGTTATATATATAATTTTCATATTTTCAGTCTCTTATTTACGTGAATTCATCAATAAAAACACGTATTCATCTATAACTCGGCTGAAAAGTGGCCTTTTCCGTTTAAATTTTCTTTGTTAATAGTATATCTAACCGCCCCCCGTATTTATCTATAGTTTTTATAATAAATTTCTACCGCTAAAATATTGATTTCCACATAATTCGTTTTCCCATAATCGTAATTTCCTAAACTGTTTAAAATTTTTCAAATCTTTATTTCTCTAGCTCTTTTTGCTTTTATTAGGTCCGTCTAGTGTAGAAACTACCATCTGCATTCTTATTTGCTTTATAGAACATACAGAACTGGAAAAAAATCACTATTTACCTAAACCGAGGTCTAGTGCTCAATCAATACAATCACATAAATTCAACTATAAATTCGCTAATAACTTTTCTAAAAATTGGTATTTTTCGTTCAAATCTTCTTTAAGTTGTGAAGTTAATTGCTCCCCACATGTCCTTATAGTTTTCTCAGTAAATTCGTAACGTTATATATTTAATTTTCATATTTTCAGTCTATTTCTTACTTAAATTCATCAATAAAACACGTATTCATCTATAGCACGGCTGAAAATTGGCCTTTTCCTTTTAAATTTTCTATTTAAATAGTGTAACTAATTGGCTTCCGTAATTCTATAAAGTTTTCTTGGTTAATTCTTAACGTTATATATATAATTTTCATATTTTCAGTCTATTATTTACGTGAATTCATCAACAAAAACACGTATTCATCTATAACTCGGCTGAAAAGTGGCCTTTTCCGTTTAAATTTTCTTTGTTAATAATGTATTTAACCGCCCTCCGTATTTATCTATAGTTTTTATAATAAATTTCTACCGCTAAAATATTGATTTCCACATAATTCGTTTTCCCATAATCGTAATTTCCTAAACTGTTTAAAATTTTTCAAATCTTTATTTCTCTAGCTATTTTTGCTTTTATTAGGTCGGTCTAGTGTAAAAACTACCATCTGCACTCTTATTTGCTTTATAGAACATACAGAACTGGAAAAAAATCACTATTTACCTAAACCGAGGTATAGTGGTCAATCAATACAATCACATAAATTCATCTAAAAATTCGCTAATAACTTTCCTAAAAATTAGTATTTTTCGTTCAAATCTTCTTCAAATTGTGTAGTTATTTGCTCCCCACATGTCCTTACAGTTTTCTCAGTAAATTCGTAACGTTATATATTTAATTTTCATATTTTCAGTCTATTTCTTACTTAAATTCATCAATAAAACACGTACTCATCTATAGCACGGCTGAAAATTGGCCTTTTCCTTTGAAATTTTCTATTTAAATAGTGTAACTAATTGCCCTACGTAATCCTATATAGTTTCCTTCGTTAATTCCTAACGTTATATGTATAATTTTCATATTTTCAGTCACTTATTTACGTGAATTCATCAATAAAAACACGGATTCATCTATAACTCGGCTGAAAAAGTGGCCTTTTCCTTTTTAATTTTCTATTTAAATAGTGTAACTAACTGCCCCCCCGTAATCCTATACAGTTTTCTTGGTTATTTCCTAACGTTATATGTATAATTTTCATATTTTCAGTCTCTTATTTACGTTAATTCATCAATAAAAACACGTATTCATCTATAACTCGGCTGAAAAAGTGGCATTTTCCTTTTTATTTTCTATTTAAATAGTGTAACTAACTGCACCCCGTAATCCTATACAGTTTTATTGGTAAATTCCTAACGTTATATATATTATTTTCATATTTTCAGTCTCTTATTTACGTGAATTCATCAATAAAAACACGTATTCACCTATAGCTCTGCTGAAAATTGGCCTTTTCCTTTTAAATTTTCTATTTAAATAGTGTAACTAACTACCCCCCGTAATCCTATATAGTTTTCTTGGTTAATTCCTAACGTTATATTTATAATTTTCATATTTTCAGTCTCTTATTTACGTGAATTCATCAATAAAAACACGTATTCATCTATAACTCGGCTGAAAAGTGGCCTTTTCCGTTTAAATTTTCTTTGTTAATAGTGTATTTAACCGCCCTCTGTATTTCTCTATAGTTTTTAAAATAAATTTCTACCGCTAAAATATTGATTTCCACATAATTCGTTTTCCCATAATCGTAATTTCCTAAACTGTTTAAAATTTTTCAAATCTTTATTTCTCTAGCTCTTTTTGCTTTTATTAGGTCCGTCTAGTGTAAAAACTACCATCTGCAGTCTTATTTGCTTTACAGAACATACAGAACTGGAAAAAAATCACTATTTACCTAAACCGAGGTATAGTGGTCAATCAATACAATCACATAAATTCAACTATAAATTCCCTAATAACTTTTCTAAAAATTGGTATTTTTCGTTCAAATCTTCTTTAAGTTGTGAAGTTAATTGCTCCCCACATGTCCTTATAGTTTTCTCAGTAAATTCGTAACGTTATATATTTAATTTTCATATTTTCAGTCTATTTCTTACTTAAATTCATCAATAAAACACGTATTCATCTATAGCACGGCTGAAAATTGGCCTTTTCCTTTTAAATTTTCTATTTAAATAGTGTAACTAACTGCACCCCGTAATCCTTTACAGTTTTCATGGTTAATTCGTAACGTTATATATATATATATATATATATATAATTTTCATATTTTCCGTCTCTTATTTACGTGAATTCATCAATAAAAACACGTATTCATCTATAGCACTGCTGAAAATTGGCCTTTTCCTTATAAATTTTCTATTTAAATAGTGTAACTAACTGCCCCCCGTAATCCTATATAGTTTTCTTGGTTAATTCCTAACGTTATATTTATAATTTTCATATTTTCAGTCTCTTATTTACGTGAATTCATCAATAAAAACACGTATTCATCTATAACTCGGCTGAAAAGTGGCCTTTTCCGTTTAAATTTTCTTTGTTAATAGTGTATTTAACCGCCCTCTGTATTTCTCTATAGTTTTTAAAATAAATTTCTACCGCTAAAATATTGATTTCCACATAATTCGTTTTCCCATAATCGTAATTTCCTAAACTGTTTAATATTTTTCAAATCTTTATTTCTCTAGCTCTTTTTGCTTTTATTAGGTCCGTCTAGTGTAAAAACTACCATCTGCAGTCTTATTTGCTTTATAGAACATACAGAACTGGAAAAAAATCACTATTTACCTAAACCGAGGTCTAGTGCTCAATCAATACAATCACATAAATTCAACTATAAATTCGCTAATAACTTTTCTAAAAATTGGTATTTTTCGTTCAAATCTCCTTTAAGTTGTGACATTAAT
This sequence comes from Parnassius smintheus behrii, assembly GCA_036936625.1. Classification (NCBI taxonomy): domain Eukaryota; kingdom Metazoa; phylum Arthropoda; class Insecta; order Lepidoptera; family Papilionidae; genus Parnassius; species Parnassius smintheus. Next base: position 187,446 of record JAUPFT010000022.1, read on the forward strand.
TGCTCCCCACATGTCCTTATAGTTTCCTCAGTAAATTCGTAACGTTATATATTTAATTTTCATATTTTCAGTCTATTTCTTACTTAAATTCATCAATAAAACACGTATTCATCTATAGCACGGCTGAAAATTGGCCTTTTCCTTTTAAATTTTCTATTAAAATAGTGTAACTAACTCCCCCCCGTAATCCTATACAGTTTTCTTGGTAAATTCCTAACGTTATATGTATAATTTTCATATTTTCATTCTCTTATTTACGTGAATTCATCAATAGAAACACGTATTCATCTATAACTCGGCTGAAAAAGTGGCCTTATCCTTTTAAATTTTCTATTTAAATAGTGTTACTAGCTGCCCCCCGTAATCCTATACAGTTTTCTTGGTTAATTCCTAACGTTACATATATAATATTCATATTTTCAGTCTCTTATTTACGTGAATTCATCAATAAAAACACGTTTTCATCTATAACTCGGCTGAAAAGTGGCCTTTTCCGTTTAAATTTTCTTTGTTAATAGTGTATTTAACCGCCCTCCGTATTTATCTATAGTTTTTATAATAAATTTCTACCGCTAAAATATTGATTTCCACATAATTCGTTTTCCCATAATCGTAATTTCCTAAACTGTTTAAAATTTTTCAAATCTTTATTTCTCTAGCTCTTTTTTTTTATTAGGTCGGTCTAGTGTAAAAACTACCATCTGCACTCTTATTTGCTTTATAGAACATACAGAACTGGAAAAAAATCACTATTTACCTAAACCGAGGTATAGTGGTCAATCAATACAATCACATAAATTCAACTATAAATTCGCTAATAACTTTTCTAAAAATTGGTATTTTTCGTTCAAATCTTCTTTAAGTTGTGAAGTTAATTGCTCCCCACATGTCCTTATAGTTTTCTCAGTAAATTCGTAACGTTATATATTTAATTTTCATATTTTCAGTCTATTTCTTACTTAAATTCATCAATAAAACACGTATTCATCTATAGCACGGCTGAAAATTGGCCTTTTCCTTTTAAATTTTCTATTTAAATAGTGTAACTAATTGCCCTTCGTAATCCTATAAAGTTTTCTTGGTTAATTCCTAACGTTATATGTATAATTTTCATATTTTCAATCTCTTATTTACGTGAATTCATCAATAAAAACACGTATTCATCTATAACTCGGCTAAAAAAGTGGCCTTTTCCTTTTTAATTTTCTATTTAAATAGTGTAACTAACTGCACCCCGTAATCCTTTACAGTTTTCTTGGTTAATTCATAACGTTATATATATATAATTTTCATATTTTCAGTCTCTTATTTACGTGAATTCATCAATAAAAACACGTATTCATCTATAGCACTGCTGAAAATTGGCCTTTTCCTTTTAAATTTTCTATTTAAATAGTGTAACTGATTGGCTCCCGTAATCCTATATAGTTTTTTCGGTTAATTCCTAACGTTATATATATAATTTTCATATTTTCAGTCTCTTATTTACGTGAATTCATCAATAGAAACACGTATTCATCTATAACTCGGCTGAAAAGTGGCCTTTTCCGTTTAAATTTTCTTTGTTAATAGTGTATTTAACCGCCCCCCGTATATATCTATAGGTTTTATAATAAATTTCTACCGCTAAAATATTGATTTCCACATAATTCGTTTTCCCATAATCGTAATTTCCTAAAATTTTTAAAATTTCACAAATCTTCATTTATTTCGCTCTTTTTGCTTTTATTAGGTCCGTCTAGTGCAGAAACTACCATCTGCACTCTTATTTGCTTTATAGAACATACAGAACTGGAAAAAAAATTCAGTATTATATTATTATATATATTAATTCACCTAAACCGAGTTATAGTGGTCAGTCAATACAATCACATAAATTCAACTATAAATTCGCTAATAACTTTTCTAAAAATTGGTATTTTTCGTTCAAATCTTCTTTAAGTTGTGAAGTTAATTGCTCCCCACATGTCCTTATAGTTTTCTCAGTAAATTCGTAACGTTATATATTTAATTTTCATATTTTCAGTCTATTTCTTACTTAAATTCATCAATAAAACACGTATTCATCTATAGCACGGCTGAAAATTGGCCTTTTCCTTTTAAATTTTCTATTTAAATAGTGTAACTAACTGCCCCCCGTAATCCTATACAGTTTTCTTGGTTATTTCCTAACGTTATATGTATAATTTTCATATTTTCAGTCTCTTATTTACGTTAATTCATCAATAAAAACACGTATTCATCTATAACTCGGCTGAAAAAGTGGCATTTTCCTTTTTATTTTCTATGTAAACAGTGTAACTATCTGCACCCCGTAATCCTAAACAGTTTTCTTGGTAAATTCCTAACGTTATATATATTATTTTCATATTTTCAGTCTCTTATTTACGTGAATTCATCAATAAAAACACGTATTCATCTATAGCTCTGCTGAAAATTGGCCTTTTCCTTTTAAATTTTCTATTTAAATAGTGTAACTAACTGGCCCCCGTAATCCTATATAGTTTTCTTGGTTAATTCCTAACGTTATATATATAATTTTCATATTTTCAATCTCTTATTTACGTGAATTCATCAATAAAAACACGTATTCATCTATAACTCGGCTGAAAAGTGGCCTTTTCCGTTTAAATTTTCTTTGTTAATAGTGTATTTAACCGCCCTCCGTATTTATCTATAGTTTTTATAATAAATTTCTACCGCTAAAATATTGATTTCCACATAATTCGTTTTCCCATAATCGTAATTTCCTAAACTGTTTAAAATTTTTCAAATCTTTATTTCTCTAGCTCTTTTTTTTTTATTAGGTCGGTCTAGTGTAAAAACTACCATCTGCACTCTTATTTGCTTTATAGAAAATACAGAACTGGAAAAAAATCACTATTTACCTAAACCGAGGTATAGTGGTCAATCAATACAATCACATAAATTCATCTAAAAATTCGCTAATAACTTTCCTAAAAATTAGTATTTTTCGTTCAAATCTTCTTTAAATTGTGAAGTTATTTGCTCCTCACATGTCCTTACAGTTTTCTCAGTAAATTCGTAACGTTATATATTTAATTTTCATATTTTCAGTCTATTTCTTACTTAAATTCATCAATAAAACACGTACTCATCTATAGCAAGGCTGAAAATTGGCCTTTTCCTTTGAAATTTTCTATTTAAATTGTGTAACTAATTGCCCTTCGTAATCCTATATAGTTTTTTTCGTTAATTCGTAACGTTATATGTATAATTTTCATATTTTCAGTCTCTTATTTACGTGATTTCATCAATAAAAACACGGATTCATCTATAACTCGGCTGAAAAAGTGCCCTTTTCCTTTTTAATTTTCTATTTAAATAGTGTAACTAACTGCCCCCCGTAATCTTATACAGTTTTCTTGGTTATTTCCTAACGTTATATGTATAATTTTCATATTTTCAGTCTCTTATTTACGTTAATTCATCAATAAAAACACGTATTCATCTATAACTCGGCTGAAAAAGTGGCATTTTCCTTTTTATTTTCTATTTAAATAGTGTAACTAACTGCACCCCGTAATCCTATATAGTTTTCTTGGTTAATTCCTAACGTTATATATATAATTTTCATATTTTCAGTCTCTTATTTACGTGAATTCATCAATAAAAACACGTATTCATCTACAGCTCTGCTGAAAATTGGCCTTTTCCTTTTAAATTTTCTATTTAAATAGTGTAACTAACTGGCCCCCGTAATCCTATATAGTTTTCTTGGTTAATTCCTAACGTTATATAGATAATTTTCATATTTTCAGTCTCTTATTTACGTGAATTCATCAATAAAAACACGTATTCATCTATAACTCGGCTGAAAAGTGGCCTTTTCCGTTTAAATTTTCTTTGTTAATAGTGTATTTAACCGCCCTCCATATTTATCTATAGTTTTTATAATAAATTTCTACCGCTAAAATATTGATTTCCACATAATTCGTTTTCCCATAATCGTAATTTCCTAAACTGTTTAAAATTTTTCAAATCTTTATTTCTCTAGCTCTTTTTGCTTTAATTAGGTCCGTCTAGTGTAAAACCTACCGTCTGCAGTCTTTTTTGCTTTATAGAACATACAGAACTGGAAAAAAATCACTATTTACCTAAACCGAGGTCTAGTGCTCAATCAATACAATCACATAAATTCAACTATAAATTCGCTAATAACTTTTCTAAAAATTGGTATTGTTCGTTCAAATCTTCTTTAAGTTGTGAAGTTAATTGCTCCCCACATGTCCTTATAGTTTTCTCAGTAAATTCGTAACGTTATATATTTAATTTTCATATTTTCAGTCTATTTCTTACTTAAATTCATCAATAAAACACGTATTCATCTATAGCACGGCTGAAAATTGGCCTTTTCCTTTTAAATTTTCTATTAAAATAGTGTAACTAATTGGCTTCCGTAATTCTATAAAGTTTTCTTGGTTAATTCTTAACGTTATATATATAATTTTCATATTTTCAGTCTATTATTTACGTGAATTCATCAACAAAAACACGTATTCATCTATAACTCGGCTGAAAAGTGGCCTTTTCCGTTTAAATTTTCTTTGTTAATAATGTATTTAACCGCCCTCCGTATTTATCTATAGTTTTTATAATAAATTTCTACCGCTAAAATATTGATTTCCACATAATTCGTTTTCCCATAATCGTAATTTCCTAAACTGTTTAAAATTTTTCAAATCTTTATTTCTCTAGCTATTTTTGCTTTTATTAGGTCCGTCTAGTGTAAAAACTACCATCTGCACTCTTATTTGCTTTATAGAACATACAGAACTGGAAAAAAATCACTATTTACCTAAACCGAGGTCTAGTGCTCAGTCAATACAATCACATAAATTCAACTATAAATTCGCTAATAACTTTTCTAAAAATTGGTATTTTTCGTTCAAATATCCTTTAAGTTGTGAAGTTAATTGCTCCCCACATGTCCTTATAGTTTCCTCAGTAAATTCGTAACGTTATATATTTAATTTTCATATTTTCAGTCTATTTCTTACTTAAATTCATCAATAAAACACGTATTCATCTATAGCACAGCTGAAAATTGGCCTTTTCCTTTTAAATTTTCTACTTAAATAGTGTAACTAATTGCCTTTCGTAATCCTTTAAAGTTTTCTTGGTTAATTCCTAACGTTATATGTATAATTTTCATATTTTCAGTCTCTTATTTACGTGAATTCATCAATAAAAACACGTATTCATCTATAACTCGGCTAAAAAAGTGGCCTTTTCCTTTTCAATTTTCTATTTAAATAGTGTAACTAACTGCCCCCCGTAATCCTATACAGTTTTCTTGGTTAATTCCTAACGTTAGATATATAATTTTCATATTTTCAGTCTCTTATTTACGTGAATTCATCAATAAAAACACGTATTCATCTATAACTCGGCTGAAAAGTGGCCTTTTCCGTTTAAATTTTCTTTGTTAATAGTGTATTTAACCGCCCTCCGTATTTATCTATAGTTTTTATAATAAATTTCTACCGCTAAAATATTGATTTCCACATTATTCGTTTTCCCATAATCGTAATTTCCTAAACTGTTTAAAATTTTTCAAATCTTTATTTCTCTAGCTCTTTTTTTTTTATTAGGTCAGTCTAGTGTAAAAACTACCATCTGCACTCTTATTTGCTTTATAGAACATACAGAACTGGAAAAAAATCACTATTTACCTAAACCGAGGTATAGTGGTCAATCAATACAATCACATAAATTCATCTAAAAATTCGCTAATGACTTTCCTAAAAATTAGTATTTTTCGTTCAAATCTTCTTTAAATTGTGTAGTTATTTGCTCCCCACATGTCCTTACAGTTTTCTCAGTAAATTCGTAACGTTATATATTTAATTTTCATATTTTCAGTCTATTTCTTACTTAAATTCATCAATAAAACACGTACTCATCTATAGCACGGCTGAAAATTGGCCTTTTCCTTTGAAATTTTCTATTTAAATAGTGTAACTAATTGCCCTACGTAATCCTATATAGTTTCCTTCGTTAATTCCTAACGTTATATGTATAATTTTCATATTTTCAGTCTCTTATTTACGTGAATTCATCAATAAAAACACGGATTCATCTATAACTCGGCTGAAAAAGTGGCCTTTTCCTTTTTAATTTTCTATTTAAATAGTGTAACTAACTGCCCCCCCGTAATCCTATACAGTTTTCTTGGTTATTTCCTAACGTTATATGTATAATTTTCATATTTTCAGTCTCTTATTTACGTTAATTCATCAATAAAAACACGTATTCATCTATAACTCGGCTGAAAAAGTGGCATTTTCCTTTTTATTTTCTATTTAAATAGTGTAACTAACTGCACCCCGTAATCCTATACAGTTTTATTGGTAAATTCCTAACGTTATATATATTATTTTCATATTTTCAGTCTCTTATTTACGTGAATTCATCAATAAAAACACGTATTCATCTATAGCTCTGCTGAAAATTGGCCTTTTCCTTTTAAATTTTCTATTTAAATAGTGTAACTAACTGCCCCCCGTAATCCTATATAGTTTTCTTGGTTAATTCCTAACGTTATATTTATAATTTTCATATTTTCAGTCTCTTATTTACGTGAATTCATCAATAAAAACACGTATTCATCTATAACTCGGCTGAAAAGTGGCCTTTTCCGTTTAAATTTTCTTTGTTAATAGTGTATTCAACCGCCCTCTGTATTTCTCTATAGTTTTTAAAATAAATTTCTACCGCTAAAATATTGATTTCCACATAATTCGTTTTCCCATAATCGTAATTTCCTAAACTGTTTAATATTTTTCAAATCTTTATTTCTCTAGCTCTTTTTGCTTTTATTAGGTCCGTCTAGTGTAAAAACTACCATCTGCAGTCTTATTTGCTTTATAGAACATACAGAACTGGAAAAAAATCACTATTTACCTAAACCGAGGTCTAGTGCTCAATCAATACAATCACATAAATTCAACTATAAATTCGCTAATAACTTTTCTAAAAATTGGTATTTTTCGTTCAAATCTCCTTTAAGTTGTGACATTAATTGCTCCCCATATGTCCTTATAGTTTCCTCAGTAAATTCGTAACGTTATATATTTAATTTTCATATTTTCAGTCTATTTCTTACTTAAATTCATCAATAAAACACGTATTCATCTATAGCACGGCTGAAAATTGGCCTTTTCCTTTTAAATTTTCTATTAAAATAGTGTAACTAACTCCCCCCCGTAATCCTATACAGTTTTCTTGGTAAATTCCTAACGTTATATGTATAATTTTCATATTTTCATTCTCTTATTTACGTGAATTCATCAATAGAAACACGTATTCATCTATAACTCGGCTGAAAAAGTGGCCTTATCCTTTTAAATTTTCTATTTAAATAGTGTTACTAGCTGCCCCCCGTAATCCTATACAGTTTTCTTGGTTAATTCCTAACGTTACATATATAATATTCATATTTTCAGTCTCTTATTTACGTGAATTCATCAATAAAAACACGTTTTCATCTATAACTCGGCTGAAAAGTGGCCTTTTCCGTTTAAATTTTCTTTGTTAATAGTGTATTTAACCGCCCTCCGTATTTATCTATAGTTTTTATAATAAATTTCTACCGCTAAAATATTGATTTCCACATAATTCGTTTTCCCATAATCGTAATTTCCTAAACTGTTTAAAATTTTTCAAATCTTTATTTCTCTAGCTCTTTTTTTTTTATTAGGTCGGTCTAGTGTAAAAACTACCATCTGCACTCTTATTTGCTTTATAGAACATACAGAACTGGAAAAAAATCACTATTTACCTAAACCGAGGTATAGTGGTCAATCAATACAATCACATAAATTCAACTATAAATTCGCTAATAACTTTTCTAAAAATTGGTATTTTTCGTTCAAATCTTCTTTAAGTTGTGAAGTTAATTGCTCCCCACATGTCCTTATAGTTTTCTCAGTAAATTCGTAACGTTATATATTTAATTTTCATATTTTCAGTCTATTTCTTACTTAAATTCATCAATAAAACACGTATTCATCTATAGCACGGCTGAAAATTGGCCTTTTCCTTTTAAATTTTCTATTTAAATAGTGTAACTAATTGCCCTTCGTAATCCTATAAAGTTTTCTTGGTTAATTCCTAACGTTATATGTATAATTTTCATATTTTCAATCTCTTATTTACGTGAATTCATCAATAAAAACACGTATTCATCTATAACTCGGCTAAAAAAGTGGCCTTTTCCTTTTTAATTTTCTATTTAAATAGTGTAACTAACTGCACCCCGTAATCCTTTACAGTTTTCTTGGTTAATTCATAACGTTATATATATATATAATTTTCATATTTTCAGTCTCTTATTTACGTGAATTCATCAATAAAAACACGTATTCATCTATAGCACTGCTGAAAATTGGCCTTTTCCTTTTAAATTTTCTATTTAAATAGTGTAACTGATTGGCTCCCGTAATCCTATATAGTTTTTTCGGTTAATTCCTAACGTTATATATATAATTTTCATATTTTCAGTCTCTTATTTACGTGAATTCATCAATAGAAACACGTATTCATCTATAACTCGGCTGAAAAGTGGCCTTTTCCGTTTAAATTTTCTTTGTTAATAGTGTATTTAACCGCCCCCCGTATATATCTATAGGTTTTATAATAAATTTCTACCGCTAAAATATTGATTTCCACATAATTCGTTTTCCCATAATCGTAATTTCCTAAAATTTTTAAAATTTCACAAATCTTCATTTATTTCGCTCTTTTTGCTTTTATTAGGTCCGTCTAGTGCAGAAACTACCATCTGCACTCTTATTTGCTTTATAGAACATACAGAACTGGAAAAAAAATTCAGTATTATATTATTATATATATTAATTCACCTAAACCGAGTTATAGTGGTCAGTCAATACAATCACATAAATTCAACTATAAATTCGCTAATAACTTTTCTAAAAATTGGTATTTTTCGTTCAAATCTTCTTTAAGTTGTGAAGTTAATTGCTCCCCACATGTCCTTATAGTTTTCTCGGTAAATTCGTAACGTTATATATTTAATTTTCATATTTTCAGTCTATTTCTTACTTAAATTCATCAATAAAACACGTATTCATCTATAGCACGGCTGAAAATTGGCCTTTTCCTTTTAAATTTTCTATTTAAATAGTGTAACTAACTGCCCCCCGTAATCCTATACAGTTTTCTTGGTTATTTCCTAACGTTATATGTATAATTTTCATATTTTCAGTCTCTTATTTACGTTAATTCATCAATAAAAACACGTATTCATCTATAACTCGGCTGAAAAAGTGGCATTTTCCTTTTTTTTTCTATGTAAACAGTGTAACTATCTGCACCCCGTAATCCTAAACAGTTTTCTTGGTAAATTCCTAACGTTATATATATTATTTTCATATTTTCAGTCTCTTATTTACGTGAATTCATCAATAAAAACACGTATTCATCTATAGCTCTGCTGAAAATTGGCCTTTTCCTTTTAAATTTTCTATTTAAATAGTGTAACTAACTGGCCCCCGTAATCCTATATAGTTTTCTTGGTTAATTCCTAACGTTATATATATAATTTTCATATTTTCAATCTCTTATTTACGTGAATTCATCAATAAAAACACGTATTCATCTATAACTCGGCTGAAAAGTGGCCTTTTCCGTTTAAATTTTCTTTGTTAATAGTGTATTTAACCGCCCTCCGTATTTATCTATAGTTTTTATAATAAATTTCTACCGCTAAAATATTGATTTCCACATAATTCGTTTTCCCATAATCGTAATTTCCTAAACTGTTTAAAATTTTTCAAATCTTTATTTCTCTAGCTCTTTTTTTTTATTAGGTCGGTCTAGTGTAAAAACTACCATCTGCACTCTTATTTGCTTTATAGAAAATACAGAACTGGAAAAAAATCACTATTTACCTAAACCGAGGTATAGTGGTCAATCAATACAATCACATAAATTCATCTAAAAATTCGCTAATAACTTTCCTAAAAATTAGTATTTTTCGTTCAAATCTTCTTTAAATTGTGAAGTTATTTGCTCCTCACATGTCCTTACAGTTTTCTCAGTAAATTCGTAACGTTATATATTTAATTTTCATATTTTCAGTCTATTTCTTACTTAAATTCATCAATAAAACACGTACTCATCTATAGCAAGGCTGAAAATTGGCCTTTTCCTTTGAAATTTTCTATTTAAATTGTGTAACTAATTGCCCTTCGTAATCCTATATAGTTTTTTTCGTTAATTCGTAACGTTATATGTATAATTTTCATATTTTCAGTCTCTTATTTACGTGATTTCATCAATAAAAACACGGATTCATCTATAACTCGGCTGAAAAAGTGCCCTTTTCCTTTTTAATTTTCTATTTAAATAGTGTAACTAACTGCCCCCCGTAATCTTATACAGTTTTCTTGGTTATTTCCTAACGTTATATGTATAATTTTCATATTTTCAGTCTCTTATTTACGTTAATTCATCAATAAAAACACGTATTCATCTATAACTCGGCTGAAAAAGTGGCATTTTCCTTTTTATTTTCTATTTAAATAGTGTAACTAACTGCACCCCGTAATCCTATATAGTTTTCTTGGTTAATTCCTAACGTTATATATATAATTTTCATATTTTCAGTCTCTTATTTACGTGAATTCATCAATAAAAACACGTATTCATCTACAGCTCTGCTGAAAATTGGCCTTTTCCTTTTAAATTTTCTATTTAAATAGTGTAACTAACTGGCCCCCGTAATCCTATATAGTTTTCTTGGTTAATTCCTAACGTTATATAGATAATTTTCATATTTTCAGTCTCTTATTTACGTGAATTCATCAATAAAAACACGTATTCATCTATAACTCGGCTGAAAAGTGGCCTTTTCCGTTTAAATTTTCTTTGTTAATAGTGTATTTAACCGCCCTCCATATTTATCTATAGTTTTTATAATAAATTTCTACCGCTAAAATATTGATTTCCACATAATTCGTTTTCCCATAATCGTAATTTCCTAAACTGTTTAAAATTTTTCAAATCTTTATTTCTCTAGCTCTTTTTGCTTTAATTAGGTCCGTCTAGTGTAAAACCTACCGTCTGCAGTCTTTTTTGCTTTATAGAACATACAGAACTGGAAAAAAATCACTATTTACCTAAACCGAGGTCTAGTGCTCAATCAATACAATCACATAAATTCAACTATAAATTCGCTAATAACTTTTCTAAAAATTGGTATTGTTCGTTCAAATCTTCTTTAAGTTGTGAAGTTAATTGCTCCCCACATGTCCTTATAGTTTTCTCAGTAAATTCGTAACGTTATATATTTAATTTTCATATTTTCAGTCTATTTCTTACTTAAATTCATCAATAAAACACGTATTCATCTATAGCACGGCTGAAAATTGGCCTTTTCCTTTTAAATTTTCTATTAAAATAGTGTAACTAACTGCCCCTCGTAATCCTATACAGTTTCCTTCGTTAATTCCTAACGTTATATGTATAATTTTCATATTTTCAGTCTCTTATTTACGTGAATTCATCAATAAAAACACGGATTCATCTATAACTCGGCTGAAAAAGTGGCCTTTTCCTTTTTAATTTTCTATTTAAATAGTGTAACTAATTGCCCTTCGTAATCCTATATAGTTTCCTTCGTTAATTCCTAACGTTATATATATAATTTTCATATTTTCAGTCTCTTATTTACGTGAATTCATCAATAAAAACACGTATTCATCTTTAACTCGGCTGAAAAATTGGCCTTTTCCTTTTTCATTTTCTATTTAAATAGTGTAACTAACTGCACCCCGTAATCCTATACAGTTTTCTTGGTTAATTCCTAACGTTACATATATAATTTTCATATTTTCAGTCTCTTATTTACATGAATTCATCAATAAAAACACGTATTCATCTATAACTCGGCTGAAAAGTGGCCTTTTTCGTTTAAATTTTCTTTGTTAATAGTGTATTTAACCGCCCTCCGTATTTATCTATAGTTTTTATAATAAATTTCTACCGCTAAAATATTGATTTCCACATAATTCGTTTTCCCATAATCGTAATTTCCTAAACTGTTTAAAATTTTTCAAATCTTTATTTCTCTAGCTCTTTTTGCTTTTATTAGGTCCGTCTAGTGTAGAAACTACCATCTGCATTCTTTTTTGCTTTATAGAACATACAGAACTGGAAAAAAATCACTATTTACCTAAACCGAGGTCTAGTGCTCAATCAATACAATCACATAAATTCAAGTATAAATTCGCTAATAACTTTTCTAAAAATTGGTATTTTTCGTTCAAATCTCCTTTAAGTTGTGAAGTTAATTGCTCCTCACATGTCCTTATAGTTTCCTCAGTAAATTTGTAACGTTATATATTTAATTTTCATATTTTCAGTCTATTTCTTACTTAAATTCATCAATAAAACACGTATTCATCTATAGCACGGCTGAAAATTGGCCTTTTACTTTTAAATTTTCTATTAAAATAGTGTAATTAACTGCCCCCCGTAATCTTATACAGTTTTCTTGGTAAATTCCTAACGTTATATGTATAATTTTCATATTTTCATTCTCTTATTTACGTGAATTCATCAATAGAAACACGTATTCATCTATAACTCGGCTGAAAAAGTGGCCTTATCCTTTTAAATTTTCTATTTAAATAGTGTAACTAGCTGCCCCCCGTAATCCTATACAGTTTTCTTGGTTAATTCCTAACGTTACATATATAATATTCATATTTTCAGTCTCTTATTTACGTGAATTCATCAATAAAAACACGTATTCATCTATAACTCGGCTGAAAAGTGGCCTTTTCCGTTTAAATTTTCTTTGTTAATAGTGTATTTAACCGCCCTTCGTATTTATCTATAGTTTTTATAATAAATTTTTACCGCTAAAATATTGATTTCCACATAATTCGTTTTCCCATAATCGTAATTTCCTAAACTGTTTAAAATTTTTCAAACCTTTATTTCTCTAGCTCTTTTTTTTTATTAGGTCGGTCTAGTGTAAAAACTACCATCTGCACTCTTATTTGCTTTATAGAACATACAGAACTGGAAAAAAATCACTATTTACCTAAACCGAGGTATAGTGGTCAATCAATACAATCACATAAATTCAACTATAAATTCGCTAATAACTTTTCTAAAAATTGGTATTTTTCGTTCAAATCTTCTTTAAGTTGTGAAGTTAATTGCTCCCCACATGTCCTTATAGTTTTCTCAGTAAATTCGTAACGTTATATATTTAATTTTCATATTTTCAGTCTATTTCTTACTTAAATTCATCAATAAAACACGTATTCATCTATAGCACGGCTGAAAATTGGCCTTTTCCTCTTAAATTTTCTATTTAAATAGTGTTACTAATTGCCCTTCGTAATCCTATACAGTTTTCTTGGTTAATTCGTAACGTTATATATATATATAATTTTCATATTTTCAGTCTCTTATTTACGTGAATTCATCAATAAAAACACGTATTCATCTATAGCACTGCTGAAAATTGGCCTTTTCCTTTTAAGTTTTCTTTTTAAATAGTGTAACTGATTGGCCCCCGTAATCCTATATAGTTTTTTTGGTTAATTCCTAACGTTATATATATAATTTTCATATTTTCAGTCTCTTATTTACGTGAATTCATCAATAAAAACACGGATTCATCTATAACTCGGCTGAAAAAGTGGCCTTTTCCTTTTTAATTTTCTATTTAAATAGTGTAACTAACTGCCCCCCGTAATCCTATACAGTTTTCTTGGTTATTTCCTAACGTTATATGTATAATTTTCATATTTTCAGTCTCTTATTTACGTTAATTCATCAATAAAAACACGTATTCATCTATAACTCGGCTGAAAAAGTGGCATTTTCCTTTTTATTTTCTATTTAAATAGTGTAACTAACTGGCCCCCGTAATCCTATATAGTTTTCTTGGTTAATTCCTAACGTTATATATATAATTTTCATATTTTCAGTCTCTTATTTACGTGAATTCATCAATAAAAACACGTATTCATCTATAGCTCTGCTGAAAATTGGCCTTTTCCTTTTAAATTTTCTAATTAAATAGTGTAACTAACTGGCCCCCGTAATCCTTTATAGTTTTCTTGGTTAATTCCTAACGTTATATATATAATTTTCATATTTTCAGTCTCTTATTTACGTGAATTCATCAATAAAAACAGGTATTCATCTATAACTCGGCTGAAAAGTGGCCTTTTCCGTTTAAATTTTCTTTGTTAATAGTGTATTTAACCGCCCTCCGTATTAATCTATAGTTTTTATAATAAATTTCTACCGCTAAAATATTGATTTCCACATAATTCGTTTTCCCATAATCGTAATTTCCTATACTGTTTAAAATTTTTCAAATCTTTATTTCTCTAGCTCTTTTTGCTTTTATTAGGTCCGTCTAGTGTAAAAACTACCATCTGCATTCTTATTTGCTTTATAGAACATACAGAACTGGAAAAAAATCACTATTTACCTAAACCGAGGTCTAGTGCTCAATAAATACAATCACATAAATTCAACTATAAATTCGCTAATAACTTTTCTAAAAATTGGTATTTTTCGTTCAAATCTTCTTTAAGTTGTGAAATTAATTGCTCCCCACATGTACTTATAGTTTTCTCAGTAAATTCCTAACGTTATATATATAATTTTCATATTTTCAGTCTCTTATTTACGTAAATTCATCAATAAAAACACGTATTCATCTATAGCACTGCTGAAAATTGGCCTTTTCCTTTTAAATTTTCTATTTAAATAGTGTAACTAATTGGCTTTCGTAATTCTATAAAGTTTTCTTGGTTAATTCCTAACGTTATATATATAATTTTCATATTTTCAGTCTCTTATTTACGTGAATTCATCAATAAAAACACGTATTCATCTATAACTCGGCTGAAAAGTGGCCTTTTCCGTTTAAATTTTCTTTGTTAATAGTATATCTAACCGCCCCCCGTATTTATCTATAGTTTTTATAATAAATTTCTACCGCTAAAATATTGATTTCCACATAATTCGTTTTCCCATAATCGTAATTTCCTAAACTGTTTAAAATTTTTCAAATCTTTATTTCTCTAGCTCTTTTTGCTTTTATTAGGTCCGTCTAGTGTAGAAACTACCATCTGCATTCTTTTTTGCTTTATAGAACATACAGAACTGGAAAAAAATCACTATTTACCTAAACCGAGGTCTAGTGCTCAATCAATACAATCACATAAATTCAAGTATAAATTCGCTAATAACTTTTCTAAAAATTGGTATTTTTCGTTCAAATCTCCTTTAAGTTGTGAAGTTAATTGCTCCTCACATGTCCTTATAGTTTCCTCAGTAAATTTGTAACGTTATATATTTAATTTTCATATTTTCAGTCTATTTCTTACTTAAATTCATCAATAAAACACGTATTCATCTATAGCACGGCTGAAAATTGGCCTTTTACTTTTAAATTTTCTATTAAAATAGTGTAATTAACTGCCCCCCGTAATCTTATACAGTTTTCTTGGTAAATTCCTAACGTTATATGTATAATTTTCATATTTTCATTCTCTTATTTACGTGAATTCATCAATAGAAACACGTATTCATCTATAACTCGGCTGAAAAAGTGGCCTTATCCTTTTAAATTTTCTATTTAAATAGTGTAACTAGCTGCCCCCCGTAATCCTATACAGTTTTCTTGGTTAATTCCTAACGTTACATATATAATATTCATATTTTCAGTCTCTTATTTACGTGAATTCATCAATAAAAACACGTATTCATCTATAACTCGGCTGAAAAGTGGCCTTTTCCGTTTAAATTTTCTTTGTTAATAGTGTATTTAACCGCCCTTCGTATTTATCTATAGTTTTTATAATAAATTTTTACCGCTAAAATATTGATTTCCACATAATTCGTTTTCCCATAATCGTAATTTCCTAAACTGTTTAAAATTTTTCAAACCTTTATTTCTCTAGCTCTTTTTTTTTATTAGGTCGGTCTAGTGTAAAAACTACCATCTGCACTCTTATTTGCTTTATAGAACATACAGAACTGGAAAAAAATCACTATTTACCTAAACCGAGGTATAGTGGTCAATCAATACAATCACATAAATTCAACTATAAATTCGCTAATAACTTTTCTAAAAATTGGTATTTTTCGTTCAAATCTTCTTTAAGTTGTGAAGTTAATTGCTCCCCACATGTCCTTATAGTTTTCTCAGTAAATTCGTAACGTTATATATTTAATTTTCATATTTTCAGTCTATTTCTTACTTAAATTCATCAATAAAACACGTATTCATCTATAGCACGGCTGAAAATTGGCCTTTTCCTCTTAAATTTTCTATTTAAATAGTGTTACTAATTGCCCTTCGTAATCCTATACAGTTTTCTTGGTTAATTCGTAACGTTATATATATATATAATTTTCATATTTTCAGTCTCTTATTTACGTGAATTCATCAATAAAAACACGTATTCATCTATAGCACTGCTGAAAATTGGCCTTTTCCTTTTAAGTTTTCTTTTTAAATAGTGTAACTGATTGGCCCCCGTAATCCTATATAGTTTTTTTGGTTAATTCCTAACGTTATATATATAATTTTCATATTTTCAGTCTCTTATTTACGTGAATTCATCAATAAAAACACGGATTCATCTATAACTCGGCTGAAAAAGTGGCCTTTTCCTTTTTAATTTTCTATTTAAATAGTGTAACTAACTGCCCCCCGTAATCCTATACAGTTTTCTTGGTTATTTCCTAACGTTATATGTATAATTTTCATATTTTCAGTCTCTTATTTACGTTAATTCATCAATAAAAACACGTATTCATCTATAACTCGGCTGAAAAAGTGGCATTTTCCTTTTTATTTTCTATTTAAATAGTGTAACTAACTGGCCCCCGTAATCCTATATAGTTTTCTTGGTTAATTCCTAACGTTATATATATAATTTTCATATTTTCAGTCTCTTATTTACGTGAATTCATCAATAAAAACACGTATTCATCTATAGCTCTGCTGAAAATTGGCCTTTTCCTTTTAAATTTTCTAATTAAATAGTGTAACTAACTGGCCCCCGTAATCCTTTATAGTTTTCTTGGTTAATTCCTAACGTTATATATATAATTTTCATATTTTCAGTCTCTTATTTACGTGAATTCATCAATAAAAACAGGTATTCATCTATAACTCGGCTGAAAAGTGGCCTTTTCCGTTTAAATTTTCTTTGTTAATAGTGTATTTAACCGCCCTCCGTATTAATCTATAGTTTTTATAATAAATTTCTACCGCTAAAATATTGATTTCCACATAATTCGTTTTCCCATAATCGTAATTTCCTATACTGTTTAAAATTTTTCAAATCTTTATTTCTCTAGCTCTTTTTGCTTTTATTAGGTCCGTCTAGTGTAAAAACTACCATCTGCATTCTTATTTGCTTTATAGAACATACAGAACTGGAAAAAAATCACTATTTACCTAAACCGAGGTCTAGTGCTCAATAAATACAATCACATAAATTCAACTATAAATTCGCTAATAACTTTTCTAAAAATTGGTATTTTTCGTTCAAATCTTCTTTAAGTTGTGAAATTAATTGCTCCCCACATGTACTTATAGTTTTCTCAGTAAATTCCTAACGTTATATATATAATTTTCATATTTTCAGTCTCTTATTTACGTAAATTCATCAATAAAAACACGTATTCATCTATAGCACTGCTGAAAATTGGCCTTTTCCTTTTAAATTTTCTATTTAAATAGTGTAACTAATTGGCTTTCGTAATTCTATAAAGTTTTCTTGGTTAATTCCTAACGTTATATATATAATTTTCATATTTTCAGTCTCTTATTTACGTGAATTCATCAATAAAAACACGTATTCATCTATAACTCGGCTGAAAAGTGGCCTTTTCCGTTTAAATTTTCTTTGTTAATAGTATATCTAACCGCCCCCCGTATTTATCTATAGTTTTTATAATAAATTTCTACCGCTAAAATATTGATTTCCACATAATTCGTTTTCCCATAATCGTAATTTCCTAAACTGTTTAAAATTTTTCAAATCTTTATTTCTCTAGCTCTTTTTGCTTTTATTAGGTCCGTCTAGTGTAGAAACTACCATCTGCATTCTTATTTGCTTTATAGAACATACAGAACTGGAAAAAAATCACTATTTACCTAAACCGAGGTCTAGTGCTCAATCAATACAATCACATAAATTCAACTATAAATTCGCTAATAACTTTTCTAAAAATTGGTATTTTTCGTTCAAATCTCCTTTAAGTTGTGAAGTTAATTGCTCCCCACATGTCCTTATAGTTTCCTCAGTAAATTCGTAACGTTATATATTTAATTTTCATATTTTCAGTCTATTTCTTACTTAAATTCATCAATAAAACACGTATTCATCTATAGCACGGCTGAAAATTGGCCTTTTCCTTTTAAATTTTCTATTAAAATAGTGTAACTAACTGCCCCCCGTAATCCTATACAGTTTTCTTGGTAAATTCCTAAAGTTATATGTATAATTTTCATATTTTCATTCTCTTATTTACGTGAATTCATCAATAGAAACACGTATTCATCTATAACTCGGCTGAAAAAGTGGCCTTATCCTTTTAAATTTTCTATTTAAATAGTGTAACTAGCTGCCCCCCGTAATCCTATACAGTTTTCTTGGTTAATTCCTAACGTTACATATATAATTTTCATATTTTCAGTCTCTTATTTACGTGAATTCATCAATAAAAACACGTATTCATCTATAACTCGGCTGAAAAGTGGCCTTTTCCGTTTAAATTTTCTTTGTTAATAGTGTATTTAACCGCCCTCCGTATTTATCTATAGTTTTTATAATAAATTTCTACCGCTAAAGTATTGATTTCCACATAATTCGTTTTCCCATAATCGTAATTTCCTAAACTGTTTAAAATTATTCAAATCTTTATTTCTCTCGCTCTTTTTTTTATTAGGTCGGTCTAGTGTAAAAACTACCATCTGCACTCTTATTTGCTTTATAGAACATACAGAACTGGAAAAAAATCACTATTTACCTAAACCGAGGTATAGTGGTCAATCAATACAATCACATAAATTCATCTAAAAATTCGCTAATAACTTTCCTAAAAATTAGTATTTTTCGTTCAAATCTTCTTTAAATTGTGAAGTTATTTGCTCCTCACATGTCCTTACAGTTTTCTCAGTAAATTCGTAACGTTATATATTTAATTTTCATATTTTCAGTCTATTTCTTACTTAAATTCATCAATAAAACACGTACTCATCTATAGCAAGGCTGAAAATTGGCCTTTTCCTTTGAAATTTTCTATTTAAATTGTGTAACTAATTGCCCTTCGTAATCCTATATAGTTTTTTTCGTTAATTCGTAACGTTATATGTATAATTTTCATATTTTCAGTCTCTTATTTACGTGATTTCATCAATAAAAACACGGATTCATCTATAACTCGGCTGAAAAAGTGCCCTTTTCCTTTTTAATTTTCTATTTAAATAGTGTAACTAACTGCCCCCCGTAATCTTATACAGTTTTCTTGGTTATTTCCTAACGTTATATGTATAATTTTCATATTTTCAGTCTCTTATTTACGTTAATTCATCAATAAAAACACGTATTCATCTATAACTCGGCTGAAAAAGTGGCATTTTCCTTTTTATTTTCTATTTAAATAGTGTAACTAACTGCACCCCGTAATCCTATATAGTTTTCTTGGTTAATTCCTAACGTTATATATATAATTTTCATATTTTCAGTCTCTTATTTACGTGAATTCATCAATAAAAACACGTATTCATCTACAGCTCTGCTGAAAATTGGCCTTTTCCTTTTAAATTTTCTATTTAAATAGTGTAACTAACTGGCCCCCGTAATCCTATATAGTTTTCTTGGTTAATTCCTAACGTTATATAGATAATTTTCATATTTTCAGTCTCTTATTTACGTGAATTCATCAATAAAAACACGTATTCATCTATAACTCGGCTGAAAAGTGGCCTTTTCCGTTTAAATTTTCTTTGTTAATAGTGTATTTAACCGCCCTCCATATTTATCTATAGTTTTTATAATAAATTTCTACCGCTAAAATATTGATTTCCACATAATTCGTTTTCCCATAATCGTAATTTCCTAAACTGTTTAAAATTTTTCAAATCTTTATTTCTCTAGCTCTTTTTGCTTTAATTAGGTCCGTCTAGTGTAAAACCTACCGTCTGCAGTCTTTTTTGCTTTATAGAACATACAGAACTGGAAAAAAATCACTATTTACCTAAACCGAGGTCTAGTGCTCAATCAATACAATCACATAAATTCAACTATAAATTCGCTAATAACTTTTCTAAAAATTGGTATTGTTCGTTCAAATCTTCTTTAAGTTGTGAAGTTAATTGCTCCCCACATGTCCTTATAGTTTTCTCAGTAAATTCGTAACGTTATATATTTAATTTTCATATTTTCAGTCTATTTCTTACTTAAATTCATCAATAAAACACGTATTCATCTATAGCACGGCTGAAAATTGGCCTTTTCCTTTTAAATTTTCTATTAAAATAGTGTAACTAACTGCCCCTCGTAATCCTATACAGTTTCCTTCGTTAATTCCTAACGTTATATGTATAATTTTCATATTTTCAGTCTCTTATTTACGTGAATTCATCAATAAAAACACGGATTCATCTATAACTCGGCTGAAAAAGTGGCCTTTTCCTTTTTAATTTTCTATTTAAATAGTGTAACTAATTGCCCTTCGTAATCCTATATAGTTTCCTTCGTTAATTCCTAACGTTATATATATAATTTTCATATTTTCAGTCTCTTATTTACGTGAATTCATCAATAAAAACACGTATTCATCTTTAACTCGGCTGAAAAATTGGCCTTTTCCTTTTTCATTTTCTATTTAAATAGTGTAACTAACTGCACCCCGTAATCCTATACAGTTTTCTTGGTTAATTCCTAACGTTACATATATAATTTTCATATTTTCAGTCTCTTATTTACATGAATTCATCAATAAAAACACGTATTCATCTATAACTCGGCTGAAAAGTGGCCTTTTTCGTTTAAATTTTCTTTGTTAATAGTGTATTTAACCGCCCTCCGTATTTATCTATAGTTTTTATAATAAATTTCTACCGCTAAAATATTGATTTCCACATAATTCGTTTTCCCATAATCGTAATTTCCTAAACTGTTTAAAATTTTTCAAATCTTTATTTCTCTAGCTCTTTTTGCTTTTATTAGGTCCGTCTAGTGTAGAAACTACCATCTGCATTCTTTTTTGCTTTATAGAACATACAGAACTGGAAAAAAATCACTATTTACCTAAACCGAGGTCTAGTGCTCAATCAATACAATCACATAAATTCAAGTATAAATTCGCTAATAACTTTTCTAAAAATTGGTATTTTTCGTTCAAATCTCCTTTAAGTTGTGAAGTTAATTACTCCTCACATGTCCTTATAGTTTCCTCAGTAAATTTGTAACGTTATATATTTAATTTTCATATTTTCAGTCTATTTCTTACTTAAATTCATCAATAAAACACGTATTCATCTATAGCACGGCTGAAAATTGGCCTTTTACTTTTAAATTTTCTATTAAAATAGTGTAATTAACTGCCCCCCGTAATCTTATACAGTTTTCTTGGTAAATTCCTAACGTTATATGTATAATTTTCATATTTTCATTCTCTTATTTACGTGAATTCATCAATATAAACACGTATTCATCTATAACTCGGCTGAAAAAGTGGCCTTATCCTTTTAAATTTTCTATTTAAATAGTGTAACTAGCTGCCCCCCGTAATCCTATACAGTTTTCTTGGTTAATTCCTAACGTTACATATATAATATTCATATTTTCAGTCTCTTATTTACGTGAATTCATCAATAAAAACACGTATTCATCTATAACTCGGCTGAAAAGTGGCCTTTTCCGTTTAAATTTTCTTTGTTAATAGTGTATTTAACCGCCCTTCGTATTTATCTATAGTTTTTATAATAAATTTTTACCGCTAAAATATTGATTTCCACATAATTCGTTTTCCCATAATCGTAATTTCCTAAACTGTTTAAAATTTTTCAAACCTTTATTTCTCTAGCTCTTTTTTTTTATTAGGTCGGTCTAGTGTAAAAACTACCATCTGCACTCTTATTTGCTTTATAGAACATACAGAACTGGAAAAAAATCACTATTTACCTAAACCGAGGTATAGTGGTCAATCAATACAATCACATAAATTCAACTATAAATTCGCTAATAACTTTTCTAAAAATTGGTATTTTTCGTTCAAATCTTCTTTAAGTTGTGAAGTTAATTGCTCCCCACATGTCCTTATAGTTTTCTCAGTAAATTCGTAACGTTATATATTTAATTTTCATATTTTCAGTCTATTTCTTACTTAAATTCATCAATAAAACACGTATTCATCTATAGCACGGCTGAAAAGTGGCCTTATCCTTTTAAATTTTCTATTTAAATAGTTTTACTAATTGCCCTTCGTAATCCTATACAGTTTTCTTGGTTAATTCGTAACGTTATATATATATAATTTTCATATTTTCAGTCTCTTATTTACGTGAATTCATCAATAAAAACACGTATTCATCTATAGCACTGCTGAAAATTGGCCTTTTCCTTTTAAGTTTTCTTTTTAAATAGTGTAACTGATTGGCCCCCGTAATCCTATATAGTTTTTTTGGTTAATTCCTAACGTTATATATATAATTTTCATATTTTCAGTCTCTTATTTACGTGAATTCATCAATAAAAACACGGATTCATCTATAACTCGGCTGAAAAAGTGGCCTTTTCCTTTTTAATTTTCTATTTAAATAGTGTAACTAACTGCCCCCCGTAATCCTATACAGTTTTCTTGGTTATTTCCTAACGTTATATGTATAATTTTCATATTTTCAGTCTCTTATTTACGTTAATTCATCAATAAAAACACGTATTCATCTATAACTCGGCTGAAAAAGTGGCATTTTCCTTTTTATTTTCTATTTAAATAGTGTAACTAACTGGCCCCCGTAATCCTATATAGTTTTCTTGGTTAATTCCTAACGTTATATATATAATTTTCATATTTTCAGTCTCTTATTTACGTGAATTCATCAATAAAAACACGTATTCATCTATAGCTCTGCTGAAAATTGGCCTTTTCCTTTTAAATTTTCTAATTAAATAGTGTAACTAACTGGCCCCCGTAATCCTTTATAGTTTTCTTGGTTAATTCCTAACGTTATATATATAATTTTCATATTTTCAGTCTCTTATTTACGTGAATTCATCAATAAAAACAGGTATTCATCTATAACTCGGCTGAAAAGTGGCCTTTTCCGTTTAAATTTTCTTTGTTAATAGTGTATTTAACCGCCCTCCGTATTAATCTATAGTTTTTATAATAAATTTCTACCGCTAAAATATTGATTTCCACATAATTCGTTTTCCCATAATCGTAATTTCCTATACTGTTTAAAATTTTTCAAATCTTTATTTCTCTAGCTCTTTTTGCTTTTATTAGGTCCGTCTAGTGTAAAAACTACCATCTGCATTCTTATTTGCTTTATAGAACATACAGAACTGGAAAAAAATCACTATTTACCTAAACCGAGGTCTAGTGCTCAATAAATACAATCACATAAATTCAACTATAAATTCGCTAATAACTTTTCTAAAAATTGGTATTTTTCGTTCAAATCTTCTTTAAGTTGTGAAATTAATTGCTCCCCACATGTACTTATAGTTTTCTCAGTAAATTCCTAACGTTATATATATAATTTTCATATTTTCAGTCTCTTATTTACGTAAATTCATCAATAAAAACACGTATTCATCTATAGCACTGCTGAAAATTGGCCTTTTCCTTTTAAATTTTCTATTTAAATAGTGTAACTAATTGGCTTTCGTAATTCTATAAAGTTTTCTTGGTTAATTTCTAACGTTATATATATAATTTTCATATTTTCAGTCTCTTATTTACGTGAATTCATCAATAAAAACACGTATTCATCTATAACTCGGCTGAAAAGTGGCCTTTTCCGTTTAAATTTTCTTTGTTAATAGTATATCTAACCGCCCCCCGTATTTATCTATAGTTTTTATAATAAATTTCTACCGCTAAAATATTGATTTCCACATAATTCGTTTTCCCATAATCGTAATTTCCTAAACTGTTTAAAATTTTTCAAATCTTTATTTCTCTAGCTCTTTTTGCTTTTATTAGGTCCGTCTAGTGTAGAAACTACCATCTGCATTCTTATTTGCTTTATAGAACATACAGAACTGGAAAAAAATCACTATTTACCTAAACCGAGGTCTAGTGCTCAATCAATACAATCACATAAATTCAACTATAAATTCGCTAATAACTTTTCTAAAAATTGGTATTTTTCGTTCAAATCTCCTTTAAGTTGTGAAGTTAATTGCTCCCCACATGTCCTTATAGTTTCCTCAGTAAATTCGTAACGTTATATATTTAATTTTCATATTTTCAGTCTATTTCTTACTTAAATTCATCAATAAAACACGTATTCATCTATAGCACGGCTGAAAATTGGCCTTTTCCTTTTAAATTTTCTATTAAAATAGTGTAACTAACTGCCCCCCGTATTCCTATACAGTTTTCTTGGTTAATTCCTAACGTTACATATATAATTTTCATATTTTCAGTCTCTTATTTACGTGAATTCATCAATAAAAACACGTATTCATCTATAACTCGGCTGAAAAGTGGCCTTTTCCGTTTAAATTTTCTTTGTTAATAGTGTATTTAACCGCCCTCCGTATTTATCTATAGTTTTTATAATAAATTTCTACCGCTAAAGTATTGATTTCCACATAATTCGTTTTCCCATAATCGTAATTTCCTAAACTGTTTAAAATTATTCAAATCTTTATTTCTCTCGCTCTTTTTTTTATTAGGTCGGTCTAGTGTAAAAACTACCATCTGCACTCTTATTTGCTTTATAGAACATACAGAACTGGAAAAAAATCACTATTTACCTAAACCGAGGTATAGTGGTCAATCAATACAATCACATAAATTCAACTATAAATTCGCTAATAACTTTTCTAAAAATTGGTATTTTTCGTTCAAATCTTCTTTAAGTTGTGAAGTTAATTGCTCCCCACATGTCCTTATAGTTTTCTCAGTAAATTCGTAACGTTATATATTTAATTTTCATATTGTCAGTCTATTTCTTACTTAAATTCATCAATAAAACACGTATTCATCTATAGCACGGCTGAAAATTGGCCTTTTCCTTTTAAATTTTCTATTTAAATAGTGTAACTAATTGCCCTTCGTAATCCTATAAAGTTTTCTTCGTTAATTCCTAACTTATATGTATAATTTTCATATTTTCAGTCTCTTATTTACGTGAATTCATCAATAAAAACACGTATTCATCTATAACTCGGCTAAAAAAGTGGCCTTTTCCTTTTTAATTTTCTATTTAAATAGTGTAACTAACTGCACCCCGTAATCCTATACAGTTTTCTTGGTTAATTCGTAACGTTATATATATATAATTTTCATATTTTCTGTCTCTTATTTACGTGAATTCATCAATAAAAACACGTATTCATCTATAGCACTGCTGAAAATTGGCCTTTTCCTTTTAAATTTTCTATTTAAATAGTGTAACTAGCTGCCCCCCGTAATCCTATACAGTTTCTTGGTTAATTCCTAACGTTACATATATAATATTCATATTTTCAGTCTCTTATTTACGTGAATTCATCAATAAAAACACGTATTCATCTATAACTCGGCTGAAAAGTGGCCTTTTCCGTTTAAATTTTCTTTGTTAATAGTGTATTTAACCGCCCTTCGTATTTATCTATAGTTTTTATAATAAATTTTTACCGCTAAAATATTGATTTCCACATAATTCGTTTTCCCATAATCGTAATTTCCTAAACTGTTTAAAATTTTTCAAACCTTTATTTCTCTAGCTCTTTTTTTTTATTAGGTCGGTCTAGTGTAAAAACTACCATCTGCACTCTTATTTGCTTTATAGAACATACAGAACTGGAAAAAAATCACTATTTACCTAAACCGAGGTATAGTGGTCAATCAATACAATCACATAAATTCAACTATAAATTCGCTAATAACTTTTCTAAAAATTGGTATTTTTCGTTCAAATCTTCTTTAAGTTGTGAAGTTAATTGCTCCCCACATGTCCTTATAGTTTTCTCAGTAAATTCGTAACGTTATATATTTAATTTTCATATTTTCAGTCTATTTCTTACTTAAATTCATCAATAAAACACGTATTCATCTATAGCACGGCTGAAAAGTGGCCTTATCCTTTTAAATTTTCTATTTAAATAGTGTTACTAATTGCCCTTCGTAATCCTATACAGTTTTCTTGGTTAATTCGTAACGTTATATATATATAATTTTCATATTTTCAGTCTCTTATTTACGTGAATTCATCAATAAAAACACGTATTCATCTATAGCACTGCTGAAAATTGGCCTTTTCCTTTTAAGTTTTCTTTTTAAATAGTGTAACTGATTGGCCCCCGTAATCCTATATAGTTTTTTTGGTTAATTCCTAACGTTATATATATAATTTTCATATTTTCAGTCTCTTATTTACGTGAATTCATCAATAAAAACACGGATTCATCTATAACTCGGCTGAAAAAGTGGCCTTTTCCTTTTTAATTTTCTATTTAAATAGTGTAACTAACTGCCCCCCGTAATCCTATACAGTTTTCTTGGTTATTTCCTAACGTTATATGTATAATTTTCATATTTTCAGTCTCTTATTTACGTTAATTCATCAATAAAAACACGTATTCATCTATAACTCGGCTGAAAAAGTGGCATTTTCCTTTTTATTTTCTATTTAAATAGTGTAACTAACTGGCCCCCGTAATCCTATATAGTTTTCTTGGTTAATTCCTAACGTTATATATATAATTTTCATATTTTCAGTCTCTTATTTACGTGAATTCATCAATAAAAACACGTATTCATCTATAGCTCTGCTGAAAATTGGCCTTTTCCTTTTAAATTTTCTAATTAAATAGTGTAACTAACTGGCCCCCGTAATCCTTTATAGTTTTCTTGGTTAATTCCTAACGTTATATATATAATTTTCATATTTTCAGTCTCTTATTTACGTGAATTCATCAATAAAAACAGGTATTCATCTATAACTCGGCTGAAAAGTGGCCTTTTCCGTTTAAATTTTCTTTGTTAATAGTGTATTTAACCGCCCTCCGTATTAATCTATAGTTTTTATAATAAATTTCTACCGCTAAAATATTGATTTCCACATAATTCGTTTTCCCATAATCGTAATTTCCTATACTGTTTAAAATTTTTCAAATCTTTATTTCTCTAGCTCTTTTTGCTTTTATTAGGTCCGTCTAGTGTAAAAACTACCATCTGCATTCTTATTTGCTTTATAGAACATACAGAACTGGAAAAAAATCACTATTTACCTAAACCGAGGTCTAGTGCTCAATAAATACAATCACATAAATTCAACTATAAATTCGCTAATAACTTTTCTAAAAATTGGTATTTTTCGTTCAAATCTTCTTTAAGTTGTGAAATTAATTGCTCCCCACATGTACTTATAGTTTTCTCAGTAAATTCCTAACGTTATATATATAATTTTCATATTTTCAGTCTCTTATTTACGTAAATTCATCAATAAAAACACGTATTCATCTATAGCACTGCTGAAAATTGGCCTTTTCCTTTTAAATTTTCTATTTAAATAGTGTAACTAATTGGCTTTCGTAATTCTATAAAGTTTTCTTGGTTAATTTCTAACGTTATATATATAATTTTCATATTTTCAGTCTCTTATTTACGTGAATTCATCAATAAAAACACGTATTCATCTATAACTCGGCTGAAAAGTGGCCTTTTCCGTTTAAATTTTCTTTGTTAATAGTATATCTAACCGCCCCCCGTATTTATCTATAGTTTTTATAATAAATTTCTACAGCTAAAATATTGATTTCCACATAATTCGTTTTCCCATAATCGTAATTTCCTAAACTGTTTAAAATTTTTCAAATCTTTATTTCTCTAGCTCTTTTTGCTTTTATTAGGTCCGTCTAGTGTAGAAACTACCATCTGCATTCTTATTTGCTTTATAGAACATACAGAACTGGAAAAAAATCACTATTTACCTAAACCGAGGTCTAGTGCTCAATCAATACAATCACATAAATTCAACTATAAATTCGCTAATAACTTTTCTAAAAATTGGTATTTTTCGTTCAAATCTCCTTTAAGTTGTGAAGTTAATTGCTCCCCACATGTCCTTATAGTTTCCTCAGTAAATTCGTAACGTTATATATTTAATTTTCATATTTTCAGTCTATTTCTTACTTAAATTCATCAATAAAACACGTATTCATCTATAGCACGGCTGAAAATTGGCCTTTTCCTTTTAAATTTTCTATTAAAATAGTGTAACTAACTGCCCCCCGTATTCCTATACAGTTTTCTTGGTTAATTCCTAACGTTACATATATAATTTTCATATTTTCAGTCTCTTATTTACGTGAATTCATCAATAAAAACACGTATTCATCTATAACTCGGCTGAAAAGTGGCCTTTTCCGTTTAAATTTTCTTTGTTAATAGTGTATTTAACCGCCCTCCGTATTTATCTATAGTTTTTATAATAAATTTCTACCGCTAAAGTATTGATTTCCACATAATTCGTTTTCCCATAATCGTAATTTCCTAAACTGTTTAAAATTATTCAAATCTTTATTTCTCTCGCTCTTTTTTTTATTAGGTCGGTCTAGTGTAAAAACTACCATCTGCACTCTTATTTGCTTTATAGAACATACAGAACTGGAAAAAAATCACTATTTACCTAAACCGAGGTATAGTGGTCAATCAATACAATCACATAAATTCAACTATAAATTCGCTAATAACTTTTCTAAAAATTGGTATTTTTCGTTCAAATCTTCTTTAAGTTGTGAAGTTAATTGCTCCCCACATGTCCTTATAGTTTTCTCAGTAAATTCGTAACGTTATATATTTAATTTTCATATTGTCAGTCTATTTCTTACTTAAATTCATCAATAAAACACGTATTCATCTATAGCACGGCTGAAAATTGGCCTTTTCCTTTTAAATTTTCTATTTAAATAGTGTAACTAATTGCCCTTCGTAATCCTATAAAGTTTTCTTCGTTAATTCCTAACTTATATGTATAATTTTCATATTTTCAGTCTCTTATTTACGTGAATTCATCAATAAAAACACGTATTCATCTATAACTCGGCTAAAAAAGTGGCCTTTTCCTTTTTAATTTTCTATTTAAATAGTGTAACTAACTGCACCCCGTAATCCTATACAGTTTTCTTGGTTAATTCGTAACGTTATATATATATAATTTTCATATTTTCTGTCTCTTATTTACGTGAATTCATCAATAAAAACACGTATTCATCTATAGCACTGCTGAAAATTGGCCTTTTCCTTTTAAATTTTCTATTTAAATAGTGTAACTGATTGGCCCACGTAATCCTATATAGTTTTCTTGGTTAATTCCTAACGTTATATATATAATTTTCATATTTTCAGTCTCTTATTTACGTGAATTCATCAATAAAAACACGTATTCATCTATAACTCGGCTGAAAAGTGGCCTTTTCCGTTTAAATTTTCTTTGTTAATAGTGTATTTAACCGCCACCCCGTATTTATATATAATATAAAATATTGATTTATTAGGTCCGTCTAGTGTAGAAACTACGATCTGCACTCTTATTTGCTTTATAGAACATACAGAACTGGAAAAAAAATTCACTATTTACCTAAACCGAGGTATAGTGCTCAATCAATACAATCACATAAATTCATCTATAAATTCGCTAATAACTTTCCTAAAAATCTGTATTTTTCGTTCAAATCTTCTTTAAATTGTGTAGTTATTTGCTCATCACATTTCCTTATGGTTTTCTCAGTAAATTCGTAACGTTATATATTTAATTTTCATATTTTCAGTCTATTTCTTACTTAAATTCATCAATAAAAACACGTATTCATCTATAGCACGGCTGAAAATTGGCCTTTTCCTTTTAAATTTTCTATTAAAATAGTGTAACTAACTGCCCGCCGTAATCCTATACAGTTTTCTTGGTTATTTCCTAACCTTATATGCATAATTTTCATATTTTCAGTCTCTTATTTACGTAAATTCATCAATAAAAACACGTATTCATCTTTAACTCGGCTGAAAAAGTGGCCTTTTCCTTTTTCATTTTCTATTTAAACGGTGTAACTAACTACACCCCGTAATCCTATACAGTTTTCTTGGTTAATTCCTAACGTTATATATATAATTTTCATATTTTCAGTCTCTTATTTACGTAAATTCATCAATAAAAACACGTATTCATCTCTAGCACTGCTGAAAATTGGCCTTTTCCTTTTAAATTTTCTATTTAAATAGTGTAACTAATTGGCTTTCGTAATTCCATAAAGTTTTCTTGGTTAATTCCTAACGTTATATATATAATTTTCATATTTTCGGTCTCTTATTTACGTGAATTCATCAATAAAAACACGTATTCATCTATAACTCGGCTGAAAAGTGGCCTTTTCCGTTTAAATTTTCCTTGTTTATAGTGTATTTAACCGCCCTCCGTATTTATCTATAGTTTTTATAATAAATTTCTACCGCTAAAATATTGATTTCCACATAATTCTTTTTCCCATAATCGTAATTTCCTAAACTGTTTAAAATTTTTCAAATCTTTATTTCTCTAGCTCTTTTTGCTTTTATTAGGTCCGTCTACTGTAGAAACTATCATCTGCATTCTTATTTGCTTTATAGAACATACAGAACTGGAAAAAAATCACTATTTACCTAAACTGAGGTATAGTGCTCAATCAATACAATCACATAAATTCAACTATAAATTCGCTAATAACTTTTCTAAAAATTGGTATTTTTCGTTCAAATCTCCTTTAAGTTGTGAAGTTAATTGCTCCCCACATGTCCTTATAGTTTCCTCAGTAAATTCGTAACGTTATATATTTAATTTTTATATTTTCAGTCTATTTCTTACTTAAAATCATCAATAAAACACGTATTCATCTATAGCACGGCTGAAAATTGGCCTTTTCCTTTTAAATTTTCTATTAGAATAGTGTAACTAACTGCCACCCGTAATCCTATACAGTTTTCTTGGTAAATTCCTAACGTTATATGTATAATTTTCATATTTTCATTCTCTTATTTACTTGAATTCATCAATAGAAACACGTATTCATCTATAACTCGGCTGAAAAAGTGGCCTTATCCTTTTAAATTTTCTATTTAAATAGTGTAACTAGCTGCCCCCCGTAATCCTATACAGTTTTCTTGGTTAATTCCTAACGTTACATATATAATTTTCATATTTTCAGTCTCTTATTTACGTGAATTCATCAATAAAAACACGTATTCATCTATAACTCGGCTGAAAAGTGGCCTTTCCCGTTTAAATTTTCTTAGTTAATAGTGTATTTAACCGCCCTCCGTATTTATTTATAGTTTTTATAATAAATTTCTACCGCTAAAATATTGATTTCCACATAATTCGTTTTCCCATAATCGTAATTTCCTAAACTGTTTAAAATTTTTCAAATCTTTATTTCTCTAGCTCTTTTTTTTTTATTAGGTCGGTCTAGTGTAAAAACTACCATCTGCACTCTTATTTGCTTTATAGAGCATACAGAACTGGAAAAAAATCACTATTTACCTAAACCTAGGTATAGTGGTCAATCAATACAATCACATAAATTCAACTATAAATTCGCTAATAACTTTTCTAAAAATTGGTATTTTTCGTTCAAATCTTCTTTAAGTTGTGAAGTTAATTGCTCCCCACATGTCCTTATGGTTTTCTCAGTAAATTCGTAACGTTATATATTTAATTTTCATATTTTCAATCTATTTCTTACTTAAATTCATCAATAAAACACGTATTCATCTATAGCACGGCTGAAAATTGGCCTTTTCCTTTTAAATTTTCTATTTAAATAGTGTAACTAATTGCCCTTCGTAATCCTATAAAGTTTTCTTGGTTAATTCCTAACGTTATATGTATAATTTTCATATTTTCAGTCTCTTATTTACGTGAATTCATCAATAAAAACACGTATTCATCTATAACTCGGCTGAAAAGTGGCCTTTTCCGTTTAAATTTTCTTTGTTAATAGTGTATTTAACCGCCCTCCGTATTTATCTATAGTTTTTATAATAAATTTCTACCGCTAAAGTATTGATTTCCACATAATTCGTTTTCCCATAATCGTAATTTCCTAAACTGTTTAAAATTATTCAAATCTTTATTTCTCTCGCTCTTTTTTTTATTAGGTCGGTCTAGTGTAAAAACTACCATCTGCACTCTTATTTGCTTTATAGAACATACAGAACTGGAAAAAAATCACTATTTACCTAAACCGAGGTATAGTGGTCAATCAATACAATCACATAAATTCAACTATAAATTCGCTAATAACTTTTCTAAAAATTGGTATTTTTCGTTCAAATCTTCTTTAAGTTGTGAAGTTAATTGCTCCCCACATGTCCTTATAGTTTTCTCAGTAAATTCGTAACGTTATATATTTAATTTTCATATTGTCAGTCTATTTCTTACTTAAATTCATCAATAAAACACGTATTCATGTATAGCACGGCTGAAAATTGGCCTTTTCCTTTTAAATTTTCTATTTAAATAGTGTAACTAATTGCCCTTCGTAATCCTATAAAGTTTTCTTGGTTAATTCCTAACTTATATGTATAATTTTCATATTTTCAGTCTCTTATTTACGTGAATTCATCAATAAAAACACGTATTCATCTATAACTCGGCTAAAAAAGTGGCCTTTTCCTTTTTAATTTTCTATTTAAATAGTGTAACTAACTGCACCCCGTAATCCTATACAGTTTTCTTGGTTAATTCGTAACGTTATATATATATAATTTTCATATTTTCTGTCTCTTATTTACGTGAATTCATCAATAAAAACACGTATTCATCTATAGCACTGCTGAAAATTGGCCTTTTCCTTTTAAATTTTCTATTTAAATAGTGTAACTGATTGGCCCACGTAATCCTATATAGTTTTCTTGGTTAATTCCTAACGTTATATATATAATTTTCATATTTTCAGTCTCTTATTTACGTGAATTCATCAATAAAAACACGTATTCATCTATAACTCGGCTGAAAAGTGGCCTTTTCCGTTTAAATTTTCTTTGTTAATAGTGTATTTAACCGCCACCCCGTATTTATATATAATATAAAATATTGATTTATTAGGTCCGTCTAGTGTAGAAACTACCATCTGCACTCTTATTTGCTTTATAGAACATACAGAACTGGAAAAAAAATTCACTATTTACCTAAACCGAGGTATAGTGCTCAATCAATACAATCACATAAATTCATCTATAAATTCGCTAATAACTTTCCTAAAAATTGGTATTTTTCGTTCAAATCTTCTTTAAATTGTGTAGTTATTTGCTCATCACATTTCCTTATGGTTTTCTCAGTAAATTCGTAACGTTATATATTTAATTTTCATATTTTCAGTCTATTTCTTACTTAAATTCATCAATAAAAACACGTATTCATCTATAGCACGGCTGAAAATTGGCCTTTTCCTTTTAAATTTTCTATTAAAATAGTGTAACTAACTGCCCGCCGTAATCCTATACAGTTTTCTTGGTTATTTCCTAACCTTATATGCATAATTTTCATATTTTCAGTCTCTTATTTACGTAAATTCATCAATAAAAACACGTATTCATCTTTAACTCGGCTGAAAAAGTGGCCTTTTCCTTTTTCATTTTCTATTTAAACGGTGTAACTAACTACACCCCGTAATCCTATACAGTTTTCTTGGTTAATTCCTAACGTTATATATATAATTTTCATATTTTCAGTCTCTTATTTACGTAAATTCATCAATAAAAACACGTATTCATCTCTAGCACTGCTGAAAATTGGCCTTTTCCTTTTAAATTTTCTATTTAAATAGTGTAACTAATTGGCTTTCGTAATTCCATAAAGTTTTCTTGGTTAATTCCTAACGTTATATATATAATTTTCATATTTTCGGTCTCTTATTTACGTGAATTCATCAATAAAAACACGTATTCATCTATAACTCGGCTGAAAAGTGGCCTTTTCCGTTTAAATTTTCCTTGTTTATAGTGTATTTAACCGCCCTCCGTATTTATCTATAGTTTTTATAATAAATTTCTACCGCTAAAATATTGATTTCCACATAATTCTTTTTCCCATAATCGTAATTTCCTAAACTGTTTAAAATTTTTCAAATCTTTATTTCTCTAGCTCTTTTTGCTTTTATTAGGTCCGTCTACTGTAGAAACTATCATCTGCATTCTTATTTGCTTTATAGAACATACAGAACTGGAAAAAAATCACTATTTACCTAAACTGAGGTATAGTGCTCAATCAATACAATCACATAAATTCAACTATAAATTCGCTAATAACTTTTCTAAAAATTGGTATTTTTCGTTCAAATCTCCTTTAAGTTGTGAAGTTAATTGCTCCCCACATGTCCTTATAGTTTCCTCAGTAAATTCGTAACGTTATATATTTAATTTTTATATTTTCAGTCTATTTCTTACTTAAAATCATCAATAAAACACGTATTCATCTATAGCACGGCTGAAAATTGGCCTTTTCCTTTTAAATTTTCTATTAGAATAGTGTAACTAACTGCCACCCGTAATCCTATACAGTTTTCTTGGTAAATTCCTAACGTTATATGTATAATTTTCATATTTTCATTCTCTTATTTACTTGAATTCATCAATAGAAACACGTATTCATCTATAACTCGGCTGAAAAAGTGGCCTTATCCTTTTAAATTTTCTATTTAAATAGTGTAACTAGCTGCCCCCCGTAATCCTATACAGTTTTCTTGGTTAATTCCTAACGTTACATATATAATTTTCATATTTTCAGTCTCTTATTTACGTGAATTCATCAATAAAAACACGTATTCATCTATAACTCGGCTGAAAAGTGGCCTTTCCCGTTTAAATTTTCTTAGTTAATAGTGTATTTAACCGCCCTCCGTATTTATTTATAGTTTTTATAATAAATTTCTACCGCTAAAATATTGATTTCCACATAATTCGTTTTCCCATAATCGTAATTTCCTAAACTGTTTAAAATTTTTCAAATCTTTATTTCTCTAGCTCTTTTTTTTTTATTAGGTCGGTCTAGTGTAAAAACTACCATCTGCACTCTTATTTGCTTTATAGAGCATACAGAACTGGAAAAAAATCACTATTTACCTAAACCTAGGTATAGTGGTCAATCAATACAATCACATAAATTCAACTATAAATTCGCTAATAACTTTTCTAAAAATTGGTATTTTTCGTTCAAATCTTCTTTAAGTTGTGAAGTTAATTGCTCCCCACATGTCCTTATGGTTTTCTCAGTAAATTCGTAACGTTATATATTTAATTTTCATATTTTCAATCTATTTCTTACTTAAATTCATCAATAAAACACGTATTCATCTATAGCACGGCTGAAAATTGGCCTTTTCCTTTTAAATTTTCTATTTAAATAGTGTAACTAATTGCCCTTCGTAATCCTATAAAGTTTTCTTGGTTAATTCCTAACGTTATATGTATAATTTTCATATTTTCAGTCTCTTATTTACGTGAATTCATCAATAAAAACACGTATTCATCTATAACTCGGCTAAAAAAGTGGCCTTTTCCTTTTTAATTTTCTATTTAAATAGTGTAACTAACTGCACCCCGTAATCCTATACAGTTTTCTTGGTTAATTCGTAACGTTATATATATATATATATATATAATTTTCATATTTTCAGTCTCTTATTTACGTGAATTCATCAATAAAAACACGTATTCATCTATAGCACTGCTGAAAATTGGCCTTTTCCTTTTAAATTTTCTATTTAAATAGTGTAACTGATTGGCCCCCGTAATCCTATATAGTTTTCTTGGTTAATTCCTAACGTTATATATATAATTTTCATATTTTCAGTCTCTTATTTACGTGAATTCATCAATAAAAACACGTATTCATCTATAACTCGGCTGAAAAGTGGCCTTTTCCGTTTAAATTTTCTTTGTTAATAGTGTATTTAACCGCCCCCCGTATATATCTATAGTTTTTATAATAAATTTCTACCGCTAAAATATTGATTTCCACATAATTCCTTTTCCCATAATCGTAATTTCCTAAAATTTTTAAAATTTAACAAATCTTAATTTATTTCGCTCTTTTTGCTTTTATTAGGTCCGTCTAGTGCAGAAACTACCATCTGCACTCTTATTTGCTTTATAGAACATACAGAACTGGAAAAAAAATTCAGTATTATATTATTATATATATTAATTCACCTAAACCGAGGTATAGTGGTCAATCAATACAATCACATAAATTCATCTAAAAATTCGCTAATAACTTTCCTAAAAATTAGTATTTTTCGTTCAAATCTTCTTTAAATTGTGTAGTTATTTGCTCCCCACATTTCCTTATAGTTTTCTCAGTAAATTCGTAACGTTATATATTTAATTTTCATATTTTCAGTCTATTTCTTACTTAAATTCATCAATAAAACACGTACTCATCTATAGCACGGCTGAAAATTGGCCTTTTCCTTTGAAATTTTCTATTTAAATAGTGTAACTAATTGCCCTTCGTAATCCTATATAGTTTCCTTCGTTAATTCCTAACGTTATATGTATAATTTTCATATTTTCAGTCTCTTATTTACGTGAATTCATCAATAAAAACACGGATTCATCTATAACTCGGCTAAAAAAGTGGCCTTTTCCTTTTTCATTTTCTATTTATACTGTGTAACTAACTACACCCCGTAATCCTATACAGTTTTCTTGGTTAATTCCTAACGTTATATATATTATTTTCATATTTTCAGTCTCTTATTTACGTGAATTCATCAATAAAAACACGTATTCATCTATAACTCGGCTTAAAAAAGTGGCCTTTTCCTTTTTAATTTTCTATTTAAATAGTGTAACTAACTGCACCCCGTAATCCTATACAGTTTTCTTGGTTAATTCGTAACGTTATATATATATATAATTTTCATATTTTCAGTCTCTTATTTACGTGAATTCATCAATAAAAACACGTATTCATCTATAGCACTGCTGAAAATTGGCCTTTTCCTTTTAAATTTTCTATTTAAATAGTGTAACTGATTGGCCACCATAATCCTATATAGTTTTCATGGTTAATTCCTAACGTTATATATATAATTTTCATATTTTCAGTCTCTTATTTACGTGAATTCATCAATAAAAACACGTATTCATCTATAACTCGGCTGAAAAGTGGCCTTTTCCGTTTAAATTTTCTTTGTTAATAGTGTATTTAACCGCCCCCCGTATATATCTATAGTTTTTATAATAAATTTCCACCGCTAAAATATTGATTTCCACATAATTCGTTTTCCCATAATCGTAATTTCCTAAAATTTTTAAAATTTCACAAATCTTCATTTATTTCGCTCTTTTTGCTTTTATTAGGTCCGTCTAGTGCAGAAACTACCATATGCACTCTTATTTGCTTTATAGAACATACAGAACTGGAAAAAAATCACTATTTACCTAAACCGAGGTATAGTGCTCAATCAATACAATCACATAAATTCGCTAATAACTTTTCTAAAAATTGGTATTTTTCGTTCAAATCTTCTTTAAGTTGTAAAGTTAATTGCTCCCCACATGTCCTTATAGTTTTCTCAGTAAATTCGTAACGTTATATATTTAATTTTCATATTTTCAGTCTATTTCTTACTTAAATTCATCAACAAAACACGTATTCATCTATAGCACTGCTGAAAATTGGCCTTTTCCTTTTAAATTTTCTATTTAAATAGTGTAACCAATTGGCTTTCGTAATTCTATATAGTTTTCTTGGTTAATTCCTAACGTTATATATATAATTTTTATATTTTCAGTCTCTTATTTACGTGAATTCATCAATAAAAACACGTATTCATCTATAGCACTGCTGAAAATTGGCCTTTTCCTTTTAAATTTTCTATTTAAATATTGTAACTAATTGGCCCCCGTAATCCTATATAGTTTTCTTGGTTAATTCCTAACGTTATATATATATACTTTTCATATTTTCAGTCTCTCATTTACGTGAATTCATCAATAAAAACACGTATTCATCTATAACTCGGCTGAAAAGTGGCCTTTTCCGTTTAAATTTTCTGTGTTAATAGTGTATTTAACCGCCCCCCGTATTTATCTATAATATAAAATATTGATTTATTAGGTCCGTCTAGTGTAGAAACTACCATCTGCTATCTTATTTGCTTTATAGAACATACAGAACTGGAAAAAAATTCACTATTTACCTAAACAGAGGTATAGTGCTCAATCAATACAATCACATAAATTCATCTATAAATTCGCTAATAACTTTCCTAAAAATTGGTATTTTTCGTTCAAATCTTCTTTAAATTGTGTAATTATTTGCTCCCCACATTTCCTTATAGTTTTCTCAGTAAATTCGTAACGTTATATATTTAATTTTCATATTTTCAGTCTATTTCTTACTTAAATTCATCAATAAAAACACGTATTCATCTATAGCACGGCTGAAAATTGGCCTTTTCCTTTTAAATTTTCTATATAAATAGTGTAACTAATTGCCCCCCGTAATCCTATATAGTTTTCTTGGTTAATTCCTAACGTTATATATATAATTTTCATATTTTCAGTCTCTTATTTACGTGAATTCATCAATAAAAACACGTATTCATCTATGACTCGGCTGAAAAAGTGGCCTTTTTCTTTTTAATTTTCTATTTAAATAGTGTAACTAACTGCACCCCGTAATCCTATACAGTTTTCTTGGTTAATTCCTAACGTTATATATATAATTTTTATATTTTCAGTCTCTTATTTACGTGAATTCATCAATAAAAACACGTATTCATCTATAGCACTGCTGAAAATTGGCCTTTTCCGTTTAAATTTTCTTTGTTAATAGTTTATTTAATCGCCCCCCCGTATTTATCTATAGTTTTTATAATAAATTTCTACCGCTAAAATATTGATTTCCACATAATTCGTTTTCCTATAATCGTAATTTCCTAAACTGTTTAAAATTTTTCAAATCCTTATTTCTCTAGCTCTTTTTGCTTTTATTAGGTCCGTCTAGTGTAAAAACTACCATCTGCACTCTTATTTGCTTTATAGAACATACAGAACTGGAAAAAATCACTATTTACCTAAACCGAGGTATAGTGGTCAATCAATACAATCACAAAAATTCAACTATAAATTCGCTAATAACTTTTCTAAAAATTGGTATTTTTCGTTCAAATCTTGTTTAAGTTGTGAAGTTAATTTCTCCCCACATGTCCTTATAGTTTTCTCAGTAAATTCGTAACGTTATATATTTAATTTTCATATTTTCAGTCTATTTCTTACTTAAATTCATCAATAAAACACGTATTCGTCTATAGCACGGCTGAAAATGGGCCTTTTCCTTTAAAATTTTCTATTTAAATAGTGTAATTAAGTGCCCTTCGTAATTCTATATAGTTTTCTTGGTTAATTCCTAACGTTATATGTATAATTTTCATATTTTCAGTCTCTTGTTTACGTGAATTCATCAATAAAAACACGTATTCATCTATAACTCGGCTGAAAAAGTGGCCTTTTCCTTTTTAATTTTCTATTTACATAGTGTAACTAACTGCCCCCCGTAATTCTATACAGTTTTCTTGGTTAATTCCAAACGTTATATGTATAATTTTCATACTTTCAGTCTCTTATTTACGTGAATTCATCAATAAACACACGTATTCATCTATAACTCGGCTGAAAAAGTGGCCTTTAACTTTTTAATTTTCTATTTAAATAGTGTACTAACTGCACCCCGTAATCCTATACAGTTTTCTTGGTTAATTCCAAACGTTATATGTATAATTTTCATACTTTCAGTCTCTTATTTACGTGAATTCATCAATAAAAACACGTATTCATCTATAGCATAGCTGAAAATTGGCCTTTTCCTTTAAAATTTTCTATTTAAATAGTGTAACTAATTGGCCCCCGTAATCCTATATAGTTTTCTTGGTTAATTCCTAACGTTATATATAATTTTCATATTTTCAGTCTCTTACTTACGTGAATTCATCAATAAAAACACGTACTCATCTTTAACTCGGCTGAAAAAGTGGCCTTTTTCTTTTTAATTTTCTATTTAAATAGTGTAACTAACTGCACCCTGGAATCCTATACAGTTTTCTTGGTTAATTCCTAACGTTATATATATAATTTTTATATTTTCAGTCTCTTATTTACGTGAATTCATCAATAAAAACACGTATTCATCTATAGCACTGCTGAAAATTGGCCTTTTCCTTTTAAATTTTCTATTTAAATATTGTGAATAATTGGCCCCCGTAATCCTATATAGTTTTCTTGGTTAATTCCTAACGTTATATATATATATATATATATATATATATATATATATATATATATATATATATATATATATATATATATATATATATAATTTTCATATTTTCAGTCTCTCATTTACGTGAATTCATCAATAAAAACACGTATTCATCTATAACTCGGCTGAAAAGTGGCCTTTTCCGTTTAAATTTTATGTGTTAATAGTGTATTTAACCGCCCCCCGTATTTATCTATAATATAAAATATTGATTTATTAGGTCCGTCTAGTGTAGAAACTACCATCTGCACTCTTATTTGCTTTATAGAACATACAGAACTGGAAAAAAATTCACTATTTACCTAAACCGAGGTATAGTGCTCAATCAATACAATCACATAAATTCATCTATAAATTCGCTAATAACTTTCCTAAAAATTGGTATTTTTCGTTCAAATCTTCTTTAAATTGTGTAGTTATTTGCTCCCCACATTTCCTTATAGTTTTCTCAGTAAATTCGTAACGTTATATATTTAATTTTCATATTTTCAGTCTATTTCTTACTTAAATTCATCAATAAAAACACGTATTCATCTATAGCACGGCTGAAAATTGGCCTTTTCCGTTTAAATTTTCTTTGTTAATAGTTTATTTAATCGCCCCCCGTATTTATCTATAGTTTTTATAATAAATTTCTACCGCTAAAATATTGATTTCCACATAATTCGTTTTCCCATAATCGTAATTTCCTAAACTGTTTAAAATTTTTCAAATCTCTATTTCTCTAGCTCTTTTTGCTTTTATTAGATCCGTCTAGTGTAGAAACTACCATCTGCATTCTTATTTGCTTTATAGAACATACAGAACTGGAAATAATCACTATTTACCTAAACCGATGTATAGTGCTCAATCAATACAATCACATAAATTCAACTATAAATTCGCTAATAACTTTTCTAAAAATTGGTATTTTTCGTTCAAATCTCCTTTAAGTTGTGAAGTTAATTGCTCCCCACATGTCCTTATAGTTTCCTCAGTAAATTCGTAACGTTATATATTAAATTTTCATATTATCAGCCTATTTCTTACATAAATTCATCAATAAAAACACGTATTCATCTGTAGCACGGCTGAAAATTGGCCTTTTCCTTTTAAATTTTCTATTTAAATAATGTAACTAATAGCCCCCCGTAATCCTATATAGTTTTCTTGGTTAATTCCAAACGTTATATATATAATTTTCATATTTTCAGTCTCTTATTTACGTGAATTCATCAATAAAAACACGTATTCATCTATAACTGGGCTGAAAAAGTGACCTTATCCTTTTAAATTTTCTATTTAAATAGTGTAACTAGCTGCCCCCCGTAATCCTATATAGTTTTCTTGGTTAATTCCTAACGTTATATATATATATATATAAATTTCATATTTTCAGTCTCTTATTTACGTGAATTCATCAATAAAAACACGTATTCATCTATAACTCGGCTGAAAAGTGGCCTTTTCCGTTTAAATTTTCTTTGTTAATAGTATATTTAACCGCCCCCCGTATTTATCTATAGTTTTTATAATAAATTTCTACCGCTAAAATATTGATTTCCACATAATTCGTTTTCCCACAATCGTAATTTCCTAAACTGTTTAAAATTTTTCAAATCTTTATTTCTCTAGCTCTTTTTGCTTTTATTAGGTCCGTCTAGTGTAGAAACTACCATCTGCATTCTTATTTGCTTTATAGAACATACAGAACTGGAAAAAATCACTATTTACCTAAACTGAGGTATAGTGCTCAATCAATACAATCACATAAATTCGACTATAAATTCGCTAATAACTTTTCTAAAAATTGGTATTTTTCGTTCAAATCTCCTTTAAGTTGTGAAGTTAATTGCTCCCCACATGTCCTTATAGTTTCCTCAGTAAATTCGTAACGTTATATATTAAATTTTCATATTATCAGCCTATTTCTTACATAAATTCATCAATAAAAACACGTATTCATCTGTAGCACGGCTGAAAATTGGCCTTTTCCTTTTAAATTTTCTATTTAAATAATGTAACTAATAGCCCCCCGTAATCCTATATAGTTTTCTTGGTTAATTCCAAACGTTATATATATATATATATATATATATATATATATATATATATATATATATATATATATATAAATTTCATATTTTCAGTCTCTTATTTACGTGAATTCATCATTAAAAACACGTATTCATCTATAACTCGACAGAAACGTGGCCTTTTCCGTTTAAATTTTCTTTGTTAATAGTATATTTAACCGCCCCCCGTATTTATCTATAGTTTTTATAATATATTTCTACCGCTAAAATATTGATTTCCACATAATTCGTTTTCCCATAATCGTAATTTCCTAAACTGTTTAAAATTTTTCAAATCTTTATTTCTCTAGCTCTTTTTGCTTTTATTAGATCCGTCTAGTGTAGAAACTACCATCTGCATTCTTATTTGCTTTATAGAACATACAGAACTGGAAAAAATCACTATTTACCTAAACTGATGTATAGTGCTCAATCAATACAATCACATAAATTCAACTATAAATTCGCTAATAACTTTTCTAAAAATTGGTATTTTTCGTTCAAATCTCCTTTAAGTTGTGAAGTTAATTGCTCCCCACATGTCCTTATAGTTTCCTCAGTAAATTCGTAACGTTATATATTAAATTTTCATATTATCAGCCTATTTCTTACATAAATTCATCAATAAAAACACGTATTCATCTGTAGCACGGCTGAAAATTGGCCTTTTCCTTTTAAATTTTCTATTTAAATAATGTAACTAATAGCCCCCCGTAATCCTATATAGTTTTCTTGGTTAATTCCAAACGTTATATATATAATTTTCATATTTTCAGTCTCTTATTTACGTGAATTCATCAATAAAAACACGTATTCATCTATAACTGGGCTGAAAAAGTGACCTTATCCTTTTAAATTTTCTATTTGAATAGTGTAACTAGCTGCCCCCCGTAATCCTATATAGTTTTC
Organism: Parnassius smintheus behrii; assembly: GCA_036936625.1. Classification (NCBI taxonomy): domain Eukaryota; kingdom Metazoa; phylum Arthropoda; class Insecta; order Lepidoptera; family Papilionidae; genus Parnassius; species Parnassius smintheus. The sequence continues at coordinate 230,979 of JAUPFT010000022.1, forward strand.
TTGGTTAATTCCTAACGTTATATATATATATATATATAAATTTCATATTTTCAGTCTCTTATTTACGTGAATTCATCAATAAAAACACGTATTCATCTATAACTCGGCTGAAAAGTGGCCTTTTCCGTTTAAATTTTCTTTGTTAATAGTATATTTAACCGCCCCCCGTATTTATCTATAGTTTTTATAATAAATTTCTACCGCTAAAATATTGATTTCCACATAATTCGTTTTCCCACAATCGTAATTTCCTAAACTGTTTAAAATTTTTCAAATCTTTATTTCTCTAGCTCTTTTTGCTTTTATTAGGTCCGTCTAGTGTAGAAACTACCATCTGCATTCTTATTTGCTTTATAGAACATACAGAACTGGAAAAAATCACTATTTACCTAAACTGAGGTATAGTGCTCAATCAATACAATCACATAAATTCGACTATAAATTCGCTAACTTTTCTAAAAATTGGTATTTTTCGTTCAAATCTCCTTTAAGTTGTGAAGTTAATTGCTCCCCACATGTCCTTATAGTTTCCTCAGTAAATTCGTAACGTTATATATTTAATTTTCATATTTTCAGTCTATTTCTTACTTAAATTCATCAATAAAACACGTATTATAAAATTGGCCTTTTCCTTTTAAATTTTCTATTTAAATAGTGTAACTAATTGCCCTTCGTAATCCTATAAAGTTTTCTTGGTTAATTCCTAACTTATATGTATAATTTTCATATTTTCAGTCTCTTATTTACGTGAATTCATCAATAAAAACACGTATTCATCTATAACTCGGCTAAAAAAGTGGCCTTTTCCTTTTTAATTTTCTATTTAAATAGTGTAACTAACTGCACCCCGTAATCCTATACAGTTTTCTTGGTTAATTCGTAACGTTATATATATATAATTTTCATATTTTCTGTCTCTTATTTACGTGAATTCATCAATAAAAACACGTATTCATCTATAGCACTGCTGAAAATTGGCCTTTTCCTTTTAAATTTTCTATTTAATTAGTGTAACTGATTGGCCCACGTAATCCTATATAGTTTTCTTGGTTAATTCCTAACGTTATATATATAATTTTCATACTTTCAGTCTCTTATTTACGTGAATTCATCAATAAAAACACGTATTCATCTATAACTCGGCTGAAAAGTGGCCTTTTCCGTTTAAATTTTCTTTGTTAATAGTGTATTTAACCGCCACCCCGTATTTATATATAATATAAAATATTGATTTATTAGGTCCGTCTAGTGTAGAAACTACCATCTGCACTCTTATTTGCTTTATAGAACATACAGAACTGGAAAAAAAATTCACTATTTACCTAAACCGAGGTATAGTGCTCAATCAATACAATCACATAAATTCATCTATAAATTCGCTAATAACTTTCCTAAAAATTGGTATTTTTCGTTCAAATCTTCTTTAAATTGTGTAGTTATTTGCTCATCACATTTCCTTGTGGTTTTCTCAGTAAATTCGTAACGTTATATATTTAATTTTCATATTTTCAGTCTATTTCTTACTTAAATTCATCAATAAAAACACGTATTCATCTATAGCACGGCTGAAAATTGGCCTTTTCCTTTTAAATTTTCTATGTAAATAGTGTAATTAAGTTCCCCCCGTAATCCTATACAGTTTTCTTGGTAAATTCGTAACGTTATATATTTAATTTTCATATTTTCAGTCTCTTATTTACGTGAATTCATCAATAAAAACACGTATTCATCTATAACTCTGCTGAAAATTGGCCTTTTCCTTTTAAATTTTCTATTTAAATAGTGAAACTAATTGGCTTCCGTAATCCTATATAGTTTTTTTGGTTAATTCCTAACGTTATATATATAATTTTCATATTTTCGGTCTCTTATTTACGTGAATTCATCAATAAAAACACGTATTCATCTATAACTCGGCTGAAAAGTGGCCTTTTCCGTTTAAATTTTCCTTGTTTATAGTGTATTTAACCGCCCTCCGTATTTATCTATAGTTTTTATAATAAATTTCTACCGCTAAAATATTGATTTCCACATAATTCTTTTTCCCATAATCGTAATTTCCTAAACTGTTTAAAATTTTTCAAATCTTTATTTCTCTAGCTCTTTTTGCTTTTATTAGGTCCGTCTACTGTAGAAACTATCATCTGCATTCTTATTTGCTTTATAGAACATACAGAACTGGAAAAAAATCACTATTTACCTAAACTGAGGTATAGTGCTCAATCAATACAATCACATAAATTCAACTATAAATTCGCTAATAACTTTTCTAAAAATTGGTATTTTTCGTTCAAATCTCCTTTAAGTTGTGAAGTTAATTGCTCCCCACATGTCCTTATAGTTTCCTCAGTAAATTCGTAACGTTATATATTTAATTTTTATATTTTCAGTCTATTTCTTACTTAAAATCATCAATAAAACACGTATTCATCTATAGCACGGCTGAAAATTGGCCTTTTCCTTTTAAATTTTCTATTAGAATAGTGTAACTAACTGCCACCCGTAATCCTATACAGTTTTCTTGGTAAATTCCTAACGTTATATGTATAATTTTCATATTTTCATTCTCTTATTTACTTGAATTCATCAATAGAAACACGTATTCATCTATAACTCGGCTGAAAAAGTGGCCTTATCCTTTTAAATTTTCTATTTAAATAGTGTAACTAGCTGCCCCCCGTAATCCTATACAGTTTTCTTGGTTAATTCCTAACGTTACATATATAATTTTCATATTTTCAGTCTCTTATTTACGTGAATTCATCAATAAAAACACGTATTCATCTATAACTCGGCTGAAAAGTGGCCTTTCCCGTTTAAATTTTCTTAGTTAATAGTGTATTTAACCGCCCTCCGTATTTATTTATAGTTTTTATAATAAATTTCTACCGCTAAAATATTGATTTCCACATAATTCGTTTTCCCATAATCGTAATTTCCTAAACTGTTTAAAATTTTTCAAATCTTTATTTCTCTAGCTCTTTTTTTTTTATTAGGTCGGTCTAGTGTAAAAACTACCATCTGCACTCTTATTTGCTTTATAGAGCATACAGAACTGGAAAAAAATCACTATTTACCTAAACCTAGGTATAGTGGTCAATCAATACAATCACATAAATTCAACTATAAATTCGCTAATAACTTTTCTAAAAATTGGTATTTTTCGTTCAAATCTTCTTTAAGTTGTGAAGTTAATTGCTCCCCACATGTCCTTATGGTTTTCTCAGTAAATTCGTAACGTTATATATTTAATTTTCATATTTTCAATCTATTTCTTACTTAAATTCATCAATAAAACACGTATTCATCTATAGCACGGCTGAAAATTGGCCTTTTCCTTTTAAATTTTCTATTTAAATAGTGTAACTAATTGCCCTTCGTAATCCTATAAAGTTTTCTTGGTTAATTCCTAACGTTATATGTATAATTTTCATATTTTCAGTCTCTTATTTACGTGAATTCATCAATAAAAACACGTATTCATCTATAACTCGGCTAAAAAAGTGGCCTTTTCCTTTTTAATTTTCTATTTAAATAGTGTAACTAACTGCACCCCGTAATCCTATACAGTTTTCTTGGTTAATTCGTAACGTTATATATATATATAATTTTCATATTTTCAGTCTCTTATTTACGTGAATTCATCAATAAAAACACGTATTCATCTATAGCACTGCTGAAAATTGGCCTTTTCCTTTTAAATTTTCTATTTAAATAGTGTAACTGATTGGCCCCCGTAATCCTATATAGTTTTCTTGGTTAATTCCTAACGTTATATATATAATTTTCATATTTTCAGTCTCTTATTTACGTGAATTCATCAATAAAAACACGTATTCATCTATAACTCGGCTGAAAAGTGGCCTTTTCCGTTTAAATTTTCTTTGTTAATAGTGTATTTAACCGCCCCCCGTATATATCTATAGTTTTTATAATAAATTTCTACCGCTAAAATATTGATTTCCACATAATTCGTTTTCCCATAATCGTAATTTCCTAAAATTTTTAAAATTTAACAAATCTTAATTTATTTCGCTCTTTTTGCTTTTATTAGGTCCGTCTAGTGCAGAAACTACCATCTGCACTCTTATTTGCTTTATAGAACATACAGAACTGGAAAAAAAATTCAGTATTATATTATTATATATATTAATTCACCTAAACCGAGGTATAGTGGTCAATCAATACAATCACATAAATTCATCTAAAAATTCGCTAATAACTTTCCTAAAAATTAGTATTTTTCGTTCAAATCTTCTTTAAATTGTGTAGTTATTTGCTCCCCACATTTCCTTATAGTTTTCTCAGTAAATTCGTAACGTTATATATTTAATTTTCATATTTTCAGTCTATTTCTTACTTAAATTCATCAATAAAACACGTACTCATCTATAGCACGGCTGAAAATTGGCCTTTTCCTTTGAAATTTTCTATTTAAATAGTGTAACTAATTGCCCTTCGTAATCCTATATAGTTTCCTTCGTTAATTCCTAACGTTATATGTATAATTTTCATATTTTCAGTCTCTTATTTACGTGAATTCATCAATAAAAACACGGATTCATCTATAACTCGGCTAAAAAAGTGGCCTTTTCCTTTTTCATTTTCTATTTATACTGTGTAACTAACTACACCCCGTAATCCTATACAGTTTTCTTGGTTAATTCCTAACGTTATATATATATTATTTTCATATTTTCAGTCTCTTATTTACGTGAATTCATCAATAAAAACACGTATTCATCTATAACTCGGCTTAAAAAAGTGGCCTTTTCCTTTTTAATTTTCTATTTAAATAGTGTAACTAACTGCACCCCGTAATCCTATACAGTTTTCTTGGTTAATTCGTAACGTTATATATATATAATTTTCATATTTTCAGTCTCTTATTTACGTGAATTCATCAATAAAAACACGTATTCATCTATAACTCGGCTGAAAAGTGGCCTTTTCCGTTTAAATTTTCTTTGTTAATAGTGTATTTAACCGCTTCCCGTATATATCTATAGTTTTTATAATAAATTTCCACCGCTAAAATATTGATTTCCACATAATTCGTTTTCCCATAATCGTAATTTCCTAAAATTTTTAAAATTTCACAAATCTTCATTTATTTCGCTCTTTTTGCTTTTATTAGGTCCGTCTAGTGCAGAAACTACCATCTGCACTCTTATTTGCTTTATAGAACATACAGAACTGGAAAAAAATCACTATTTACCTAAACCGAGGTATAGTGCTCAATCAATACAATCACATAAATTCAACTATAAATTCGCTAATAACTTTTCTAAAAATTGGTATTTTTCGTTCAAATCTTCTTTAAGTTGTAAAGTTAATTGCTCCCCACATGTCCTTATAGTTTTCTCAGTAAATTCGTAACGTTATATATTTAATTTTCATATTTTCAGTCTATTTCTTAAATAAATTCATCAATAAAACACGTATTCATCTATAGCACTGCTGAAAATTGGCCTTTTCCTTTTAAATTTTCTATTTAAATAGTGTAACCAATTGGCTTTCGTAATTCTATATAGTTTTCTTGGTTAATTCCTAACGTTATATATATAATTTTTATATTTTCAGTCTCTTATTTACGTGAATTCATCAATAAAAACACGTATTCATCTATAGCACTGCTGAAAATTGGCCTTTTCCTTTTAAATTTTCTATTTAAATATTGTAACTAATTGGCCCCCGTAATCCTATATAGTTTTCTTGGTTAATTCCTAACGTTATATATATATACTTTTCATATTTTCAGTCTCTCATTTACGTGAATTCATCAATAAAAACACGTATTCATCTATAACTCGGCTGAAAAGTGGCCTTTTCCGTTTAAATTTTCTGTGTTAATAGTGTATTTAACCGCCCCCCGTATTTATCTATAATATAAAATATTGATTTATTAGGTCCGTCTAGTGTAGAAACTACCATCTGCTATCTTATTTGCTTTATAGAACATACAGAACTGGAAAAAAATTCACTATTTACCTAAACAGAGGTATAGTGCTCAATCAATACAATCACATAAATTCATCTATAAATTCGCTAATAACTTTCCTAAAAATTGGTATTTTTCGTTCAAATCTTCTTTAAATTGTGTAATTATTTGCTCCCCACATTTCCTTATAGTTTTCTCAGTAAATTCGTAACGTTATATATTTAATTTTCATATTTTCAGTCTATTTCTTACTTAAATTCATCAATAAAAACACGTATTCATCTATAGCACGGCTGAAAATTGGCCTTTTCAGCCGTGCTATAGATGATTAGATGATGAATTTTCTATTTAAATAGTGTAACTAACTGCCCCCCGTAATCCTATACAGTTTTCTTGGTTATTTCCTAACGTTATATGTATAATTTTCATATTTTCAGTCTCTTATTTACGTTAATTCATCAATAAAAACACGTATTCATCTATAACTCGGCTGAAAAAGTGGCATTTTCCTTTTTATTTTCTATTTAAATAGTGTAACTAACTGGCCCCCGTAATCCTATATAGTTTTCTTGGTTAATTCCTAACGTTATATATATAATTTTCATATTTTCAGTCTCTTATTTACGTGAATTCATCAATAAAAACACGTATTCATCTATAGCTCTGCTGAAAATTGGCCTTTTCCTTTTAAATTTTCTAATTAAATAGTGTAACTAACTGGCCCCCGTAATCCTTTATAGTTTTCTTGGTTAATTCCTAACGTTATATATATAATTTTCATATTTTCAGTCTCTTATTTACGTGAATTCATCAATAAAAACAGGTATTCATCTATAACTCGGCTGAAAAGTGGCCTTTTCCGTTTAAATTTTCTTTGTTAATAGTGTATTTAACCGCCCTCCGTATTAATCTATAGTTTTTATAATAAATTTCTACCGCTAAAATATTGATTTCCACATAATTCGTTTTCCCATAATCGTAATTTCCTAAACTGTTTAAAATTTTTCAAATCTTTATTTCTCTAGCTCTTTTTGCTTTTATTAGGTCCGTCTAGTGTAAAAACTACCATCTGCATTCTTATTTGCTTTATAGAACATACAGAACTGGAAAAAAATCACTATTTACCTAAACCGAGGTCTAGTGCTCAATAAATACAATCACATAAATTCAACTATAAATTCGCTAATAACTTTTCTAAAAATTGGTATTTTTCGTTCAAATCTTCTTTAAGTTGTGAAATTAATTGCTCCCCACATGTACTTATAGTTTTCTCAGTAAATTCCTAACGTTATATATATAATTTTCATATTTTCAGTCTCTTATTTACGTAAATTCATCAATAAAAACACGTATTCATCTATAGCACTGCTGAAAATTGGCCTTTTCCTTTTAAATTTTCTATTTAAATAGTGTAACTAATTGGCTTTCGTAATTCTATAAAGTTTTCTTGGTTAATTCCTAACGTTATATATATAATTTTCATATTTTCAGTCTCTTATTTACGTGAATTCATCAATAAAAACACGTATTCATCTATAACTCGGCTGAAAAGTGGCCTTTTCCGTTTAAATTTTCTTTGTTAATAGTATATCTAACCGCCCCCCGTATTTATCTATAGTTTTTATAATAAATTTCTACCGCTAAAATATTGATTTCCACATAATTCGTTTTCCCATAATCGTAATTTCCTAAACTGTTTAAAATTTTTCAAATCTTTATTTCTCTAGCTCTTTTTGCTTTTATTAGGTCCGTCTAGTGTAGAAACTACCATCTGCATTCTTATTTGCTTTATAGAACATACAGAACTGGAAAAAAATCACTATTTACCTAAACCGAGGTCTAGTGCTCAATCAATACAATCACATAAATTCAACTATAAATTCGCTAATAACTTTTCTAAAAATTGGTATTTTTCGTTCAAATCTCTTTTAAATTGTGAAGTTAATTGCTCCCCACATGTCCTTATAGTTTCCTCAGTAAATTCGTAACGTTATATATTTAATTTTCATATTTTCAGTCTATTTCTTACTTAAATTCATCAATAAAACACGTATTCATCTATAGCACGGCTGAAAATTGGCCTTTTCCTTTTAAATTTTCTATTTAAATAGTGTAACTAGCTGCCCCCCGTAATCCTATACAGTTTTCTTGGTTAATTCCTAACGTTACATATATAATTTTCATATTTTCAGTCTCTTATTTACGTGAATTCATCAATAAAAACACGTATTCATCTATAACTCGGCTGAAAAGTGGCCTTTTCCGTTTAAATTTTCTTTGTTAATAGTGTATTTAACCGCCCTCCGTATTTATCTATAGTTTTTATAATAAATTTCTACCGCTAAAGTATTGATTTCCACATAATTCGTTTTCCCATAATCGTAATTTCCTAAACTGTTTAAAATTATTCAAATCTTTATTTCTCTCGCTCTTTTTTTTTATTAGGTCGGTCTAGTGTAAAAACTACCATCTGCACTCTTATTTGCTTTATAGAACATACAGAACTGGAAAAAAATCACTATTTACCTAAACCGAGGTATAGTGGTCAATCAATACAATCACATAAATTCAACTATAAATTCGCTAATAACTTTTCTAAAAATTGGTATTTTTCGTTCAAATCTTCTTTAAGTTGTGAAGTTAATTGCTCCCCACATGTCCTTATAGTTTTCTCAGTAAATTCGTAACGTTATATATTTAATTTTCATATTGTCAGTCTATTTCTTACTTAAATTCATCAATAAAACACGTATTCATCTATAGCACGGCTGAAAATTGGCCTTTTCCTTTTAAATTTTCTATTTAAATAGTGTAACTAATTGCCCTTCGTAATCCTATAAAGTTTTCTTGGTTAATTCCTAACTTATATGTATAATTTTCATATTTTCAGTCTCTTATTTACGTGAATTCATCAATAAAAACACGTATTCATCTATAACTCGGCTAAAAAAGTGGCCTTTTCCTTTTTAATTTTCTATTTAAATAGTGTAACTAACTGCACCCCGTAATCCTATACAGTTTTCTTGGTTAATTCGTAACGTTATATATTAATAATTTTCATATTTTCTGTCTCTTATTTACGTGAATTCATCAATAAAAACACGTATTCATCTATAGCACTGCTGAAAATTGGCCTTTTCCTTTTAAATTTTCTATTTAATTAGTGTAACTGATTGGCCCACGTAATCCTATATAGTTTTCTTGGTTAATTCCTAACGTTATATATATATAATTTTCATATTTTCAGTCTCTTATTTACGTGAATTCATCAATAAAAACACGTATTCATCTATAACTCGGCTGAAAAGTGGCCTTTTCCGTTTAAATTTTTTTTGTTAATAGTGTATTTAACAGTCCTCCGTATTTATCTATAGTTTTTATAATAAATTTCTACCGCTAAAATATTGATTTCCACATAATTCTTTTTCCCATAATCGTAATTTCCTAAACTGTTTAAAATTTTTCAAATCATTATTTCTCTAGCTCTTTTTGCTTTTATTAGGTCCGTCTAGTGTAAAAACTACCATCTGCACTCTTATTTGCTTTATAGAACATACAGGACTGGAAAAAAATCACTATTTACCTAAACCGAGGTCTAGTGCTCAATCAATACAATCACATAAATTCAACTACAAATTCGCTAATAACTTTTCTAAAAATTGGTATTTTTCGTTCAAATCTTCTTTAAAATGTGAAGTTAATTGCTCCCCACATGTCCTTATAGTTTTCTGAGTAAATTCGTAACGTTATATATTTAATTTTCATATTTTCAGTCTATTTCTTACTTAAATTCATCAATAAAACACGTATTCATCAATAGCACGGCTGAAAATTGGCCTTTTCCTTTTAAATTTTCTATTAAAATAGTGTAACTAACTGCCCGCCGTAATCCTATACAGTTTTCTTGGTTATTTCCTAACCTTATATGCATAATTTTCATATTTTCAGTCTCTTATTTACGTAAATTCATCAATAAAAACACGTATTCATCTTTAACTCGGCTGAAAAAGTGGCCTTTTCCTTTTTCATTTTCTATTTAAACGGTGTAACTAACTACACCCCGTAATCCTATACAGTTTTCTTGGTTAATTCCTAACGTTATATATATAATTTTCATATTTTCAGTCTCTTATTTACGTAAATTCATCAATAAAAACACGTATTCATCTCTAGCACTGCTGAAAATTGGCCTTTTCCTTTTAAATTTTCTATTTAAATAGTGTAACTAATTGGCTTTCGTAATTCCATAAAGTTTTCTTGGTTAATTCCTAACGTTATATATATAATTTTCATATTTTCGGTCTCTTATTTACGTGAATTCATCAATAAAAACACGTATTCATCTATAACTCGGCTGAAAAGTGGCCTTTTCCGTTTAAATTTTCCTTGTTTATAGTGTATTTAACCGCCCTCCGTATTTATCTATAGTTTTTATAATAAATTTCTACCGCTAAAATATTGATTTCCACATAATTCTTTTTCCCATAATCGTAATTTCCTAAACTGTTTAAAATTTTTCAAATCTTTATTTCTCTAGCTCTTTTTGCTTTTATTAGGTCCGTCTACTGTAGAAACTATCATCTGCATTCTTATTTGCTTTATAGAACATACAGAACTGGAAAAAAATCACTATTTACCTAAACTGAGGTATAGTGCTCAATCAATACAATCACATAAATTCAACTATAAATTCGCTAATAACTTTTCTAAAAATTGGTATTTTTCGTTCAAATCTCCTTTAAGTTGTGAAGTTAATTGCTCCCCACATGTCCTTATAGTTTCCTCAGTAAATTCGTAACGTTATATATTTAATTTTTATATTTTCAGTCTATTTCTTACTTAAAATCATCAATAAAACACGTATTCATCTATAGCACGGCTGAAAATTGGCCTTTTCCTTTTAAATTTTCTATTAGAATAGTGTAACTAACTGCCACCCGTAATCCTATACAGTTTTCTTGGTAAATTCCTAACGTTATATGTATAATTTTCATATTTTCATTCTCTTATTTACTTGAATTCATCAATAGAAACACGTATTCATCTATAACTCGGCTGAAAAAGTGGCCTTATCCTTTTAAATTTTCTATTTAAATAGTGTAACTAGCTGCCCCCCGTAATCCTATACAGTTTTCTTGGTTAATTCCTAACGTTACATATATAATTTTCATATTTTCAGTCTCTTATTTACGTGAATTCATCAATAAAAACACGTATTCATCTATAACTCGGCTGAAAAGTGGCCTTTCCCGTTTAAATTTTCTTAGTTAATAGTGTATTTAACCGCCCTCCGTATTTATTTATAGTTTTTATAATAAATTTCTACCGCTAAAATATTGATTTCCACATAATTCGTTTTCCCATAATCGTAATTTCCTAAACTGTTTAAAATTTTTCAAATCTTTATTTCTCTAGCTCTTTTTTTTTTTATTAGGTCGGTCTAGTGTAAAAACTACCATCTGCACTCTTATTTGCTTTATAGAGCATACAGAACTGGAAAAAAATCACTATTTACCTAAACCTAGGTATAGTGGTCAATCAATACAATCACATAAATTCAACTATAAATTCGCTAATAACTTTTCTAAAAATTGGTATTTTTCGTTCAAATCTTCTTTAAGTTGTGAAGTTAATTGCTCCCCACATGTCCTTATGGTTTTCTCAGTAAATTCGTAACGTTATATATTTAATTTTCATATTTTCAATCTATTTCTTACTTAAATTCATCAATAAAACACGTATTCATCTATAGCACGGCTGAAAATTGGCCTTTTCCTTTTAAATTTTCTATTTAAATAGTGTAACTAATTGCCCTTCGTAATCCTATAAAGTTTTCTTGGTTAATTCCTAACGTTATATGTATAATTTTCATATTTTCAGTCTCTTATTTACGTGAATTCATCAATAAAAACACGTATTCATCTATAACTCGGCTAAAAAAGTGGCCTTTTCCTTTTTAATTTTCTATTCAAATAGTGTAACTAACTGCACCCCGTAATCCTATACAGTTTTCTTGGTTAATTCGTAACGTTATATATATATATAATTTTCATATTTTCAGTCTCTTATTTACGTGAATTCATCAATAAAAACACGTATTCATCTATAGCACTGCTGAAAATTGGCCTTTTCCTTTTAAATTTTCTATTTAAATAGTGTAACTGATTGGCCCCCGTAATCCTATATAGTTTTCTTGGTTAATTCCTAACGTTATATATATAATTTTCATATTTTCAGTCTCTTATTTACGTGAATTCATCAATAAAAACACGTATTCATCTATAACTCGGCTGAAAAGTGGCCTTTTCCGTTTAAATTTTCTTTGTTAATAGTGTATTTAACCGCCCCCCGTATATATCTATAGTTTTTATAATAAATTTCTACCGCTAAAATATTGATTTCCACATAATTCGTTTTCCCATAATCGTAATTTCCTAAAATTTTTAAAATTTAACAAATCTTAATTTATTTCGCTCTTTTTGCTTTTATTAGGTCCGTCTAGTGCAGAAACTACCATCTGCACTCTTATTTGCTTTATAGAACATACAGAACTGGAAAAAAAATTCAGTATTATATTATTATATATATTAATTCACCTAAACCGAGGTATAGTGGTCAATCAATACAATCACATAAATTCATCTAAAAATTCGCTAATAACTTTCCTAAAAATTAGTATTTTTCGTTCAAATCTTCTTTAAGTTGTGTAGTTATTTGCTCCCCACATTTCCTTATAGTTTTCTCAGTAAATTCGTAACGTTATATATTTAATTTTCATATTTTCAGTCTATTTCTTACTTAAATTCATCAATAAAACACGTACTCATCTATAGCACGGCTGAAAATTGGCCTTTTCCTTTGAAATTTTCTATTTAAATAGTGTAACTAATTGCCCTTCGTAATCCTATATAGTTTCCTTCGTTAATTCCTAACGTTATATGTATAATTTTCATATTTTCAGTCTCTTATTTACGTGAATTCATCAATAAAAACACGGATTCATCTATAACTCGGCTAAAAAAGTGGCCTTTTCCTTTTTCATTTTCTATTTATACTGTGTAACTAACTACACCCCGTAATCCTATACAGTTTTCTTGGTTAATTCCTAACGTTATATATATATTATTTTCATATTTTCAGTCTCTTATTTACGTGAATTCATCAATAAAAACACGTATTCATCTATAGCACTGCTGAAAATTGGCCTTTTCCTTTTAAATTTTCTATTTAAATAGTGTAACTGATTGGCCACCATAATCCTATATAGTTTTCATGGTTAATTCCTAACGTTATATATATAATTTTCATATTTTCAGTCTCTTATTTACGTGAATTCATCAATAAAAACACGTATTCATCTATAACTCGGCTGAAAAGTGGCCTTTTCCGTTTAAATTTTCTTTGTTAATAGTGTATTTAACCGCTTCCCGTATATATCTATAGTTTTTATAATAAATTTCCACCGCTAAAATATTGATTTCCACATAATTCGTTTTCCCATAATCGTAATTTCCTAAAATTTTTAAAATTTCACAAATCTTCATTTATTTCGCTCTTTTTGCTTTTATTAGGTCCGTCTAGTGCAGAAACTACCATCTGCACTCTTATTTGCTTTATAGAACATACAGAACTGGAAAAAAATCACTATTTACCTAAACCGAGGTATAGTGCTCAATCAATACAATCACATAAATTCAACTATAAATTCGCTAATAACTTTTCTAAAAATTGGTATTTTTCGTTCAAATCTTCTTTAAGTTGTAAAGTTAATTGCTCCCCACATGTCCTTATAGTTTTCTCAGTAAATTCGTAACGTTATATATTTAATTTTCATATTTTCAGTCTATTTCTTACTTAAATTCATCAATAAAACACGTATTCATCTATAGCACTGCTGAAAATTGGCCTTTTCCTTTTAAATTTTCTATTTAAATAGTGTAAACAATTGGCTTTCGTAATTCTATATAGTTTTCTTGGTTAATTCCTAACGTTATATATATAATTTTTATATTTTCAGTCTCTTATTTACGTGAATTCATCAATAAAAACACGTATTCATCTATAGCACTGCTGAAAATTGGCCTTTTCCTTTTAAATTTTCTATTTAAATATTGTAACTAATTGGCCCCCGTAATCCTATATAGTTTTCTTGGTTAATTCCTAACGTTATATATATATACTTTTCATATTTTCAGTCTCTCATTTACGTGAATTCATCAATAAAAACACGTATTCATCTATAACTCGGCTGAAAAGTGGCCTTTTCCGTTTAAATTTTCTGTGTTAATAGTGTATTTAACCGCCCCCCGTATTTATCTATAATATAAAATATTGATTTATTAGGTCCGTCTAGTGTAGAAACTACCATCTGCTATCTTATTTGCTTTATAGAACATACAGAACTGGAAAAAAATTCACTATTTACCTAAACAGAGGTATAGTGCTCAATCAATACAATCACATAAATTCGTCTATAAATTCGCTAATAACTTTCCTAAAAATTGGTATTTTTCGTTCAAATCTTCTTTAAATTGTGTAATTATTTGCTCCCCACATTTCCTTATAGTTTTCTCAGTAAATTCGTAACGTTATATATTTAATTTTCATATTTTCAGTCTATTTCTTACTTAAATTCATCAATAAAAACACGTATTCATCTATAGCACGGCTGAAAATTGGCCTTTTCCTTTTAAATTTTCTATATAAATAGTGTAACTAATTACCCCCCGTAATCCTATATAGTTTTCTTGGTTAATTCCTAACGTTATATATATAATTTTCATATTTTCAGTCTCTTATTTACGTGAATTCATCAATAAAAACACGTATTCATCTATGACTCGGCTGAAAAAGTGGCCTTTTTCTTTTTAATTTTCTATTTAAATAGTGTAACTAACTGCACCCCGTAATCCTATACAGTTTTCTTGGTTAATTCCTAACGTTATATATATAATTTTTATATTTTCAGTCTCTTATTTACGTGAATTCATCAATAAAAACACGTATTCATCTATAACTCGGCTGAAAAGTGGCCTTTTCCGTTTAAATTTTCTTTGTTAATAGTATATTTAACCGCCCCCCGTATTTATCTATAGTTTTTATAATAAATTTCTACCGCTAAAATATTGATTTCCACATAATTCGTTTTCCCACAATCTTAATTTCCTAAACTGTTTAAAATTTTTCAAATCTTTATTTCTCTAGCTCTTTTTGCTTTTATTAGGTCCGTCTAGTGTAGAAACTACCATCTGCATTCTTATTTGCTTTATAGAACATACAGAACTGGAAAAAATCACTATTTACCTAAACTGAGGTATAGTGCTCAATCAATACAATCACATAAATTCGACTATAAATTCGCTAATAACTTTTCTAAAAATTGGTATTTTTCGTTCAAATCTCCTTTAAGTTGTGAAGTTAATTGCTCCCCACATGTCCTTATAGTTTCCTCAGTAAATTCGTAACGTTATATATTAAATTTTCATATTATCAGCCTATTTCTTACATAAATTCATCAATAAAAACACGTATTCATCTGTAGCACGGCTGAAAATTGGCCTTTTCCTTTTAAATTTTCTATTTAAATAATGTAACTAATAGCCCCCCGTAATCCTATATAGTTTTCTTGGTTAATTCCAAACGTTATATATATATATATATATATATATATAAATTTCATATTTTCAGTCTCTTATTTACGTGAATTCATCATTAAAAACACGTATTCATCTATAACTCGGCAGAAAAGTGGCCTTTAACTTTTTAATTTTCTATTTACATAGTGTAACTAACTGCCCCCCGTAATTCTATACAGTTTTCTTGGTTAATTCCTAACGTTATATATATATATATATATATATATATATATATATATAAATTTCATATTTTCAGTCTCTTATTTACGTGAATTCATCATTAAGAACACATATTCATCTATAACTCGGCAGAAAAGTGGCCTTTTCCGTTTAAATTTTCTTTGTTAATAGTATATTTAACCGCCCCCCGTATTTATCTATAGTTTTTATAATATATTTCTACCGCTAAAATATTGATTTCCACATAATTCGTTTTCCCATAATCGTAATTTCCGAAACTGTTTAAAATTTTTCAAATCTTTATTTCTCTAGCTCTTTTTGCTTTTATTAGATCCGTCTAGTGTAGAAACTACCATCTGCATTCTTATTTGCTTTATAGAACATACAGAACTGGAAAAAATCACTATTTACCTAAACTGATGTATAGTGCTCAATCAATACAATCACATAAATTCAACTATAAATTCGCTAATAACTTTTCTAAAAATTGGTATTTTTCGTTCAAATCTCCTTTAAGTTGTGAAGTTAATTGCTCCCCACATGTCCTTATAGTTTCCTCAGTAAATTCGTAACGTTATATATTAAATTTTCATATTATCAGCCTATTTCTTACATAAATTCATCAATAAAAACACGTATTCATCTGTAGCACGGCTGAAAATTGGCCTTTTCCTTTTAAATTTTCTATTTAAATAATGTAACTAATAGCCCCCCGTAATCCTATATAGTTTTCTTGGTTAATTCCAAACGTTATATATATAATTTTCATATTTTCAGTCTCTTATTTACGTGAATTCATCAATAAAAACACGTATTCATCTATAACTGGGCTGAAAAAGTGACCTTATCCTTTTAAATTTTCTATTTAAATAGTGTAACTAGCTGCCCCCCGTAATCCTATATAGTTTTCTTGGTTAATTCCTAACGTTATATATATATATATATATATATATATATATATATATATATATATATATAAATTTCATATTTTCAGTCTCTTATTTACGTGAATTCATCAATAAAAACACGTATTCATCTATAACTCGGCTGAAAAGTGGCCTTTTCCGTTTAAATTTTCTTTGTTAATAGTATATTTAACCGCCCCCCGTATTTATCTATAGTTTTTATAATAAATTTCTACCGCTAAAATATTGATTTCCACATAATTCGTTTTCCCACAATCGTAATTTCCTAAACTGTTTAAAATTTTTCAAATCTTTATTTCTCTAGCTCTTTTTGCTTTTATTAGGTCCGTCTAGTGTAGAAACTACCATCTGCATTCTTATTTGCTTTATAGAACATACAGAACTGGAAAAAATCACTATTTACCTAAACTGAGGTATAGTGCTCAATCAATACAATCACATAAATTCGACTATAAATTCGCTAATAACTTTTCTAAAAATTGGTATTTTTCGTTCAAATCTCCTTTAAGTTGTGAAGTTAATTGCTCCCCACATGTCCTTCTAGTTTCCTCAGTAAATTCGTAACGTTATATATTTAATTTTCATATTTTCAGTCTATTTCTTACTTAAATTCATCAATAAAACACGTATTCATCTATAGCACGGCTGAAAATTGGCCTTTTCCTTTTAAATTTTCTATTAAAATAGTGTAACTAATTGCCCCCCGTAATCCTATACAGTTTTCTTGGTAAATTCCTAACGTTATATGTATAATTTTCATATTTTCATTCTCTTATTTACGTAATTCATCAATAGAAACACGTATTCATCTATAACTCGGCTGAAAAAGTGGCCTTATCCTTTTAAATTTTCTATTCAAATAGTGTAACTAGATGCCCCCCGTAATCCTATACAGTTTTCTTGGTTAATTCCTAACGTTACATATATAATTTTCATATTTTCAGTCTCTTATTTACGTGAATTCATCAATAAAAACACGTATTCATCTATAACTCGGCTGAAAAGTGGCCTTTTCCGTTTAAATTTTCTTTGTTAATAGTATATTTAACCGCCCCCCGTATTTATCTATAGTTTTTATAATAAATTTCTACCGCTAAAATATTGATTTCCACATAATTCGTTTTCCCACAATCTTAATTTCCTAAACTGTTTAAAATTTTTCAAATCTTTATTTCTCTAGCTCTTTTTGCTTTTATTAGGTCCGTCTAGTGTAGAAACTACCATCTGCATTCTTATTTGCTTTATAGAACATACAGAACTGGAAAAAATCACTATTTACCTAAACTGAGGTATAGTGCTCAATCAATACAATCACATAAATTCGACTATAAATTCGCTAATAACTTTTCTAAAAATTGGTATTTTTCGTTCAAATCTCCTTTAAGTTGTGAAGTTAATTGCTCCCCACATGTCCTTATAGTTTCCTCAGTAAATTCGTAACGTTATATATTAAATTTTCATATTATCAGCCTATTTCTTACATAAATTCATCAATAAAAACACGTATTCATCTGTAGCACGGCTGAAAATTGGCCTTTTCCTTTTAAATTTTCTATTTAAATAATGTAACTAATAGCCCCCCGTAATCCTATATAGTTTTCTTGGTTAATTCCAAACGTTATATATATATATATATATATATATATATATATATATATATATATATATATATATATATATATATATAAATTTCATATTTTCAGTCTCTTATTTACGTGAATTCATCATTAAAAACACGTATTCATCTATAACTCGGCAGAAAAGTGGCCTTTAACTTTTTAATTTTCTATTTACATAGTGTAACTAACTGCCCCCCGTAATTCTATACAGTTTTCTTGGTTAATTCCTAACGTTATATATATATATATATATATATATATATATATATATATATATATATATATATATATATATATATATATATATATATATATAAATTTCATATTTTCAGTCTCTTATTTACGTGAATTCATCATTAAGAACACATATTCATCTATAACTCGGCAGAAAAGTGGCCTTTTCCGTTTAAATTTTCTTTGTTAATAGTATATTTAACCGCCCCCCGTATTTATCTATAGTTTTTATAATATATTTCTACCGCTAAAATATTGATTTCCACATAATTCGTTTTCCCATAATCGTAATTTCCGAAACTGTTTAAAATTTTTCAAATCTTTATTTCTCTAGCTCTTTTTGCTTTTATTAGATCCGTCTAGTGTAGAAACTACCATCTGCATTCTTATTTGCTTTATAGAACATACAGAACTGGAAAAAATCACTATTTACCTAAACTGATGTATAGTGCTCAATCAATACAATCACATAAATTCAACTATAAATTCGCTAATAACTTTTCTAAAAATTGGTATTTTTCGTTCAAATCTCCTTTAAGTTGTGAAGTTAATTGCTCCCCACATGTCCTTATAGTTTCCTCAGTAAATTCGTAACGTTATATATTAAATTTTCATATTATCAGCCTATTTCTTACATAAATTCATCAATAAAAACACGTATTCATCTGTAGCACGGCTGAAAATTGGCCTTTTCCTTTTAAATTTTCTATTTAAATAATGTAACTAATAGCCCCCCGTAATCCTATATAGTTTTCTTGGTTAATTCCAAACGTTATATATATAATTTTCATATTTTCAGTCTCTTATTTACGTGAATTCATCAATAAAAACACGTATTCATCTATAACTGGGCTGAAAAAGTGACCTTATCCTTTTAAATTTTCTATTTAAATAGTGTAACTAGCTGCCCCCCGTAATCCTATATAGTTTTCTTGGTTAATTCCTAACGTTATATATATATATATATATATATATATATATATAAATTTCATATTTTCAGTCTCTTATTTACGTGAATTCATCAATAAAAACACGTATTCATCTATAACTCGGCTGAAAAGTGGCCTTTTCCGTTTAAATTTTCTTTGTTAATAGTATATTTAACCGCCCCCCGTATTTATCTATAGTTTTTATAATAAATTTCTACCGCTAAAATATTGATTTCCACATAATTCGTTTTCCCACAATCGTAATTTCCTAAACTGTTTAAAATTTTTCAAATCTTTATTTCTCTAGCTCTTTTTGCTTTTATTAGGTCCGTCTAGTGTAGAAACTACCATCTGCATTCTTATTTGCTTTATAGAACATACAGAACTGGAAAAAATCACTATTTACCTAAACTGAGGTATAGTGCTCAATCAATACAATCACATAAATTCGACTATAAATTCGCTAATAACTTTTCTAAAAATTGGTATTTTTCGTTCAAATCTCCTTTAAGTTGTGAAGTTAATTGCTCCCCACATGTCCTTCTAGTTTCCTCAGTAAATTCGTAACGTTATATATTTAATTTTCATATTTTCAGTCTATTTCTTACTTAAATTCATCAATAAAACACGTATTCATCTATAGCACGGCTGAAAATTGGCCTTTTCCTTTTAAATTTTCTATTAAAATAGTGTAACTAATTGCCCCCCGTAATCCTATACAGTTTTCTTGGTAAATTCCTAACGTTATATGTATAATTTTCATATTTTCATTCTCTTATTTACGTAATTCATCAATAGAAACACGTATTCATCTATAACTCGGCTGAAAAGTGGCCTTTTCCGTTTAAATTTTCTTTGTTAATAGTGTATTTAACCGTTTTCCGTATTTATCTATAGTTTTTATAATAAATTTCTACCGCTAAAATATTGATTTCCACATAATTCGTTTTCCCATAATCGTAATTTCCTAAAATTTTTAAAATTTCACAAATGTTCATTTATTTCGCTCTTTTTGCTTTTATTAGGTCCGTCTAGTGTAGAAACTACCACCTGCACTCTTATTTGCTTTATAGAACATACAGAACTGGAAAAAAAACTCACTATTATATTATTATATATATTAATTCACCTAAACCGAGGTATAGTGGTCAATCAATACAATCACATAAATTCATCTATAAATTCGCTAATAACTTTCCTAAAAATTGGTATTTTTCGATCAAATCTTCTTTAAATTGTGTGGTTATTTGCTCCCCACATTTCCTTATAGTTTTCTCAGTAAATTCGTAACGTTATATATTTAATTTTCATATTTTCAGTCTATTTCTTACTTAAATTCATCAATAAAAACACGTATTCATCTATAGCACGGCTGAAAATTGGCCTTTTCCTTTTAAATTTTCTATATAAATAGTGTAACTAATTGCCCCCCGTAATCCTTTACAGTTTTCTTGGTTAATTCCTAACGTTATATATATAATTTTTATATTTTCAGTCTCTTATTTACGTGAATTCATCAATAAAAACACGTATTCATCTATAGCACTGCTGAAAATTGGCCTTTTCCTTTTAAATTTTCTATTTAAATATTGTAACTAATTGGCCCCCGTAATCCTATATAGCTTTCTTGGTTCATTCCTAACGGTATATATATAATTTTCATATTTTAAGTCTCTCATTTACGTGAATTCATCAATAAAAACAGGTATTCATCTATAGCACGGCTGAAAATTGGCCTTTTCCTTTTAAATTTTCTATATAAATAGTGTAACTAATTGCCCCCCGTAATCCTATATAGTTTTCTTGGTTAATTCCTAACGTTATATATATAATTTTCATATTTTCGGTCTCTTATTTACGTGAATTCATCAATAAAAACACGTATTCATCTACAACTCGGCTGAAAAAGTGGCCTTTTTCTTTTTAATTTTCTATTTAAATAGTGTAACTAGCTGCCCCCCGTAATCCTATATAGTTTTCTTGGTTAATTCCTAACGTTATATATATATATATATATATATATATATAAATTTCATATTTTCAGTCTCTTATTTACGTGAATTCATCATTAAAAACACGTATTCATCTATAACTCGGCAGAAAAGTGGCCTTTTCCGTTTAAATTTTCTTTGTTAATAGTATATTTAACCGCCCCCCGTATTTATCTATAGTTTTTATAATATATTTCTACCGCTAAAATATTGATTTCCACATAATTCGTTTTCCCATAATCGTAATTTCCTAAACTGTTTAAAATTTTTCAAATCTTTATTTCTCTAGCTCTTTTTGCTTTTATTAGATCCGTCTAGTGTAGAAACTACCATCTGCATTCTTATTTGCTTTATAGAACATACAGAACTGGAAAAAATCACTATTTACCTAAACTGATGTATAGTGCTCAATCAATACAATCACATAAATTCAACTATAAATTCGCTAATAACTTTTCTAAAAATTGGTATTTTTCGTTCAAATCTCCTTTAAGTTGTGAAGTTAATTGCTCCCCACATGTCCTTATAGTTTTCTCAGTAAATTCGTAACGTTATATATTTAATTTTCATATTTTCAGTCTATTTCTTACTTAAATTCATCAATAAAACACGTATTCATCTATAGCACTGCTGAAAATTGGCCTTTTCCTTTTAAATTTTCTATTTAAATAGTGTAAACAATTGGCTTTCGTAATTCTATATAGTTTTCTTGGTTAATTCCTAACGTTATATATATAATTTTTATATTTTCAGTCTCTTATTTACGTGAATTCATCAATAAAAACACGTATTCATCTATAGCACTGCTGAAAATTGGCCTTTTCCTTTTAAATTTTCTATTTAAATATTGTAACTAATTGGCCCCCGTAATCCTATATAGTTTTCTTGGTTAATTCCTAACGTTATATATATATACTTTTCATATTTTCAGTCTCTCATTTACGTGAATTCATCAATAAAAACACGTATTCATCTATAACTCGGCTGAAAAGTGGCCTTTTCCGTTTAAATTTTCTGTGTTAATAGTGTATTTAACCGCCCCCCGTATTTATCTATAATATAAAATATTGATTTATTAGGTCCGTCTAGTGTAGAAACTACCATCTGCTATCTTATTTGCTTTATAGAACATACAGAACTGGAAAAAAATTCACTATTTACCTAAACAGAGGTATAGTGCTCAATCAATACAATCACATAAATTCATCTATAAATTCGCTAATAACTTTCCTAAAAATTGGTATTTTTCGTTCAAATCTTCTTTAAATTGTGTAATTATTTGCTCCCCACATTTCCTTATAGTTTTCTCAGTAAATTCGTAACGTTATATATTTAATTTTCATATTTTCAGTCTATTTCTTACTTAAATTCATCAATAAAAACACGTATTCATCTATAGCACGGCTGAAAATTGGCCTTTTCCTTTTAAATTTTCTATATAAATAGTGTAACTAATTACCCCCCGTAATCCTATATAGTTTTCTTGGTTAATTCCTAACGTTATATATATAATTTTCATATTTTCAGTCTCTTATTTACGTGAATTCATCAATAAAAACACGTATTCATCTATGACTCGGCTGAAAAAGTGGCCTTTTTCTTTTTAATTTTCTATTTAAATAGTGTAACTAACTGCACCCCGTAATCCTATACAGTTTTCTTGGTTAATTCCTAACGTTATATATATAATTTTTATATTTTCAGTCTCTTATTTACGTGAATTCATCAATAAAAACACGTATTCATCTATAACTCGGCTGAAAAGTGGCCTTTTCCGTTTAAATTTTCTTTGTTAATAGTATATTTAACCGCCCCCCGTATTTATCTATAGTTTTTATAATAAATTTCTACCGCTAAAATATTGATTTCCACATAATTCGTTTTCCCACAATCTTAATTTCCTAAACTGTTTAAAATTTTTCAAATCTTTATTTCTCTAGCTCTTTTTGCTTTTATTAGGTCCGTCTAGTGTAGAAACTACCATCTGCATTCTTATTTGCTTTATAGAACATACAGAACTGGAAAAAATCACTATTTACCTAAACTGAGGTATAGTGCTCAATCAATACAATCACATAAATTCGACTATAAATTCGCTAATAACTTTTCTAAAAATTGGTATTTTTCGTTCAAATCTCCTTTAAGTTGTGAAGTTAATTGCTCCCCACATGTCCTTATAGTTTCCTCAGTAAATTCGTAACGTTATATATTAAATTTTCATATTATCAGCCTATTTCTTACATAAATTCATCAATAAAAACACGTATTCATCTGTAGCACGGCTGAAAATTGGCCTTTTCCTTTTAAATTTTCTATTTAAATAATGTAACTAATAGCCCCCCGTAATCCTATATAGTTTTCTTGGTTAATTCCAAACGTTATATATATATATATATATATATATATATATATATATATATATATATATATATAAATTTCATATTTTCAGTCTCTTATTTACGTGAATTCATCATTAAAAACACGTATTCATCTATAACTCGGCAGAAAAGTGGCCTTTAACTTTTTAATTTTCTATTTACATAGTGTAACTAACTGCCCCCCGTAATTCTATACAGTTTTCTTGGTTAATTCCTAACGTTATATATATATATATATATATATATATATATATATATATATATATATATATATAAATTTCATATTTTCAGTCTCTTATTTACGTGAATTCATCATTAAGAACACATATTCATCTATAACTCGGCAGAAAAGTGGCCTTTTCCGTTTAAATTTTCTTTGTTAATAGTATATTTAACCGCCCCCCGTATTTATCTATAGTTTTTATAATATATTTCTACCGCTAAAATATTGATTTCCACATAATTCGTTTTCCCATAATCGTAATTTCCGAAACTGTTTAAAATTTTTCAAATCTTTATTTCTCTAGCTCTTTTTGCTTTTATTAGATCCGTCTAGTGTAGAAACTACCATCTGCATTCTTATTTGCTTTATAGAACATACAGAACTGGAAAAAATCACTATTTACCTAAACTGATGTATAGTGCTCAATCAATACAATCACATAAATTCAACTATAAATTCGCTAATAACTTTTCTAAAAATTGGTATTTTTCGTTCAAATCTCCTTTAAGTTGTGAAGTTAATTGCTCCCCACATGTCCTTATAGTTTCCTCAGTAAATTCGTAACGTTATATATTAAATTTTCATATTATCAGCCTATTTCTTACATAAATTCATCAATAAAAACACGTATTCATCTGTAGCACGGCTGAAAATTGGCCTTTTCCTTTTAAATTTTCTATTTAAATAATGTAACTAATAGCCCCCCGTAATCCTATATAGTTTTCTTGGTTAATTCCAAACGTTATATATATAATTTTCATATTTTCAGTCTCTTATTTACGTGAATTCATCAATAAAAACACGTATTCATCTATAACTGGGCTGAAAAAGTGACCTTATCCTTTTAAATTTTCTATTTAAATAGTGTAACTAGCTGCCCCCCGTAATCCTATATAGTTTTCTTGGTTAATTCCTAACGTTATATATATATATATATATATATATATATATATATATATATATATATATATATATATATATATATATATATATATATAAATTTCATATTTTCAGTCTCTTATTTACGTGAATTCATCAATAAAAACACGTATTCATCTATAACTCGGCTGAAAAGTGGCCTTTTCCGTTTAAATTTTCTTTGTTAATAGTATATTTAACCGCCCCCCGTATTTATCTATAGTTTTTATAATAAATTTCTACCGCTAAAATATTGATTTCCACATAATTCGTTTTCCCACAATCGTAATTTCCTAAACTGTTTAAAATTTTTCAAATCTTTATTTCTCTAGCTCTTTTTGCTTTTATTAGGTCCGTCTAGTGTAGAAACTACCATCTGCATTCTTATTTGCTTTATAGAACATACAGAACTGGAAAAAATCACTATTTACCTAAACTGAGGTATAGTGCTCAATCAATACAATCACATAAATTCGACTATAAATTCGCTAATAACTTTTCTAAAAATTGGTATTTTTCGTTCAAATCTCCTTTAAGTTGTGAAGTTAATTGCTCCCCACATGTCCTTCTAGTTTCCTCAGTAAATTCGTAACGTTATATATTTAATTTTCATATTTTCAGTCTATTTCTTACTTAAATTCATCAATAAAACACGTATTCATCTATAGCACGGCTGAAAATTGGCCTTTTCCTTTTAAATTTTCTATTAAAATAGTGTAACTAATTGCCCCCCGTAATCCTATACAGTTTTCTTGGTAAATTCCTAACGTTATATGTATAATTTTCATATTTTCATTCTCTTATTTACGTAATTCATCAATAGAAACACGTATTCATCTATAACTCGGCTGAAAAAGTGGCCTTATCCTTTTAAATTTTCTATTCAAATAGTGTAACTAGATGCCCCCCGTAATCCTATACAGTTTTCTTGGTTAATTCCTAACGTTACATATATAATTTTCATATTTTCAGTCTCTTATTTACGTGAATTCATCAATAAAAACACGTATTCATCTATAACTCGGCTGAAAAGTGGCCTTTTCCGTTTAAATTTTCTTTGTTAATAGTATATTTAACCGCCCCCCGTATTTATCTATAGTTTTTATAATAAATTTCTACCGCTAAAATATTGATTTCCACATAATTCGTTTTCCCACAATCTTAATTTCCTAAACTGTTTAAAAATTTTCAAATCTTTATTTCTCTAGCTCTTTTTGCTTTTATTAGGTCCGTCTAGTGTAGAAACTACCATCTGCATTCTTATTTGCTTTATAGAACATACAGAACTGGAAAAAAATCACTATTTACCTAAACTGAGGTATAGTGCTCAATCAATACAATCACATAAATTCGACTATAAATTCGCTAATAACTTTTCTAAAAATTGGTATTTTTCGTTCAAATCTCCTTTAAGTTGTGAAGTTAATTGCTCCCCACATGTCCTTATAGTTTCCTCAGTAAATTCGTAACGTTATATATTAAATTTTCATATTATCAGCCTATTTCTTACATAAATTCATCAATAAAAACACGTATTCATCTGTAGCACGGCTGAAAATTGGCCTTTTCCTTTTAAATTTTCTATTTAAATAATGTAACTAATAGCCCCCCGTAATCCTATATAGTTTTCTTGGTTAATTCCAAACGTTATATATATATATATATATATATATATATATATATATATATATATATATATATATATATAAATTTCATATTTTCAGTCTCTTATTTACGTGAATTCATCATTAAAAACACGTATTCATCTATAACTCGGCAGAAAAGTGGCCTTTAACTTTTTAATTTTCTATTTACATAGTGTAACTAACTGCCCCCCGTAATTCTATACAGTTTTCTTGGTTAATTCCTAACGTTATATATATATATATATATATATATATATATATATATAAATTTCATATTTTCAGTCTCTTATTTACGTGAATTCATCATTAAGAACACATATTCATCTATAACTCGGCAGAAAAGTGGCCTTTTCCGTTTAAATTTTCTTTGTTAATAGTATATTTAACCGCCCCCCGTATTTATCTATAGTTTTTATAATATATTTCTACCGCTAAAATATTGATTTCCACATAATTCGTTTTCCCATAATCGTAATTTCCGAAACTGTTTAAAATTTTTCAAATCTTTATTTCTCTAGCTCTTTTTGCTTTTATTAGATCCGTCTAGTGTAGAAACTACCATCTGCATTCTTATTTGCTTTATAGAACATACAGAACTGGAAAAAATCACTATTTACCTAAACTGATGTATAGTGCTCAATCAATACAATCACATAAATTCAACTATAAATTCGCTAATAACTTTTCTAAAAATTGGTATTTTTCGTTCAAATCTCCTTTAAGTTGTGAAGTTAATTGCTCCCCACATGTCCTTATAGTTTCCTCAGTAAATTCGTAACGTTATATATTAAATTTTCATATTATCAGCCTATTTCTTACATAAATTCATCAATAAAAACACGTATTCATCTGTAGCACGGCTGAAAATTGGCCTTTTCCTTTTAAATTTTCTATTTAAATAATGTAATTAATAGCCCCCCGTAATCCTATATAGTTTTCTTGGTTAATTCCAAACGTTATATATATAATTTTCATATTTTCAGTCTCTTATTTACGTGAATTCATCAATAAAAACACGTATTCATCTATAACTGGGCTGAAAAAGTGACCTTATCCTTTTAAATTTTCTATTTAAATAGTGTAACTAGCTGCCCCCCGTAATCCTATATAGTTTTCTTGGTTAATTCCTAACGTTATATATATATATATATATATATATATATATATATATATATATATATATATATATAAATTTCATATTTTCAGTCTCTTATTTACGTGAATTCATCAATAAAAACACGTATTCATCTATAACTCGGCTGAAAAGTGGCCTTTGCCGTTTAAATTTTCTTTGTTAATAGTATATTTAACCGCCCCCCGTATTTATCTATAGTTTTTATAATAAATTTCTACCGCTAAAATATTGATTTCCACATAATTCGTTTTCCCACAATCGTAATTTCCTAAACTGTTTAAAATTTTTCAAATCTTTATTTCTCTAGCTCTTTTTGCTTTTATTAGGTCCGTCTAGTGTAGAAACTACCATCTGCATTCTTATTTGCTTTATAGAACATACAGAACTGGAAAAAATCACTATTTACCTAAACTGAGGTATAGTGCTCAATCAATACAATCACATAAATTCGACTATAAATTCGCTAATAACTTTTCTAAAAATTGGTATTTTTCGTTCAAATCTCCTTTAAGTTGTGAAGTTAATTGCTCCCCACATGTCCTTCTAGTTTCCTCAGTAAATTCGTAACGTTATATATTTAATTTTCATATTTTCAGTCTATTTCTTACTTAAATTCATCAATAAAACACGTATTCATCTATAGCACGGCTGAAAATTGGCCTTTTCCTTTTAAATTTTCTATTAAAATAGTGTAACTAATTGCCCCCCGTAATCCTATACAGTTTTCTTGGTAAATTCCTAACGTTATATGTATAATTTTCATATTTTCATTCTCTTATTTACGTAATTCATCAATAGAAACACGTATTCATCTATAACTCGGCTGAAAAAGTGGCCTTATCCTTTTAAATTTTCTATTCAAATAGTGTAACTAGATGCCCCCCGTAATCCTATACAGTTTTCTTGGTTAATTCCTAACGTTACATATATAATTTTCATATTTTCAGTCTCTTATTTACGTGAATTCATCAATAAAAACACGTATTCATCTATAACTCGGCTGAAAAGTGGCCTTTTCCGTTTAAATTTTCTTTGTTAATAGTGTATTTAACCGTTTTCCGTATTTATCTATAGTTTTTATAATAAATTTCTACCGCTAAAATATTGATTTCCACATAATTCGTTTTCCCATAATCGTAATTTCCTAAAATTTTTAAAATTTCACAAATGTTCATTTATTTCGCTCTTTTTGCTTTTATTAGGTCCGTCTAGTGTAGAAACTACCACCTGCACTCTTATTTGCTTTATAGAACATACAGAACTGGAAAAAAAACTCACTATTATATTATTATATATATTAATTCACCTAAACCGAGGTATAGTGGTCAATCAATACAATCACATAAATTCATCTATAAATTCGCTAATAACTTTCCTAAAAATTGGTATTTTTCGATCAAATCTTCTTTAAATTGTGTGGTTATTTGCTCCCCACATTTCCTTATAGTTTTCTCAGTAAATTCGTAACGTTATATATTTAATTTTCATATTTTCAGTCTATTTCTTACTTAAATTCATCAATAAAAACACGTATTCATCTATAGCACGGCTGAAAATTGGCCTTTTCCTTTTAAATTTTCTATATAAATAGTGTAACTAATTGCCCCCCGTAATCCTTTACAGTTTTCTTGGTTACTTCCTAACGTTATATATATAATTTTTATATTTTCAGTCTCTTATTTACGTGAATTCATCAATAAAAACACGTATTCATCTATAGCACTGCTGAAAATTGGCCTTTTCCTTTTAAATTTTCTATTTAAATATTGTAACTAATTGGCCCCCGTAATCCTATATAGCTTTCTTGGTTCATTCCTAACGGTATATATATAATTTTCATATTTTAAGTCTCTCATTTACGTGAATTCATCAATAAAAACAGGTATTCATCTATAGCACGGCTGAAAATTGGCCTTTTCCTTTTAAATTTTCTATATAAATAGTGTAACTAATTGCCCCCCGTAATCCTATATAGTTTTCTTGGTTAATTCCTAACGTTATATATATAATTTTCATATTTTCGGTCTCTTATTTACGTGAATTCATCAATAAAAACACGTATTCATCTACAACTCGGCTGAAAAAGTGGCCTTTTTCTTTTTAATTTTCTATTTAAATAGTGTAACTAGCTGCCCCCCGTAATCCTATATAGTTTTCTTGGTTAATTCCTAACGTTATATATATATATATATATATATAAATTTCATATTTTCAGTCTCTTATTTACGTGAATTCATCATTAAAAACACGTATTCATCTATAACTCGGCAGAAAAGTGGCCTTTTCCGTTTAAATTTTCTTTGTTAATAGTATATTTAACCGCCCCCCGTATTTATCTATAGTTTTTATAATATATTTCTACCGCTAAAATATTGATTTCCACATAATTCGTTTTCCCATAATCGTAATTTCCTAAACTGTTTAAAATTTTTCAAATCTTTATTTCTCTAGCTCTTTTTGCTTTTATTAGATCCGTCTAGTGTAGAAACTACCATCTGCATTCTTATTTGCTTTATAGAACATACAGAACTGGAAAAAATCACTATTTACCTAAACTGATGTATAGTGCTCAATCAATACAATCACATAAATTCAACTATAAATTCGCTAATAACTTTTCTAAAAATTGGTATTTTTCGTTCAAATCTCCTTTAAGTTGTGAAGTTAATTGCTCCCCACATGTCCTTATAGTTTCCTCAGTAAATTCGTAACGTGATATATTAAATTTTCATATTATCAGCCTATTTCTTACATAAATTCATCAATAAAAACACGTATTCATCTGTAGCACGGCTGAAAATTGGCCTTTTCCTTTTAAATTTTCTATTTAAATAATGTAACTAATAGCCCCCCGTAATCCTATATAGTTTTCTTGGTTAATTCCATCTATAACTCGGCTGAAAAGTGGCCTTTTCCGTTTAAATTTTCTTTGTTAATAGTGTATTTAACCGTTTTCCGTATTTATCTATAGTTTTTATAATAAATTTCTACCGCTAAAATATTGATTTCCACATAATTCGTTTTCCCATAATCGTAATTTCCTAAAATTTTTAAAATTTCACAAATGTTCATTTATTTCGCTCTTTTTGCTTTTATTAGGTCCGTCTAGTGTAGAAACTACCACCTGCACTCTTATTTGCTTTATAGAACATACAGAACTGGAAAAAAAACTCACTATTATATTATTATATATATTAATTCACCTAAACCGAGGTATAGTGGTCAATCAATACAATCACATAAATTCATCTATAAATTCGCTAATAACTTTCCTAAAAATTGGTATTTTTCGATCAAATCTTCTTTAAATTGTGTGGTTATTTGCTCCCCACATTTCCTTATAGTTTTCTCAGTAAATTCGTAACGTTATATATTTAATTTTCAGTCTATTTCTTACTTAAATTCATCAATAAAAACACGTATTCATCTATAGCACGGCTGAAAATTGGCCTTTTCCTTTTAAATTTTCTATATAAATAGTGTAACTAATTGCCCCCCGTAATCCTTTACAGTTTTCTTGGTTAATTCCTAACGTTATATATATAATTTTTATATTTTCAGTCTCTTATTTACGTGAATTCATCAATAAAAACACGTATTCATCTATAGCACTGCTGAAAATTGGCCTTTTCCTTTTAAATTTTCTATTTAAATATTGTAACTAATTGGCCCCCGTAATCCTATATAGCTTTCTTGGTTCATTCCTAACGGTATATATATAATTTTCATATTTTAAGTCTCTCATTTACGTGAATTCATCAATAAAAACAGGTATTCATCTATAGCACGGCTGAAAATTGGCCTTTTCCTTTTAAATTTTCTATATAAATAGTGTAACTAATTGCCCCCCGTAATCCTATATAGTTTTCTTGGTTAATTCCTAACGTTATATATATAATTTTCATATTTTCGGTCTCTTATTTACGTGAATTCATCAATAAAAACACGTATTCATCTACAACTCGGCTGAAAAAGTGGCCTTTTTCTTTTTAATTTTCTATTTAAATAGTGTAACTAGCTGCCCCCCGTAATCCTATATAGTTTTCTTGGTTAATTCCTAACGTTATATATATATATATATATATATATATATATATATATATATATATATATATATATATATATATATATATATATAAATTTCATATTTTCAGTCTCTTATTTACGTGAATTCATCATTAAAAACACGTATTCATCTATAACTCGGCAGAAAAGTGGCCTTTTCCGTTTAAATTTTCTTTGTTAATAGTATATTTAACCGCCCCCCGTATTTATCTATAGTTTTTATAATATATTTCTACCGCTAAAATATTGATTTCCACATAATTCGTTTTCCCATAATCGTAATTTCCTAAACTGTTTAAAATTTTTCAAATCTTTATTTCTCTAGCTCTTTTTGCTTTTATTAGATCCGTCTAGTGTAGAAACTACCATCTGCATTCTTATTTGCTTTATAGAACATACAGAACTGGAAAAAATCACTATTTACCTAAACTGATGTATAGTGCTCAATCAATACAATCACATAAATTCAACTATAAATTCGCTAATAACTTTTCTAAAAATTGGTATTTTTCGTTCAAATCTCCTTTAAGTTGTGAAGTTAATTGCTCCCCACATGTCCTTATAGTTTCCTCAGTAAATTCGTAACGTGATATATTAAATTTTCATATTATCAGCCTATTTCTTACATAAATTCATCAATAAAAACACGTATTCATCTGTAGCACGGCTGAAAATTGGCCTTTTCCTTTTAAATTTTCTATTTAAATAATGTAACTAATAGCCCCCCGTAATCCTATATAGTTTTCTTGGTTAATTCCAAACGTTATATATATAATTTTCATATTTTCAGTCTCTTATTTACGTGAATTCATCAATAAAAACACGTATTCATCTATAACTGGGCTGAAAAAGTGACCTTATCCTTTTAAATTTTCTATTTAAATAGTGTAACTAGCTGCCCCCCGTAATCCTATATAGTTTTCTTGGTTAATTCCTAACGTTATATATATATATATATATATATATATATATATATATATATATATATAAATTTCATATTTTCAGTCTCTTATTTACGTGAATTCATCAATAAAAACACGTATTCATCTATAACTCGGCTGAAAAGTGGCCTTTTCCGTTTAAATTTTCTTTGTTAATAGTATATTTAACCGCCCTTCGTATTTATCTATAGTTTTTATAATAAATTTCTACCGCTAAAATATTGATTTCCACATAATTCGTTTTCCCACAATCGTAATTTCCTAAACTGTTTAAAATTTTTCAAATCTTTATTTCTCTAGCTCTTTTTGCTTTTATTAGGTCCGTCTAGTGTAGAAACTACCATCTGCATTCTTATTTGCTTTATAGAACATACAGAACTGGAAAAAATCACTATTTACCTAAACTGATGTATAGTGCTCAATCAATACAATCACATAAATTCAACTATAAATTCGCTAATAACTTTTCTAAAAATTGGTATTTTTCGTTCAAATCTCCTTTAAGTTGTGAAGTTAATTGCTCCCCACATGTCCTTATAGTTTCCTCAGTAAATTCGTAACGTTATATATTAAATTTTCATATTATCAGCCTATTTCTTACATAAATTCATCAATAAAACACGTATTCATCTGTAGCACGGCTGAAAATTGGCCTTTTCCTTTTAAATTTTCTATTTAAATAATGTAACTAATAGCCCCCCGTAATCCTATATAGTTTTCTTGGTTAATTCCAAACGTTATATATATAATTTTCATATTTTCAGTCTCTTATTTACGTGAATTCATCAATAAAAACACGTATTCATCTATAACTGGGCTGAAAAAGTGACCTTATCCATTTAAATTTTCTATTTAAATAGTGTAACTAGCTGCCCCCCGTAATGCTATATAGTTTTCTTGGTTAATTCCTAACGTTATATATATATATATATATATATATATATATATATATATATATATATATATATATATATATATATATATATATATATATATATATATATATAAATTTCATATTTTCAGTCTCTTATTTACGTGAATTCATCAATAAAAACACGTATTCATCTATAACTCGGCTGAAAAGTGGCCTTTTCCGTTTAAATTTTCTGTGTTAATAGTGTATTTAACCGCCCCCCGTATTTATCTATAATAAAAAATATTGATTTATTAGGTCCGTCTAGTGTAGAAACTACCATCTGCTATCTTATTTGCTTTATAGAACATACAGAACTGGAAAAAAATTCACTATTTACCTAAACAGAGGTATAGTGCTCAATCAATACAATCACATAAATTCATCTATAAATTCGCTAATAACTTTCCTAAAAATTGGTATTTTTCCTTCAAATCTTCTTTAAATTGTGTAATTATTTGCTCCCCACATTTCCTTACAGTTTTCTCAGTAAATTCGTAACGTTATATATTTAATTTTCATATTTTCAGTCTATTTCTTACTTAAATTCATCAATAAAAACACGTATTCGTCTATAGCACGGCTGAAAATGGGCCTTTTCCTTTAAAATTTTCTATTTAAATAGTGTAATTAAGTGCCCTTCGTAATTCTATATAGTTTTCTTGGTTAATTCCTAACGTTATATGTATAATTTTCATATTTTCAGTCTCTTGTTTACGTGAATTCATCAATAAAAACACGTATTCATCTATAACTCGGCTGAAAAAGTGGCCTTTTCCTTTTTAATTTTCTATTTACATAGTGTAACTAACTGCCCCCCGTAATTCTATACAGTTTTCTTGGTTAATTCCAAACGTTATATGTATAATTTTCATACTTTCAGTCTCTTATTTACGTGAATTCATCAATAAACACACGTATTCATCTATAACTCGGCTGAAAAAGTGGCCTTTAACTTTTTAATTTTCTATTTAAATAGTGTACTAACTGCACCCCGTAATCCTATACAGTTTTCTTGGTTAATTCCTAACGTTATATATATCATTTTCATATTTTCAGTCTCTTATTTACGTGAATTCATCAATAAAAACACGTATTCATCTATAGCATAGCTGAAAATTGGCCTTTTCCTTTAAAATTTTCTATTTAAATAGTGTAACTAATTGGCCCCCGTAATCCTATATAGTTTTCTTGGTTAATTCCTAACGTTATATATAATTTTCATATTTTCAGTCTCTTACTTACGTGAATTCATCAATAAAAACACGTACTCATCTTTAACTCGGCTGAAAAAGTGGCCTTTTTCTTTTTAATTTTCTATTTAAATAGTGTAACTAACTGCAACCTAGAATCCTATACAGTTTTCTTGGTTAATTCCTAACGTTATATATATAATTTTTATATTTTCAGTCTCTTATTTACGTGAATTCATCAATAAAAACACGTATTCATCTATAGCACTGCTGAAAATTGGCCTTTTCCTTTTAAATTTTCTATTTAAATATTGTAACTAATTGGCCCCCGTAATCCTATATAGTTTTCTTGGTTAATTCCTAACGTTATATATATATATATATATATATATAATTTTCATATTTTCAGTCTCTCATTTACGTGAATTCATCAATAAAAACACGTATTCATCTATAACTCGGCTGAAAAGTGGCCTTTTCCGTTTAAATTTTCTGTGTTAATAGTGTATTTAACCGCCCCCCGTATTTATCTATAATATAAAATATTGATTTATTAGGTCCGTCTAGTGTAGAAACTACCATCTGCACTCTTATTTGCTTTATAGAACATACAGAACTGGAAAAAAATTCACTATTTACCTAAACCGAGGTATAGTGCTCAATCAATACAATCACATAAATTCATCTATAAATTCGCTAATAACTTTCCTAAAAATTGGTATTTTTCGTTCAAATCTTCTTTAAATTGTGTAGTTATTTGCTCCCCACATTTCCTTATAGTTTTCTCAGTAAATTCGTAACGTTATATATTTAATTTTCATATTTTCAGTCTATTTCTTACTTAAATTCATCAATAAAAACACGTATTCATCTATAGCACGGCTGAAAATTGGCCTTTTCCGTTTAAATTTTCTTTGTTAATAGTTTATTTAATCGCCCCCCGTATTTATCTATAGTTTTTATAATAAATTTCTACCGCTAAAATATTGATTTCCACATAATTCGTTTTCCCATAATCGTAATTTCCTAAACTGTTTAAAATTTTTCAAATCTTTATTTCTCTAGCTCTTTTTGCTTTTATTAGATCCGTCTAGTGTAGAAACTACCATCTGCATTCTTATTTGCTTTATAGAACATACAGAACTGGAAAAAATCACTATTTACCTAAACTGATGTATAGTGCTCAATCAATACAATCACATAAATTCAACTATAAATTCGCTAATAACTTTTCTAAAAATTGGTATTTTTCGTTCAAATCTCCTTTAAGTTGTGAAGTTAATTGCTCCCCACATGTCCTTATAGTTTCCTCAGTAAATTCGTAACGTTATATATTAAATTTTCATATTATCAGCCTATTTCTTACATAAATTCATCAATAAAAACACGTATTCATCTGTAGCACGGCTGAAAATTGGCCTTTTCCTTTTAAATTTTCTATTTAAATAATGTAACTAATAGCCCCCCGTAATCCTATATAGTTTTCTTGGTTAATTCCAAACGTTATATATATAATTTTCATATTTTCAGTCTCTTATTTACGTGAATTCATCAATAAAAACACGTATTCATCTATAACTGGGCTGAAAAAGTGACCTTATCCTTTTAAATTTTCTATTTAAATAGTGTAACTAGCTGCCCCCCGTAATCCTATATAGTTTTCTTGGTTAATTCCTAACGTTATATATATATATATATATATATATATATATATATATATATATATATATAAATTTCATATTTTCAGTCTCTTATTTACGTGAATTCATCAATAAAAACACGTATTCATCTATAACTCGGCTGAAAAGTGGCCTTTTCCGTTTAAATTTTCTTTGTTAATAGTATATTTAACCGCCCCCCGTATTTATCTATAGTTTTTATAATAAATTTCTACCGCTAAAATATTGATTTCCACATAATTCGTTTTCCCACAATCGTAATTTCCTAAACTGTTTAAAATTTTTCAAATCTTTATTTCTCTAGCTCTTTTTGCTTTTATTAGGTCCGTCTAGTGTAGAAACTACCATCTGCATTCTTATTTGCTTTATAGAACATACAGAACTGGAAAAAATCACTATTTACCTAAACTGAGGTATAGTGCTCAATCAATACAATCACATAAATTCGACTATAAATTCGCTAATAACTTTTCTAAAAATTGGTATTTTTCGTTCAAATCTCCTTTAAGTTGTGAAGTTAATTGCTCCCCACATGTCCTTCTAGTTTCCTCAGTAAATTCGTAACGTTATATATTTAATTTTCATATTTTCAGTCTATTTCTTACTTAAATTCATCAATAAAACACGTATTCATCTATAGCACGGCTGAAAATTGGCCTTTTCCTTTTAAATTTTCTATTAAAATAGTGTAACTAATTGCCCCCCGTAATCCTATACAGTTTTCTTGGTAAATTCCTAACGTTATATGTATAATTTTCATATTTTCATTCTCTTATTTACGTAATTCATCAATAGAAACACGTATTCATCTATAACTCGGCTGAAAAAGTGGCCTTATCCTTTTAAATTTTCTATTCAAATAGTGTAACTAGATGCCCCCCGTAATCCTATACAGTTTTCTTGGTTAATTCCTAACGTTACATATATAATTTTCATATTTTCAGTCTCTTATTTACGTGAATTCATCAATAAAAACACGTATTCATCTATAACTCGGCTGAAAAGTGGCCTTTTCCGTTTAAATTTTCTTTGTTAATAGTGTATTTAACCGTTTTCCGTATTTATCTATAGTTTTTATAATAAATTTCTACCGCTAAAATATTGATTTCCACATAATTCGTTTTCCCATAATCGTAATTTCCTAAAATTTTTAAAATTTCACAAATGTTCATTTATTTCGCTCTTTTTGCTTTTATTAGGTCCGTCTAGTGTAGAAACTACCACCTGCACTCTTATTTGCTTTATAGAACATACAGAACTGGAAAAAAACTCACTATTATATTATTATATATATTAATTCACCTAAACCGAGGTATAGTGGTCAATCAATACAATCACATAAATTCATCTATAAATTCGCTAATAACTTTCCTAAAAATTGGTATTTTTCGATCAAATCTTCTTTAAATTGTGTGGTTATTTGCTCCCCACATTTCCTTATAGTTTTCTCAGTAAATTCGTAACGTTATATATTTAATTTTCATATTTTCAGTCTATTTCTTACTTAAATTCATCAATAAAAACACGTATTCATCTATAGCACGGCTGAAAATTGGCCTTTTCCTTTTAAATTTTCTATATAAATAGTGTAACTAATTGCCCCCCGTAATCCTTTACAGTTTTCTTGGTTAATTCCTAACGTTATATATATAATTTTTATATTTTCAGTCTCTTATTTACGTGAATTCATCAATAAAAACACGTATTCATCTATAGCACTGCTGAAAATTGGCCTTTTCCTTTTAAATTTTCTATTTAAATATTGTAACTAATTGGCCCCCGTAATCCTATATAGCTTTCTTGGTTCATTCCTAACGGTATATATATAATTTTCATATTTTAAGTCTCTCATTTACGTGAATTCATCAATAAAAACAGGTATTCATCTATAGCACGGCTGAAAATTGGCCTTTTCCTTTTAAATTTTCTATATAAATAGTGTAACTAATTGCCCCCCGTAATCCTATATAGTTTTCTTGGTTAATTCCTAACGTTATATATATAATTTTCATATTTTCGGTCTCTTATTTACGTGAATTCATCAATAAAAACACGTATTCATCTACAACTCGGCTGAAAAAGTGGCCTTTTTCTTTTTAATTTTCTATTTAAATAGTGTAACTAGCTGCCCCCCGTAATCCTATATAGTTTTCTTGGTTAATTCCTAACGTTATATATATATATATATAAATTTCATATTTTCAGTCTCTTATTTACGTGAATTCATCATTAAAAACACGTATTCATCTATAACTCGGCAGAAAAGTGGCCTTTTCCGTTTAAATTTTCTTTGTTAATAGTATATTTAACCGCCCCCCGTATTTATCTATAGTTTTTATAATATATTTCTACCGCTAAAATATTGATTTCCACATAATTCGTTTTCCCATAATCGTAATTTCCTAAACTGTTTAAAATTTTTCAAATCTTTATTTCTCTAGCTCTTTTTGCTTTTATTAGATCCGTCTAGTGTAGAAACTACCATCTGCATTCTTATTTGCTTTATAGAACATACAGAACTGGAAAAAATCACTATTTACCTAAACTGAGGTATAGTGCTCAATCAATACAATCACATAAATTCGACTATAAATTCGCTAATAACTTTTCTAAAAATTGGTATTTTTCGTTCAAATCTCCTTTAAGTTGTGAAGTTAATTGCTCCCCACATGTCCTTGTAGTTTCCTCAGTAAATTCGTAACGTTATATATTTATTTTCATATTTTCAGTCTATTTCTTACTTAAATTCATCAATAAAACACGTATTCATCTATAGCACGGCTGAAAATTGGCCTTTTCCTTTTAAATTTTCTATTAAAATAGTGTAACTAAATGCCCCCCGTAATCCTATACAGTTTTCTTGGTAAATTCCTAAGGTTATATGTATAATTTTCATATTTTCATTCTCTTATTTACGTAATTCATCAATAGAAACACGTATTCATCTATAACTCGGCTGAAAAAGTGGCCTTATCCTTTTAAATTTTCAATTTAAATAGTGTAACTAGATGCCCCCCGTAATCCTATACAGTTTTCTTGGTTAATTCCTAACGTTACATATATAATTTTCATATTTTCAGTCTCTTATTTACGTGAATTCATCATTAAAAACACGTATTCATCTATAACTCGGCAGAAAAGTGGCCTTTTCCGTTTAAATTTTCTTTGTTAATAGTATATTTAACCGCCCCCCGTATTTATCTATAGTTTTTATAATATATTTCTACCGCTAAAATATTGATTTCCACATAATTCGTTTTCCCATAATCGTAATTTCCTAAACTGTTTAAAATTTTTCAAATCTTTATTTCTCTAGCTCTTTTTGCTTTTATTAGATCCGTCTAGTGTAGAAACTACCATCTGCATTCTTATTTGCTTTATAGAACATACAGAACTGGAAAAAATCACTATTTACCTAAACTGATGTATAGTGCTCAATCAATACAATCACATAAATTCAACTATAAATTCGCTAATAACTTTTCTAAAAATTGGTATTTTTCGTTCAAATCTCCTTTAAGTTGTGAAGTTAATTGCTCCCCACATGTCCTTATAGTTTCCTCAGTAAATTCGTAACGTTATATATTAAATTTTCATATTATCAGCCTATTTCTTACATAAATTCATCAATAAAACACGTATTCATCTGTAGCACGGCTGAAAATTGGCCTTTTCCTTTTAAATTTTCTATTTAAATAATGTAACTAATAGCCCCCCGTAATCCTATATAGTTTTCTTGGTTAATTCCAAACGTTATATATATAATTTTCATATTTTCAGTCTCTTATTTACGTGAATTCATCAATAAAAACACGTATTCATCTATAACTGGGCTGAAAAAGTGACCTTATCCATTTAAATTTTCTATTTAAATAGTGTAACTAGCTGTCCCCCGTAATGCTATATAGTTTTCTTGGTTAAATCCTAACGTTATATATATATATATATATATATATATATATATATATATATATATATATATATATATATATATATATAAATTTCATATTTTCAGTCTCTTATTTACGTGAATTCATCAATAAAAACACGTATTCATCTATAACTCGGCTGAAAAGTGGCCTTTTCCGTTTAAATTTTCTTTGTTAATAGTATATTTAACCGCCCCCCGTATTTATCTATAGTTTTTATAATAAATTTCTACCGCTAAAATATTGATTTCCACATAATTCGTTTTCCCACAATCGTAATTTCCTAAACTGTTTAAAATTTTTCAAATCTTTATTTCTCTAGCTCTTTTTGCTTTTATT
The DNA here is from genome assembly GCA_036936625.1 of Parnassius smintheus behrii. Lineage (NCBI taxonomy): Eukaryota > Metazoa > Arthropoda > Insecta > Lepidoptera > Papilionidae > Parnassius > Parnassius smintheus. Next base: position 271,793 of record JAUPFT010000022.1, read on the forward strand.
AGGTCCGTCTAGTGTAGAAACTACCATCTGCATTCTTATTTGCTTTATAGAACATACAGAACTGGAAAAAATCACTATTTACCTAAACTGAGGTATAGTGCTCAATCAATACAATCACATAAATTCGACTATAAATTCGCTAATAACTTTTCTAAAAATTGGTATTTTTCGTTCAAATCTCCTTTAAGTTGTGAAGTTAATTGCTCCCCACATGTCCTTGTAGTTTCCTCAGTAAATTCGTAACGTTATATATTTATTTTCATATTTTCAGTCTATTTCTTACTTAAATTCATCAATAAAACACGTATTCATCTATAGCACGGCTGAAAATTGGCCTTTTCCTTTTAAATTTTCTATTAAAATAGTGTAACTAATTGCCCCCCGTAATCCTATACAGTTTTCTTGGTAAATTCCTAAGGTTATATGTATAATTTTCATATTTTCATTCTCTTATTTACGTAATTCATCAATAGAAACACGTATTCATCTATAACTCGGCTGAAAAAGTGGCCTTATCCTTTTAAATTTTCAATTTAAATAGTGTAACTAGATGCCCCCCGTAATCCTATACAGTTTTCTTGGTTAATTCCTAACGTTACATATATAATTTTCATATTTTCAGTCTCTTATTTACGTGAATTCATTAATAAAAACACGTATTCATCTATAACTCGGCTGAAAAGTGGCCTTTTCCGTTTAAATTTTCTTTGTTAATAGTGTATTTAACCGCCCTCCGTATTTATCTATAGTTTTTATAATAAATTTCTACCGCTAAAATATTGATTTCCACATAATTCGTTTTCCCATAATCGTAATTTCCTAAAATTTTTAAAATTTCACAAATGTTCATTTATTTCGCTCTTTTTGCTTTTATTAGGTCCGTCTAGTGTAGAAACTACCACCTGCACTCTTATTTGCTTTATAGAACATACAGAACTGGAAAAAAAACTCACTATTATATTATTATATATATTAATTCACCTAAACCGAGGTATAGTGGTCAATCAATACAATCACATAAATTCATCTATAAATTCGCTAATAACTTTCCTAAAAATTGGTATTTTTCGATCAAATCTTCTTTAAATTGTGTGGTTATTTGCTCTTCACATTTTCTTATAGTTTTCTCAGTAAATTCGTAACGTTATATATTTAATTTTCATATTTTCAGTCTATTTCTTACTTAAATTCATCAATAAAAACACGTATTCATCTATAGCACGGCTGAAAATTGGCCTTTTCCTTTTAAATTTTCTATATAAATAGTGTAACTAATTGCCTCCCGTAATCCTTTACAGTTTTCTTGGTTAATTCCTAACGTTATATATATAATTTTTATATTTTCAGTCTCTTATTTACGTGAATTCATCAATAAAAACACGTATTCATCTATAGCACTGCTGAAAATTGGCCTTTTCCTTTTAAATTTTCTATTTAAATATTGTAACTAATTGGCCCCCGTAATCCTATATAGCTTTCTTGGTTCATTCCTAACGGTATATATATAATTTTCATATTTTCAGTCTCTCATTTACGTGAATTCATCAATAAAAACAGGTATTCATCTATAGCACGGCTGAAAATTGGCCTTTTCCTTTTAAATTTTCTATATAAATAGTGTAACTAATTGCCCCCCGTAATCCTATATAGTTTTCTTGGTTAATTCCTAACGTTATATATATAATTTTCATATTTTCGGTCTCTTATTTACGTGAATTCATCAATAAAAACACGTATTCATCTACAACTCGGCTGAAAAAGTGGCCTTTTTCTTTTTAATTTTCTATTTAAATGGTGTAACTAACTGCACCCCGTAATCCTATACAGTTTTCTTGGTTAATTCCTAACGTTATATATATAATTTTTATATTTTCAGTCTCTTATTTACGTGAATTCATCAATAAAAACACGTATTCATCTATAGCACTGCTGAAAATTGGCCTTTTCCGTTTAAATTTTCTTTGTTAATAGTGTATTTAATCGCCCCCCGTATTTATCTATAGTTTTTATAATAAATTTCTACCGCTAAAATATTGATTTCCACATAATTCGTTTTCCTATAATCGTAATTTCCTAAACTGTTTAAAATTTTTCAAATCCTTATTTCTCTAGCTCTTTTTGCTTTTATTAGGTCCGTCTAGTGTAAAAACTACCATCTGCACTCTTATTTGCTTTATAGAATATACAGAACTGGAAAAAATCACTATTTACCTAAACCGAGGTATAGTGGTCAATCAATACAATCACAAAAATTCAACTATAAATTCGCTAATAACTTTTCTAAAAATTGGTATTTTTCGTTCAAATCTTATTTAAGTTGTGAAGTTAATTGCTCCCCACATGTCCTTATAGTTTTCTCAGTAAATTCGTAACGTTATATATTTAATTTTCATATTTTCAGTCTATTTCTTACTTAAATTCATCAATAAAACACGTATTCATCTATAGCACGGCTGAAAATTGGCCTTTTCCTTTTAAATTTTCTATTTAAATAGTGTAATTAAGTGCCCTTCGTAATCCTATATAGTTTTCTTGGTTAATTCCTAACGTTATATGTATAATTTTCATATTTTCACTCTCTAATTTACGTGAATTCATCAATAAAAACACGTATTCATCTATAACTCGGCTGAAAAAGTGGCCTTTTCCTTTTTAATTTTCTATTTACATAGTGTAACTAACTGCCCCCCGTAATTCTATACAGTTTTCTTGGTTAATTCCTAACGTTATATGTATAATTTTCATACTTTCAGTCTCTTATTTACGTGAATTCATCAATAAAAACACGTATTCATCTATAACTCGGCTGAAAAGTGGCCTTTTCCGTTTAAATTTTCTTTGTTAATAGTATATTTAACCGCCCCCCGTATTTATCTATAGTTTTTATAATAAATTTCTACCGCTAAAATATTGATTTCCACATAATTCGTTTTCCCACAATCGTAATTTCCTAAACTGTTTAAAATTTTTCAAATCTTTATTTCTCTAGCTCTTTTTGCTTTTATTAGGTCCGTCTAGTGTAGAAACTACCATCTGCATTCTTATTTGCTTTATAGAACATACAGAACTGGAAAAAATCACTATTTACCTAAACTGAGGTATAGTGCTCAATCAATACAATCACATAAATTCGACTATAAATTCGCTAATAACTTTTCTAAAAATTGGTATTTTTCGTTCAAATCTCCTTTAAGTTGTGAAGTTAATTGCTCCCCACATGTCCTTGTAGTTTCCTCAGTAAATTCGTAACGTTATATATTTATTTTCATATTTTCAGTCTATTTCTTACTTAAATTCATCAATAAAACACGTATTCATCTATAGCACGGCTGAAAATTGGCCTTTTCCTTTTAAATTTTCTATTAAAATAGTGTAACTAATTGCCCCCCGTAATCCTATACAGTTTTCTTGGTAAATTCCTAAGGTTATATGTATAATTTTCATATTTTCATTCTCTTATTTACGTAATTCATCAATAGAAACACGTATTCATCTATAACTCGGCTGAAAAAGTGGCCTTATCCTTTTAAATTTTCAATTTAAATAGTGTAACTAGATGCCCCCCGTAATCCTATACAGTTTTCTTGGTTAATTCCTAACGTTACATATATAATTTTCATATTTTCAGTCTCTTATTTACGTGAATTCATCAATAAAAACACGTATTCATCTATAACTCGGCTGAAAAGTGGCCTTTTCCGTTTAAATTTTCTTTGTTAATAGTGTATTTAACCGCCCTCCGTATTTATCTATAGTTTTTATAATAAATTTCTACCGCTAAAATATTGATTTCCACATAATTCGTTTTCCCATAATCGTAATTTCCTAAAATTTTTAAAATTTCACAAATGTTCATTTATTTCGCTCTTTTTGCTTTTATTAGGTCCGTCTAGTGTAGAAACTACCACCTGCACTCTTATTTGCTTTATAGAACATACAGAACTGGAAAAAAAACTCACTATTATATTATTATATATATTAATTCACCTAAACCGAGGTATAGTGGTCAATCAATACAATCACATAAATTCATCTATAAATTCGCTAATAACTTTCCTAAAAATTGGTATTTTTCGATCAAATCTTCTTTAAATTGTGTGGTTATTTGCTCTTCACATTTTCTTATAGTTTTCTCAGTAAATTCGTAACGTTATATATTTAATTTTCATATTTTCAGTCTATTTCTTACTTAAATTCATCAATAAAAACACGTATTCATCTATAGCACGGCTGAAAATTGGCCTTTTCCTTTTAAATTTTCTATATAAATAGTGTAACTAATTGCCTCCCGTAATCCTTTACAGTTTTCTTGGTTAATTCCTAACGTTATATATATAATTTTTATATTTTCAGTCTCTTATTTACGTGAATTCATCAATAAAAACACGTATTCATCTATAGCACTGCTGAAAATTGGCCTTTTCCTTTTAAATTTTCTATTTAAATATTGTAACTAATTGGCCCCCGTAATCCTATATAGCTTTCTTGGTTCATTCCTAACGGTATATATATAATTTTCATATTTTCAGTCTCTCATTTACGTGAATTCATCAATAAAAACAGGTATTCATCTATAGCACGGCTGAAAATTGGCCTTTTCCTTTTAAATTTTCTATATAAATAGTGTAACTAATTGCCCCCCGTAATCCTATATAGTTTTCTTGGTTAATTCCTAACGTTATATATATAATTTTCATATTTTCGGTCTCTTATTTACGTGAATTCATCAATAAAAACACGTATTCATCTACAACTCGGCTGAAAAAGTGGCCTTTTTCTTTTTAATTTTCTATTTAAATGGTGTAACTAACTGCACCCCGTAATCCTATACAGTTTTCTTGGTTAATTCCTAACGTTATATATATAATTTTTATATTTTCAGTCTCTTATTTACGTGAATTCATCAATAAAAACACGTATTCATCTATAGCACTGCTGAAAATTGGCCTTTTCCGTTTAAATTTTCTTTGTTAATAGTGTATTTAATCGCCCCCCGTATTTATCTATAGTTTTTATAATAAATTTCTACCGCTAAAATATTGATTTCCACATAATTCGTTTTCCTATAATCGTAATTTCCTAAACTGTTTAAAATTTTTCAAATCCTTATTTCTCTAGCTCTTTTTGCTTTTATTAGGTCCGTCTAGTGTAAAAACTACCATCTGCACTCTTATTTGCTTTATAGAATATACAGAACTGGAAAAAATCACTATTTACCTAAACCGAGGTATAGTGGTCAATCAATACAATCACAAAAATTCAACTATAAATTCGCTAATAACTTTTCTAAAAATTGGTATTTTTCGTTCAAATCTTATTTAAGTTGTGAAGTTAATTGCTCCCCACATGTCCTTATAGTTTTCTCAGTAAATTCGTAACGTTATATATTTAATTTTCATATTTTCAGTCTATTTCTTACTTAAATTCATCAATAAAACACGTATTCATCTATAGCACGGCTGAAAATTGGCCTTTTCCTTTTAAATTTTCTATTTAAATAGTGTAATTAAGTGCCCTTCGTAATCCTATATAGTTTTCTTGGTTAATTCCTAACGTTATATGTATAATTTTCATATTTTCACTCTCTAATTTACGTGAATTCATCAATAAAAACACGTATTCATCTATAACTCGGCTGAAAAAGTGGCCTTTTCCTTTTTAATTTTCTATTTACATAGTGTAACTAACTGCCCCCCGTAATTCTATACAGTTTTCTTGGTTAATTCCTAACGTTATATGTATAATTTTCATACTTTCAGTCTCTTATTTACGTGAATTCATCAATAAAAACACGTATTCATCTATAACTCGGCTGAAAAAGTGGCCTTTACCTTTTTAATTTTCTATTTAAATAGTGTACTAACTGCACCCCGTAATCCTATACAGTTTTCTTGGTTAATTCCTAACGTTATATATATCATTTTCATATTTTCAGTCTCTTATTTACGTGAATTCATCAATAAAAACACGTATTCATCTATAGCACTGCTGAAAATTGGCCTTTTCCTTTTAAATTTTCTATTTAAATAGTGTAACTAATTGGCCCCCGTAATCCTATATAGTTTTCTTGGTTAATTCCTAACTTTATATATATAATTTTCATATTTTCACTCTCTTATTTACGTGAATTCATCAATAAAAACACGTATTCATCTATAACTCGGCTGAAAAGTGGCCTTTTCCGTTTAAATTTTCTTTGTTAATAGTGTATTTAACCGCCCTCCGTATTTATCTATAGTTTTTATAATAAATTTCTACCGCTAAAATATTGATTTCCACATAATTCGTTTTCCCATAATCGTAATTTCCTAAAATTTTTAAAATTTCACAAATATTCATTTATTTCGCTCTTTTTGCTTTTATTAGGTCCGTCTAGTGTAGAAACTACCACCTGCACTCTTATTTGCTTTATGGAACATACAGAACTGGAAAAAAAACTCACTATTATATTATTATATATATTAATTCACCTAAACCGAGGTATAGTGATCAATCAATACAATCACATAAATTCATCTATAAATTCGCTAATAACTTTCCTAAAAATTGGTATTTTTCGATCAAATCTTCTTTAAATTGTGTAGTTATTTGCTCCCCACATTTCCTTATAGTTTTCTCAGTAAATTCGTAACGTTATATATTTAATTTTCATATTTTCAGTCTATTTCTTACTTAAATTCATCAATAAAAACACGTATTCATCTATAGCACGGCTGAAAATTGGCCTTTTCCTTTTAAATTTTCTATTTAAATAGTGTAACTAGATGCCCCCCGTAATCCTATACAGTTTTCTTGGTGAATTCCTAACGTTACATATATAATTTTCATATTTTCAGTCTCTTATTTACGTGAATTCATCAATAAAAACACGTATTCATCTATAACTCGGCTGAAAAGTGGCCTTTTCCGTTTAAATTTTCTTTGTTAATAGTGTATTTAACCGCCCTCCGTATTTATCTATAGTTTTTATAATAAATTTCTACCGCCAAAATATTGATTTCCACATAATTCGTTTTCCCATAATCGTAATTTCCTAAAATTTTTAAAATTTTTTTTTTTTTTTTTTATAGAAGAGGGGGCAAACGAGCATGCGGCTCACCTGATGTTAAGTGACTACCGCCGCCCATGATCAACCGCAACACCAGGAGAATTGCGGGTGCGTTGCCGGCCCTTTAGAAAGGAGTAAGCTCTTTTCTTGAAGGTCCCCAGGTCGTATCGGTCCGGAAAAATCGCCGGTGATAAACTATTCCACAGAGAGGTTGTACGTGGAAGAAAGCTCCTTGTGAAACGTACAGTGGTGGACCGCCAAGCATCCAGATGGTGTGGATGGTATCGGGACGTTTGCCGTGTCGTGCGTTCACGAAATTTGGCGGCTGGGATTAATCCGAACAATTCCTCAGAGCACTCCCCGTGATAGATGCGATAAAATACGCAAAGAGATGCAACATCTCTTCGCAACGCCAGTGAATCGAGCCGATCGGAAAGCACTCGGTCGTCGACGATTCGAGCCGCTCTGCGCTGGATGCGGTCAAGTGGAAGGAGCTGGTACTGGGGAGCCCCAGCCCAGAGATGGGAACAGTATTCCATGTGCGGTCGAACCTGCGCCTTGTAAAGTTGCAGGCGGTGTGCCGGCATGAAATACTGCCCCGCTCTGCTGAGCACGCCAAGCTTTTTAGAGGCCAATTTGGCCTTCCCTTCCAAGTGACCACGAAACTGCACGTCACTCGATATGTCGACGCCGAGGATTCCGATACTGGCTGAGGCAACAAGGGGAGTGCCTTGAAACTGAGGGGATACGACAAAGGGGTTCTTTTTAGCGGTTAACGCGCAAACTTGTGTCTTCTGGGGGTTAAACTGGACTAGATTTAGTCGTCCCCAATCCGAGACTCTGTTCAGCAAAGACTCGACTTCAGACACAAGTTTGTCCCGGCACTCGGAGACGTTTTCCCGAGAAATATTGGCTCGGCCGGTGTAAAGAGCATCACCAGTGCTGTCATCTGCATAGCAATGAATGTTACGGGTATGCAACATATCATTGATATGCAGAAGAAACAGCGTTGGCGATAGCACGCAGCCCTGTGGAACACCAGCATTAATAGGCTTGCAATCGGAGCTTGCACCGTCTACAACGACCTTGATGCTCCGATCTGCAAGAAAGCTGGTGATCCAATCGCACAATTTCTCGGGAAGCCCATAGGAAGGGAGCTTCGAAAGAAGCGCTTTGTGCCAAACCCGATCGAAGGCCTTCGCAATGTCCAAACTAACGGCCAATGCCTCCCCCTTGAACTCTACTGCCTCCGCCCATCTGTGAGTGAGGTAGACCAGAAGATCACCAGCTGACCGACCACGGCGAAAACCGTATTGGCGGTCACTAATCAGCTGGTGATCCTCAAGGTACCTCATGAGCTGGCAGTTTACAATGGACTCCATTGTTTTGGAGAACAAGGAGGTGATGGCGATTGGCCGGTAGTTGGACGGGTCTGAGCGGTCGCCTTTTTTAGGGATCGGGTGGACGAAAGCAGTCTTCCATGATTTTGGGACTACGCCTAAGGAGTAGGAGTACCGGAAAAGACGCGTTAAAACCGGTGCCAACTCTGGAGCACACGTCCTCAGCACAATTGGGGGGATTCCGTCAGGCCCACTCGACTTGTGGATGTCCAGGGAGAGGAGTGCTTTGCGAACCGAGCGCTGTGTGAACTGCACTTCCGGCATGGAGCACTCACACCGCGGGATGGTCGGCGGCGTACTCCCCCCGTCATCGAGAGTCGAGTTAGACGCAAAGAAGGAGCCTAGAAGATCGGCTTTCTCCTTTGCAGTATGGGCCAGTGAGTCGTCCTCCCTGTGCAGAGATGGAAGAGATGGCTGACAGAAATTCCCCTGGACAGCCTTGGCGAGAGACCAGAATGCACGGGTTCCAGAAGGAAGGCGAACTAGTCTCTCGCCAATTCTGCCTATGTGCTCTGACTTTGCCTTGGCAATGACTCTTTTGAAGGACCTAGAGGCGGAATTATACTTCTTTTTTAGAGCGCTGGTGTTTACATCCCGGGACGCTGATGCATCAACCCAGGCTTGGTAGCACTCCTGCTTATAGCATGATGCTATTTTACAGGAGCGACCAAACCATGGCTGAGATTTGCCTCCAATGGGCACCACAGAGGAAGGAATAAAAAGTTCCATACCCTGAAGTACCACATCAGTAACAGAATCCGCAACAACGTTGGGATCATCCGGCGAGAAGCAAACCCGCCCCCAAGGGTAGGATGCAAAGAAAGACCGCATCCCATCCCAATCGGCTGACCTATAGTGCCAAACACGGCGGCAGCCTGCAGAATGCAACCGCGATTTCAGCGTGAGTGGCACAACACTCCGGACCAGACAATGGTCCGAGGAGCCTAAAGGGGCGTCGACGGAAATCTGATATCCGTCCGGGTGAGAGGTCAGCAGAAGGTCCAACAGGGAAGGTGCATGATCCTCCACATCTGGAATCCGCGTAGGCGAAGTAACCAGTTGTGTCAGACCATATGCCAAGGCAAAATCATGAACAGATCTCCCCGCATGATCGGTTAAACGTGAACCGAGCCATTCGGCGTGATGGGCGTTAAAGTCGCCGAGGATCACGATCTCTGCAGAGGGGATCTGCTGTAGCAACGAATCTGCAGCCATTTGGACGTGGTCGAAGAGTCGGTCTGTTTCGGCATTACCGCTGTGGGACCTATAGAGGCACCCGTAGACGCGCGGATGGTCGTCGCTGTCTACGCGTAGCCAAAGGATGGACAGGTCCGAACCTTCAAGTCTGCCGAGGCGTCGAGAACAGATGTCCTCTCTGACGTAAACGCAAACTCCAGCCCGAGGCACAAAGGAGTGTTCCAGTTTGTACCCCGGGTAGGAGAGATACGAAACATCAGCCGGAGAGGACACCTGCGTCTCGGTCAGAAAGAGCAGAGCCGGCCTCGCCGTCTCGAGATGGTAGTGGACGGCGTTTAGGTTAGAGTGAAGTCCCCTGATATTGCAGAAATTCACGGACAGCGTGGCAGGGGTCGCCTTGGTCTTGTTGCTCCGTTTGCCCCGAGCAGTTGTAGTCTTGAGCGGAATTTCGCCCCCCCCCCAGAATACGCGGGGCAGCCTGAGCACCCACGCTCAGAAGTGGAGAAACATGGTCGTGGATGCTCAGCGAGGGATTCTCCAGGGGTGCTGGTACCCTCCTGGGGTAGTCTATCTTTATTTAATTCCGCTACCATGTTGATGGGGGGGGGGGATTTGGGCCTCCGGCCACCTGCACTCACCGACGAAACGCGGAAGCAGAACTTCCACTTCACGCCGGTATTCTGTGAGGTCGTGGTACCACCCCGGTTTGAGCCGGCCCATACGTGCAACAGCAAAGCTGCCGCATGGCTCTACCACTGTTAAAATTTCACAAATGTTCATTTATTTCGCTCTTTTTGCTTTTATTAGGTCCGTCTAGTGTAGAAACTACCACCTGCACTCTTATTTGCTTTATAGAACATACAGAACTGGAAAAAAACTCACTATTATATTATTATATATATTAATTCACCTAAACCGAGGTATAGTGGTCAATCAATACAATCACATAAATTCATCTATAAATTCGCTAATAACTTTCCTAAAAATTGGTATTTTTCGATCAAATCTTCTTTAAATTGTGTAGTTATTTGCTCCCCACATTTCCTTATAGTTTTCTCAGTAAATTCGTAACGTTATATATTTAATTTTCATATTTTCAGTCTATTTCTTACTTAAATTCATCAATAAAAACACGTATTCATCTATAGCACGGCTGAAAATTGGCCTTTTCCTTTTAAATTTTCTATATAAATAGTGTAACTAATTGCCCCCCGTAATCCTTTACAGTTTTCTTGGTTAATTCCTAACGTTATATATATAATTTTTATATTTTCAGTCTCTTATTTACGTGAATTCATCAATAAAAACACGTATTCATCTATAGCACTGCTGAAAATTGGCCTTTTCCTTTTAAATTTTCTATTTAAATATTGTAACTAATTGGCCCCCGTAATCCTATATAGCTTTCTTGGTTCATTCCTAACGGTATATATATAATTTTCATATTTTCAGTCTCTCATTTACGTGAATTCATCAATAAAAACACGTATTCATCTATAACTCGGCTGAAAAGTGGCCTTTTCCGTTTAAATTTTCTGTGTTAATAGTGTATTTAACCGCCCCCCGTATTTATCTATAATATAAAATATTGATTTATTAGGTCCGTCTAGTGTAGAAACTACCATCTGCACTCTTATTTGCTTTATAGAACATACAGAACTGGAAAAAAATTTCACTATTTACCTAAACCGAGGTATAGTGCTCAATCAATACAATCACATAAATTCATCTATAAATTCGCTAATAACTTTCCTAAAAATTGGTATTTTTCGTTCAAATCTTCTTTAAATTGTGTAGTTATTTGCTCCCCACATTTAATTATAGTTTTCTCAGTAAATTCGTAACGTTATATATTTAATTTTCATATTTTCAGTCTATTTCTTACTTAAATTCATCAATAAAAACACGTATTCATCTATAGCACGGCTGAAAATTGGCCTTTTTCTTTTAAATTTTCTATATAAATAGTGTAACTAATTGCCCCCCGTAATCCTATATAGTTTTCTTGGTTAATTCCTAACGTTATATATATAATTTTCATATTTTCGGTCTCTTATTTACGTGAATTCATCAATAAAAACACGTATTCATCTATAACTCGGCTGAAAAAGTGGCCTTTTTCTTTTTAATTTTCTATTTAAATGGTGTAACTAACTGCACCCCGTAATCCTATACAGTTTTCTTGGTTAATTCCTAACGTTATATATATAATTTTTATATTTTCAGTCTCTTATTTACGTGAATTCATCAATAAAAACACGTATTCATCTATAGCACTGCTGAAAATTGGCCTTTTCCGTTTAAATTTTCTTTGTTAATAGTGTATTTAATCGCCCCCCGTATTTATCTATAGTTTTTATAATAAATTTCTACCGCTAAAATATTGATTTCCACATAATTCGTTTTCCTATAATCGTAATTTCCTAAACTGTTTAAAATTTTTCAAATCCTTATTTCTCTAGCTCTTTTTACTTTTATTAGGTCCGTCTAGTGTAGAAACTACCATCTGCACTCTTATTTGCTTTATAGAACATACAGAACTGGATAAAAAATTCACTATTTACCTAAACCGAGGTATAGTGCTCAATCAATACAATCACATAAATTCATCTATAAATTCGCTAATAACTTTTCTAAAAATTGGTATTTTTCGTTCAAATCTTATTTAAGTTGTGAAGTTAATTGCTCCTCACATGTCCTTATAGTTTTCTCAGTAAATTCGTAACGTTATATATTTAATTTTCATATTTTCAGTCTATTTCTTACTTAAATTCATCAATAAAACACGTATTCATCTATAGCACGGCTGAAAATTGGCCTTTTCCTTTTAAATTTTCTATTTAAATAGTGTAATTAAGTGCCCTTCGTAATCCTATATAGTTTTCTTTGTTAATTCCTAACGTTATATGTATAATTTTCATATTTTCAGTCTCTAATTTACGTGAATTCATCAATAAAAACACGTATTCATCTATAACTCGGCTGAAAAAGTGGCCTTTACCTTTTTAATTTTCTATTTAAATAGTGTACTAACTGCACCCCGTAATCCTATACAAATTTCTTGGTTAATTCCTAACGTTATATATATCATTTTCATATTTTCAGTCTCTTATTTACGTGAATTCATCAATAAAAACACGTATTCATCTATAGCACTGCTGAAAATTGGCCTTTTCCTTTTAAATTTTCTATTAAAATAGTGTAACTAATTGGCCCCCGTAATCCTATATAGTTTTCTTGGTTAATTCCTAACTTTATATATATAATTTTCATATTTTCACTCTCTTATTTACGTGAATTCATCAATAAAAACACGTATTCATCTATAACTCGGCTGAAAAGTGGCCTTTTCCGTTTAAATTTTCTTTGTTAATAGTGTATTTAACCGCCTCCGTATTTATCTATAGTTTTTATAATAAATTTCTACCGCTAAAATATTGATTTCCACATTATTCGTTTTCCCATAATCGTAATTTCCTAAACTGTTTAAAATTTTTCAAATCTTTATTTCTCTAGCTCTTTTTGCCTTTATTAGGTCCGTATAGTGTAGAAACTACCATCTGCATTCTTATTTGCTTTATAGAACATACAGAACTGGAAAAAATCACTATTTACCTAAACTGAGGTATAGTGCTCAATCAATACAATCACATAAATTCAACTATAAATTCGCTAATAACTTTTCTAAAAATTGGTATTTTTCGTTCAAATCTCCTTTAAGTTGTGAAGTTAATTGCTCCCCACATGTCCTTATAGTTTCCTCAGTAAATTCGTAACGTTATATATTAAATTTTCATATTATCAGTCTATTTCTTACATAAATTCATCAATAAAAACACGTATTCATCTATAGCACGGCTGAAAATTGGCCTTTTCCTTTTAAATTTTCTATTTAAATAATGTAACTAATAGCCCCCCGTAATCCTATATAGTTTTCTTGGTTAATTCCTAACGTTATATATATATATATATATATATATATATATATATATATATATATATATATATATAAATTTCATATTTTCAGTCTCTTATTTACGTGAATTCATCAATAAAAACACGTATTCATCTATAACTCGGCTGACAAGTGGCCTTTTCCGTTTAAATTTTCTTTGTTAATAGTATATTTAACCGCCCCCCGTATTTATCTATAGTTTTTATAATAAATTTCTACCGCTAAAATATTGATTTCCACATAATTCGTTTTCCCATAATCGTAATTTCCTAAACTGTTTAAAATTTTTCAAATCTTTATTTCTCTAGCTCTTTTTGCTTTTATTAGGTCCGTCTAGTGTAGAAACTACCATCTGCATTCTTATTTGCTTTATAGAACATACAGAACTGGAAAAAATCACTATTTACCTAAACTGAGGTATAGTGCTCAATCAATACAATCACATAAATTCAACTATAAATTCGCTAATAACTTTTCTAAAAATTGGTATTTTTCGTTCAAATCTCCTTTAAATTGTGAAGTTGATTGCTCCCCACATGTCCTTATAGTTTCCTCAGTAAATTCGTAACGTTATATATTTAATTTTCATATTTTCAGTCTATTTCTTACTTAAATTCATCAATAAAACACGTATTCATCTATAGCACAGCTGAAAATTGGCCTTTTCCTTTTAAATTTTCTATTAAAATAGTGTAACTAATTGCCCCCCGTAATCCTATACAGTTTTCTTGGTAAATTCCTAACGTTATATGTATAATTTTCATATTTTCATTCTCTTATTTACGTAATTCATCAATAGAAACACGTATTCATCTATAACTCGGCTGAAAAAGTGGCCTTATCCTTTTAAATTTTCTATTTAAATAGTGTAACTAGCTGCCCCCCGTAATCCTATACTGTTTTCTTGGTTAATTCCTAACGTTACATATATAATTTTCATATTTTCAGTCTCTTATTTACGTGAATTCATCAATAAAAACACGTATTCATCTATAACTCGGCTGAAAAGTGGCCTTTTCCGTTTAAATTTTCTTTGTTTATAGTGTATTTTACCGCCCTCCGTATTTATCTATAGTTTTTATAATAAATTTCTACCGCTAAAATATTGATTTCCACATTATTCGTTTTCCCATAATCGTAATTTCCTAAAATTTTTAAAATTTCACAAATGTTCATTTATTTCGCTCTTTTTGCTTTTATTAGGTCCGTCTAGTGTAGAAACTACCACCTGCACTCTTATTTGCTTTATAGAGCATACAGAACTGGAAAAAAAAAACTCACTATTATATTATTATATATATTAATTCACCTAAACCGAGGTATAGTGGTCAATCAATACAATCACATAAATTCATCTATAAATTCGCTAATAACTGTCCTAAAAATTGGTATTTTTCGATCAAATCTTCTTTAAATTGTGTAGTTATTTGCTCTTCACATTTCCTTATAGTTTTCTCGGTAAATTCGTAACGTTATATATTTAATTTTCATATTTTCATTCTATTTCTTACTTAAATTCATCAATAAAAACACGTATTCATCTATAGCACGGCTGAAAATTGGCCTTTTCCTTTTAAATTTTCTATATAAATAGTGTAACTAATTGCCCCCCGTAATCCTATACAGTTTTCTTGGTTCATTCCTAACGGTATATATATAATTTTCATATTTTCAGTCTCTTATTTACGTGAATTCATCAATAAAAACACGTATTCATCTATAGCACTGCTGAAAATTGGCCTTTTCCTTTTAAATTTTCTATTAAAATAGTGTAACTAATTGCCCCCCGTAATCCTATACAGTTTTCTTGGTAAATTCCTAACGTTATATATATAATTTTTATATTTTCAGTCTCTTATTTACGTGAATTCATCAATAAAAACACGTATTCATCTATAGCACTGCTGAAAATTGGCCTTTTCCTTTTAAATTTACTATTTAAATATTGTAACTAATTGGCCCCCGTAATCCTATATAGTTTTCTTGGTTCATTCCTAACGGTATATATATAATTTTCATATTTTCAGTCTCTCATTTACGTGAATTCATCAATAAAAACACGTATTCATCTATAACTCGGCTGAAAAGTGGCCTTTTCCGTTTAAATTTTCTGTGTTAATAGTGTATTTAACCGCCCCCCGTATTTATCTATAATATAAAATATTGATTTATTAGGTCCGTCTAGTGTAGAAACTACCATCTGCACTCTTATTTGCTTTTTAGAACATACAGAACTGGAAAAAAAACTCACTACTATATTATTATATATATTAATTCACCTAAACCGAGGTATAGTGGTCAATCAATACAATCACATAAATTCATCTATAAATTCGCTAATAACTTTCCTAAAAATTGGTATTTTTCGATCAAATCTTCTTTAAATTGTGTAGTTATTTGCTCCCCACATTTCCTTATAGTTTTCTCAGTAAATTCGTAACGTTATATATTTAATTTTCATATTTTCAGTCTATTTCTTACTTAAATTCATCAATAAAAACACGTATTCATCTATAGCACGGCTGAAAATTGGCCTTTTCCTTTTAAATTTTCTATATAAATAGTGTAACTAATTGCTCCCCGTAATCCTATACAGTTTTCTTGGTTCATTCCTAACGGTATATATATAATTTTCATATTTTCAGTCTCTTATTTACGTGAATTCATCAATAAAAACACGTATTCATCTATAGCACTGCTGAAAATTGGCCTTTTCCTTTTAAATTTTCTATATAAATAGTGTAACTAATTGCTCCCCGTAATCCTATATAGTTTTCTTGGTTAATTCCTAACGTTATATATATAATTTTCATATTTTCGGTCTCTTATTTACGTGAATTCATCAATAAAAACACGTATTCATCTATAACTCGGCTGAAAAGTGGCCTTTTTCTTTTTAATTTTCTATTTAAATGGTGTAACTAACTGCACCCCGTAATCCTATACAGTTTTCTTGGATAATTCCTAACGTTATATATATAATTATTATATTTTCAGTCTCTTATTTACGTGAATTCATCAATAAAAACACGTATTCATCTATAGCACTGCTGAAAATTGGCCTTTTCCGTTTAAATTTTCTTTGTTAATAGTGTATTTAATCGCCCCCCGTATTTATCTATAGTTTTTATAATAAATTTCTACCGCTAAAATATTGATTTCCACATAATTCGTTTTCCTATAATCGTAATTTCCTAAACTGTTTAAAATTTTTCAAATCCTTATTTCTCTAGCTCTTTTTACTTTTATTAGGTCCGTCTAGTGTAGAAACTACCATCTGCACTCTTATTTGCTTTATAGAACATACAGAACTGGAAAAAAAATTCACTATTTACCTAAACCGAGGTATAGTGCTCAATCAATACAATCACATAAATTCATCTATAAATTCGCTAATAACTTTTCTAAAAATTGGTATTTTTCGTTCAAATCTTATTTAAGTTGTGAAGTTAATTGCTCCTCACATGTCCTTATAGTTTTCTCAGTAAATTCGTAACGTTATATATTTAATTTTCATATTTTCAGTCTATTTCTTAAATTCATCAATAAAACACGTATTCATCTATAGCACGGCTGAAAATTGGCCTTTTCCTTTTAAATTTTCTATTTAAATAGTGTAATTAAGTGCCCTTCGTAATCCTATATAGTTTTCTTTGTTAATTCCTAACGTTATATGTATAATTTTCATATTTTCAGTCTCTAATTTACGTGAATTCATCAATAAAAACACGTATTCATCTATAACTCGGCTGAAAAAGTGGCCTTTACCTTTTTAATTTTCTATTTAAATAGTGTACTAACTGCACCCCGTAATCCTATACAAATTTCTTGGTTAATTCCTAACGTTATATATATCATTTTCATATTTTCAGTCTCTTATTTACGTGAATTCATCAATAAAAACACGTATTCATCTATAGCACTGCTGAAAATTGGCCTTTTCCTTTTAAATTTTCTATTAAAATAGTGTAACTAATTGGCCCCCGTAATCCTATATAGTTTTCTTGGTTAATTCCTAACTTTATATATATAATTTTCATATTTTCACTCTCTTATTTACGTGAATTCATCAATAAAAACACGTATTCATCTATAACTCGGCTGAAAAGTGGCCTTTTCCGTTTAAATTTTCTTTGTTAATAGTGTATTTAACCGCCCCCGTATTTATCTATAGTTTTTATAATAAATTTCTACCGCTAAAATATTGATTTCCACATTATTCGTTTTCCCATAATCGTAATTTCCTAAACTGTTTAAAATTTTTCAAATCTTTATTTCTCTAGCTCTTTTTGCCTTTATTAGGTCCGTATAGTGTAGAAACTACCATCTGCATTCTTATTTGCTTTATAGAACATACAGAACTGGAAAAAATCACTATTTACCTAAACTGAGGTATAGTGCTCAATCAATACAATCACATAAATTCAACTATAAATTCGCTAATAACTTTTCTAAAAATTGGTATTTTTCGTTCAAATCTCCTTTAAGTTGTGAAGTTAATTGCTCCCCACATGTCCTTATAGTTTCCTCAGTAAATTCGTAACGTTATATATTAAATTTTCATATTATCAGTCTATTTCTTACATAAATTCATCAATAAAAACACGTATTCATCTATAGCACGGCTGAAAATTGGCCTTTTCCTTTTAAATTTTCTATTTAAATAATGTAACTAATAGCCCCCCGTAATCCTATATAGTTTTCTTGGTTAATTCCTAACGTTATATATATATATATATATATACATATATATATATATATATATATATATATATATATATATATATATATATATATATATATATATATATATATATATATATATAAATTTCATATTTTCAGTCTCTTATTTACGTGAATTCATCAATAAAAACACGTATTCATCTATAACTCGGCTGAAAAGTGGCCTTTTCCGTTTAAATTTTCTTTGTTAATAGTATATTTAACCGCCCCCCGTATTTATCTATAGTTTTTATAATAAATTTCTACCGGTAAAATATTGATTTCCACATAATTCGTTTTCCCATAATCGTAATTTCCTAAACTGTTTAAAATTTTTCAAATCTTTATTTCTCTAGCTCTTTTTGCTTTTATTAGGTCCGTCTAGTGTAGAAACTACCATCTGCATTCTTATTTGCTTTATAGAACATACAGAACTGGAAAAAATCACTATTTACCTAAACTGAGGTATAGTGCTCAATCAATACAATCACATAAATTCAACTATAAATTCGCTAATAACTTTTCTAAAAATTGGTATTTTTCGTTCAAATCTCCTTTAAATTGTGAAGTTGATTGCTCCCCACATGTCCTTATAGTTTCCTCAGTAAATTCGTAACGTTATATATTTAATTTTCATATTTTCAGTCTATTTCTTACTTAAATTCATCAATAAAACACGTATTCATCTATAGCACAGCTGAAAATTGGCCTTTTCCTTTTAAATTTTCTATTAAAATAGTGTAACTAATTGCCCCCCGTAATCCTATACAGTTTTCTTGGTAAATTCCTAACGTTATATGTATAATTTTCATATTTTCATTCTCTTATTTACGTAATTCATCAATAGAAACACGTATTCATCTATAACTCGGCTGAAAAAGTGGCCTTATCCTTTTAAATTTTCTATTTAAATAGTGTAACTAGCTGCCCCCCGTAATCCTATACTGTTTTCTTGGTTAATTCCTAACGTTACATATATAATTTTCATATTTTCAGTCTCTTATTTACGTGAATTCATCAATAAAAACACGTATTCATCTATAACTCGGCTGAAAAGTGGCCTTTTCCGTTTAAATTTTCTTTGTTTATAGTGTATTTTACCGCCCTCCGTATTTATCTATAGTTTTTATAATAAATTTCTACCGCTAAAATATTGATTTCCACATTATTCGTTTTCCCATAATCGTAATTTCCTAAAATTTTTAAAATTTCACAAATGTTCATTTATTTCGCTCTTTTTGCTTTTATTAGGTCCGTCTAGTGTAGAAACTACCACCTGCACTCTTATTTGCTTTATAGAGCATACAGAACTGGAAAAAAAAACTCACTATTATATTATTATATATATTAATTCACCTAAACCGAGGTATAGTGGTCAATCAATACAATCACATAAATTCATCTATAAATTCGCTAATAACTGTCCTAAAAATTGGTATTTTTCGATCAAATCTTCTTTAAATTGTGTAGTTATTTGCTCTTCACATTTCCTTATAGTTTTCTCGGTAAATTCGTAACGTTATATATTTAATTTTCATATTTTCATTCTATTTCTTACTTAAATTCATCAATAAAAACACGTATTCATCTATAGCACGGCTGAAAATTGGCCTTTTCCTTTTAAATTTTCTATATAAATAGTGTAACTAATTGCCCCCCGTAATCCTATACAGTTTTCTTGGTTCATTCCTAACGGTATATATATAATTTTCATATTTTCAGTCTCTTATTTACGTGAATTCATCAATAAAAACACGTATTCATCTATAGCACTGCTGAAAATTGGCCTTTTCCTTTTAAATTTTCTATTAAAATAGTGTAACTAATTGCCCCCCGTAATCCTATACAGTTTTCTTGGTAAATTCCTAACGTTATATATATAATTTTTATATTTTCAGTCTCTTATTTACGTGAATTCATCAATAAAAACACGTATTCATCTATAGCACTGCTGAAAATTGGCCTTTTCCTTTTAAATTTACTATTTAAATATTGTAACTAATTGGCCCCCGTAATCCTATATAGTTTTCTTGGTTCATTCCTAACGGTATATATATAATTTTCATATTTTCAGTCTCTCATTTACGTGAATTCATCAATAAAAACACGTATTCATCTATAACTCGGCTGAAAAGTGGCCTTTTCCGTTTAAATTTTCTGTGTTAATAGTGTATTTAACCGCCCCCCGTATTTATCTATAATATAAAATATTGATTTATTAGGTCCGTCTAGTGTAGAAACTACCATCTGCACTCTTATTTGCTTTTTAGAACATACAGAACTGGAAAAAAAACTCACTACTATATTATTATATATATTAATTCACCTAAACCGAGGTATAGTGGTCAATCAATACAATCACATAAATTCATCTATAAATTCGCTAATAACTTTCCTAAAAATTGGTATTTTTCGATCAAATCTTCTTTAAATTGTGTAGTTATTTGCTCCCCACATTTCCTTATAGTTTTCTCAGTAAATTCGTAACGTTATATATTTAATTTTCATATTTTCAGTCTATTTCTTACTTAAATTCATCAATAAAAACACGTATTCATCTATAGCACGGCTGAAAATTGGCCTTTTCCTTTTAAATTTTCTATATAAATAGTGTAACTAATTGCTCCCCGTAATCCTATACAGTTTTCTTGGTTCATTCCTAACGGTATATATATAATTTTCATATTTTCAGTCTCTTATTTACGTGAATTCATCAATAAAAACACGTATTCATCTATAGCACTGCTGAAAATTGGCCTTTTCCTTTTAAATTTTCTATATAAATAGTGTAACTAATTGCTCCCCGTAATCCTATATAGTTTTCTTGGTTAATTCCTAACGTTATATATATAATTTTCATATTTTCGGTCTCTTATTTACGTGAATTCATCAATAAAAACACGTATTCATCTATAACTCGGCTGAAAAGTGGCCTTTTTCTTTTTAATTTTCTATTTAAATGGTGTAACTAACTGCACCCCGTAATCCTATACAGTTTTCTTGGATAATTCCTAACGTTATATATATAATTATTATATTTTCAGTCTCTTATTTACGTGAATTCATCAATAAAAACACGTATTCATCTATAGCACTGCTGAAAATTGGCCTTTTCCGTTTAAATTTTCTTTGTTAATAGTGTATTTAATCGCCCCCCGTATTTATCTATAATTTTTATAATAAATTTCTACCGCTAAAATATTGATTTCCACATAATTCGTTTTCCTATAATCGTAATTTCCTAAACTGTTTAAAATTTTTCAAATCCTTATTTCTCTAGCTCTTTTTGCTTTTAGTAGGTCCGTCTAGTGTAAAAACTACCATCTGCACTAGTGTAAAAACTACCATCGGCACTCTTATTTGCTTTATAGAACATACAGCACTGGAAAAAATCACTATTTACCTAAACCGAGGTATAGTGGTCAATCAATACAATCACAAAAATTCAACTATAAATTCGCTAATAACTTTTCTAAAAATTGGTATTTTTCGTTCAAATCTTATTTAAGTTGTGAAGTTAATTGCTCCCCACATGTCCTTATAGTTTTCTCAGTAAATTCGTAACGTTATATATTTAATTTTCATATTTTAAGTCTATTTCTTACTTAAATTCATCAATAAAACACGTATTCATCTATAGCACGGCTGAAAATTGGCCTTTTCCTTTTAAATTTTCTATTTAAATAGTGTAATTAAGTGCCCTACGTAATCCTATATAGTTTTCTTGGTTAATTCCTAACGTTATATGTATAATTTTCATATTTTCAGTCTCTTATTTACGTGAATTCATCAATAAAAACACGTATTCATCTATAACTCGGCTGAAAAAGTGGCCTTTTCCTTTTTAATTTTCTATTTACATAGTGTAACTAACTGCCCCCCGTAATTCTATACAGTTTTCTTGGTTAATTCCTAACGTTATATGTATAATTTTCATACTTTCAGTCTCTTATTTACGTGAATTCATCAATAAAAACACGTATTCATCTATAACTCGGCTGAAAAAGTGGCCTTTACCTTTTTAATTTTCTATTTAAATAGTGTACTAACTGCACCTCGTAATCCTATACAGTTTTCTTGGTTAATTCCTAACGTTATATATATCATTTTCATATTTTCAGTCTCTTATTTACGTGAATTCATCAATAAAAACACGTATTCATCTATAGCACTGCTGAAAATTGGCCTTTTCCTTTTAAATTTCCTATTTAAATAGTGTAACTAATTGGCCCCCGTAATCCTATATAGTTTTCTTGGTTAATTCCTAACTTTATATATATAATTTTCATATTTTCACTCTCTTATTTACGTGAATTCATCAATAAAAACACGTATTCATCTATAACTCGGCTGAAAAGTGGCCTTTTCCGTTTAAATTTTCTTTGTTAATAGTGTATTTAACCGCCCCCGTATTTATCTATAGTTTTTATAACAAATTTCTACCGCTAAAATATTGATTTCCACATAATTCGTTTTCCCATAATCGTAATTTCCTAAACTGTTTAAAATTTTTCAAATCTTTATTTCTCTAGCTCTTTTTGTTTTATTAGGTCCGTCTAGTGTAGAAACTACCATCTGCACTCTTATTTGCTTTATAGAACATACAGAACTGGAAAAAAATCACTATTTACCTAAACCGAGATATAGTGGTCAATCAATACAATCACATAAATTCAACTATAAATTCGCTAATAACTTTTCTAAAAATTGGTATTTTTCGTTCAAATCTTGTTTAAGTTGTGAACTTAATCGCTCCCCACATTTTTTTATAGTTTTCTCAGTAAATTCGTAACGTTATATATTTAATTTTCATATTTTCAGTCTATTTCTTACTTAAATTCATCAATAAAACACGTATTCATCTATAGCACGGCTGAAAATTGGCCTTTTCCTTTTGAATTTTCTATTTAAATAGTGTAACTAATTGCCCTCCGTAATCCTATATAGTTTTCTTGGATAATTCCTAACGTTATATGTATAATTTTTATATTTTCCGTCTCTTATTTACGTGAATTCATCAATAAAAACACGTATTCATCTATAACTCGGCTGAAAAAGTGGCCTTTTCCTTTTTAATTTTCTATTTAAATAGTGTAACTAACTGCCCTCCGTAATCCTATACAGTTTTCTTGGTTAATTCCTAACGTTATATGTATAATTTTCATATTTTCAGTCTCTTATTTACGTGAATTCATCAATAAAAACACGTATTCATCTATAACTCGGCTGAAAAAGTGGCCTTTTCCTTTTAATATTTCTATTTAAATAGTGTAAATAATTGCATTCCGTAATCCTATACAGTTTTCTTGGTTAATTCCTAACGTTATATGTATAATTTTCATATTTTCAGTCTCTTATTTACGTGAATTCATCAATAAAAACACGTATTCATCTATAACTCGGCTGAAAAAGTGGCCTTTTCCTTTTTAATTTTCTATTCAAATAGTGTAACTTACTGCACCCCGTAATCCTATACAGTTTTCTTGGTTAATTTCTAACGTTATATATATAATTTTCATATTTTCAGCCTCTTATTTACGTGAATTCATCAATAAAAACACGTATTCATCTATAGCACTGCTGAAAATTGGCCTTTTTCTTTTAAATTTTCTATTTAAATAGTGTAACTAATTAGCCCCCGTAATCCTATATAGTTTTCTTGGTTAATTCCTAACGTTATATATATATAATTTTCATATTTTCAGTCTCTTATTTACGTGAATTCATCAATAAAAACACGTATTCCTCTATAACTCGGCTGAAAAGTGGCCTTTTCCGTTTAAATTTTCTTTGTTAATAGTGTATTTAACCGCCCCCCGTATTTATCTATAGTTTTTATAACAAATTTCTACCGCTAAAATATTGATTTCCACATAATTCATTTTCCCATAATCGTAATTTCCTAAACTGTTTAAAATTTTTCAAATCTTTATTTCTCTAGCTCTTTTTGTTTTATTAGGTCCGTCTAGTGTAGAAACTACCATCTGCACTCTTATTTGCTTTATAGAACATACAGAACTGGAAAAAAATCACTATTTACCTAAACCGAGATATAGTGGTCAATCAATACAATCACATAAATTCAACTATAAATTCGCTAATAACTTTTCTAAAAATTGATATTTTTCGTTCAAATCTTCTTTAAGTTATGAAGTTAATTGCTCCCCACATGTCCTTATAGTTTTCTCAGTAAATTCGTAACGTTATATATTTAATTTTCATATTTTCAGTCTATTTCTTACTTAAATTCATCAATAAAATACGTATTCATCTATAGCACGCCTGAAAATCGGCCTTTTCCTTTTAATATTTCTATTTAAATAGTGTAACTAATTGCATTCCGTAATCCTATACAGTTTTCTTGGTTAATTCCTAATGTTATATGTATAATTTTCATATTTTCAGTCTCTTATTTACGTGAATTCATCAATAAAAACACGTATACATCTATAACTCGGCTGAAAAAGTGGCCTTTTCCTTTTAATATTTCTATTTAAATAGTGTAACTAATTGCATTCCGTAATCCTATACAGTTTTCTTGGTTAATTCCTAACGTTATATATATAATTTTCATATTTTCAGTCTCTTATTTACGTGAATTCATCAATAAAAACACGTATACATCTATAACTCGGCTGAAAAAGTTGCCTTTTCCTTTTTAATTTTCTATTTAAATAATGTAACTAGCTGCCCCCCGTAATCCTATACAGTTTTCTTGGTAAATTCCTAACGTTATATGTATAATTTTCATATTTTCATTCTCTTATTTACGTAATTCATCAATAGAAACACGTATTCATCTGTAACTCGGCTGAAAAAGTGGCCTTATCCTTTTAAATTTTCTATTTAAATAGTGTAACTAGCTGCCCCCCGTAATCGTATACAGTTTTCTTGGTTAATTCCTAACGTTACATATATAATTTTCATATTTTCAGTCTCTTATTTACGTGAATTCATCAATAAAAACACGTATTCATCTATAACTCGGCTGAAAAGTGGCCTTTTCCGTTTAAATTTTCTTTGTTAATAGTGTATTTAACCGCCCTCCGTATTTATCTTATTTTCGTGAATTCATAAATAAAAACACGTATTCATCTATAACTCGGCTGAAAAGTGGCCTTTTCCGTTTAAATTTTATTTGTTAATAGTGTATTTAACCGCCCCCCGTATTTATCTTAAGTTTTTATGATAAATTTCTACCGCTAAAATATTGATTTCCACATAATTCGTTTTCCCATAATAGTAATTTCCTAAAATTTTTAAAATTTTTCAAATCTTCATTTCTTTCGCTCTTTTTGCTTTTATAAGGTCTGTCTAGTGTAGAAACTACCATCTGCACTCTTATTTGCTTTATAAAACATACAGAACTGGAAAAAATCACTATTTACCTAAACCGAGGTATAGTGGTCAATCAATACAATCACATAAATTCAACTATAAATTCGCTAATAACTTTTCTAAAAATTGGTATATTTCGTTCAAATCTTATTTAAATGGTGATATAATGACGCGAGTACCTTCGCCTCTAGGTCCCAGGGCGGGGATCCGGCCAGGACGTAAGCCGCCTCGTAGGAAATCGTGCGATACCCGCGGATGACTCTGACGGCCATCGCCCTCTGCGGTTTGCGCAGAATGGCGAGAGTGCTGGCCGTCATGTCCATCGCCCATACAGGGGCCCCATACAGGGCCATAGACCGCACGATTCCCACGTACAACCGCCTACAGGCGGCGCTCGGGCCCCCCAAGTTGGGAAGCAGCGTTGAAAGTGCGCCAGCTGTACGCATCAGCTTGGGCGCCAGCCTCCGGAAGTGGGGCCCAAATTCCCATCGGCTGTCGAGCACCAATCCCAGGTACTTCATGGTGGACTCGACGGCTATCCGGGCCCCGCTGACCACGATGTGCGATCCCGGCGGTGGCGCGCGTCGAAGGCCATGAAACGTCATGGCCTCCGACTTGTTAAGGGCCACCTCCAGGGCCAGGCACCGGATGCGGTTCACTACTTGTGAAACCGCAGCCGTGGCAACCAACGCTGCTTCCCTGTGCGAGCTCCCCCGGGCAGTGACGAGCGTGTCGTCTGCATAACAGGTCAAGTCAGCGCCCGACGGCAGCTCACCTCTCAGCACCCAGTCGTAGCCGATGTTCCACAGGAGCGGTCCCAAGACCGATCCCTGCGGAACACCGCACGACATGACGCGCCGACCAGCGCTGTCACGTCCCCAATACGTGACGCATCTCTCCTCAAGGTAAGCCCCTATTGTGCGGCGGAGGTAGGGAGGCACGCGATGGTAATCAAGCGCCTCCCGAATACAACTCCAGGGTAGGGTGTTGAAGGCGTTGGAGATGTCTAATGACACCGCCAGCACCACCCCGCCCCGGGATATTGTCTCCTCCGCCAGGGCCCGCACGCGCGTAATAGCGTCTATAGTGGAGCACCCGCGACGAAAACCAAACTGGTTCTCGTCCAGGTCTGGCCCCACTCTGCACAAGTGTCTGACGAGGCGATCTGCGATGATACGCTCAAGAAGTTTTCCCGCCTCGTCGAGCAGCACTATGGGCTCCTTCTTATCCTTATCTCCTTCCTGAGTAGGACCAGCCTTCCCTCCTTCCACACACTGGGAAGCTGACCCTGCTCGAGACCTGCCGTGAGGAGCCCCCTCAGCTGGGGCTCCAGCTCCTTCAGAGCCAGGACGAGAGCTCGACCAGGAACTCCGTCGGGTCCGGGCGCTGTGTTCTTGGCCCGAAGTCGCGCCATGGCCGCTCTCATCTCTGCTTGCGTCACCTTGGGGACATCGGTGCTCTCCTCCTCTGGAGAGTCTGTGGCTGAGGGCGAAGCCATCGCCGGGGGAACGTGTTCCACTCGTTCAAGGAAGAGAACTGATACCACCGTCTCTAGCAACTGGGGTTGCATTGTTTGCGTTAGTGGAGGCGCCCAGGGACGCAACTTGCCCCGTACCCAACGGTAGGGGCGCCCCCACGGATCCCGATCTAGGGACCCCAGCAGCTCCTCCCTGGCACGCGACTTCGAGTCGCCGATGGCCAGCCACAGAGTCTCCTTAGACGCGCGGTACAACTCATACAGCACGTCCTCCTCGGCGGAATCCCGTCGACGCCGTCTCCGGTATCGGATGTACCGGCGACGGGCCGCCACGCACGCTATGCGCAATTGCGCGATCTCGGCGGTCCACCAGTACACCTGGTGCCTTGCGAACCGTTGGCGGACACGGGGCATGGACGCGTCGCAGATCTGCGTCATCGCCCCGCGAAACCATAGCGCCGCTGCTTCGACGTCGACGGGGCCGTCCATTGCCGACTCCCAGATCCAGGACTGGACTAAGGCAGCTTCCTAGAGTAGTTCCCTGTCGATGCGCTTAAGCGCCCAACGCGGGCCGTCGTTAATCGGGGTAGTTGGATGGCGGCCTCTCGCAGTCTGGGCAGAGACGTCGAACCGGATATACCGATGGTCCGACAACGTCTCCACCCCTACGGCGACACGCCAGTCGCGGACTCGGCTGGCGACAGAGGGGCTAGCGAGCGAGACGTCCACTATCGACCCGCCTCGCTGCCGCACGCACGTGTATTCCGAACCCCGATTCAGGACGACCAGACCAGTCGTCACGGTCCACTCTTCTAGCACCTCGCCCCGAGGATCCGTAACCATAGATCCCCACGCTGATGACTTTGCGTTGAGATCCCCGAGCACTAGAATGGGACGAGGGTGATAGCAGCCTACGACGGTGCCCAACTCGACAAGGAAACCCTCAAAGTCGGCGAGACTCTTGTTGGGGGAGAAATACGCCCCCACAATAACGATGCCATCCGAGACCGCAGCAACCCAGCCACGGCCCCGAGACGGGTCGATCAGAGTCTCGCCAATAATGGCCACCAAACCGTCAGCGCATCCCAGCCAGTTGTCACGGGCGGGAATGAAGTAAGGTTCGGCGACCACAGCCACGTGAATCGACCACTCTGCCATACTCTGGAGTAGGAGATCCTGAGCTCTGGCACAGTGGTTGATGTTGCCCTGGAGAAAATGGAACTTTGCCATTATTGACATTCCATTCCCTCGGCAACGGTCCTGGGCCGGGAGTCGGCCGCGGAGCTACTGGCCTGTGTGGGCAGCGAGGTTAACTCGGCAGGCTTGGTGCTCCTCTCCTTTTCTTTTTGCCCTTGGACTTACTGGTAGGCGCCCCACAGGCCCCTCTGCCTACTCTGTGCTCTGCTGGCTTTCCCGCAGCAGAGCAAAGGCTGCAGTTGAACGCCGCGGTGCACAGGGCCGCCTTGCGGCCAGGCTGGCCGCAGCGGTAACAAAGGTCACTACGGTCAACCTCGGCGGTGCACTTCGCCCGGACGTGCCCTTTTTCCAGGCACCGGAAGCACTGCAAAGCCCGGGGCTGCAGTAGCTTCGTCCTTGCCGCCACCCAGCCTACCAGCAATCTGCTGCTATCGGCGATCTTCTTTGCCGAAGCTACAAGGCACCGAACCCAGACCGCGCCAAGTCCGGTAGCATCGGTGCGTATATCACCGGCCCGCACCTTATCCGGCGGACACTCTCCGCTTCTGGCAACGGCCGCCACCACCTCCTCAGATGTCACGGAGTCGTCCAGGAAAGCAATCCGCACTTCTGCGGTTTTCATTGGTCTGGAGACCCGGACGTCCTCAGGGTTGAGGACCTCTCTCATCTTGGCGGCCAATGCGTCCGCCTTTTCGGCACTGTCGCTCACAGTGCCAGCCACCTCGAACAGCCGCGCACCCGTGGCAGCCTGCCTGAGGGTGACGGACTGAAGGCCAAGATCTGATAATTTGATCTTGGCCTTGACCTCAGCGATGACCGACTGGTACGTCACGCCACGCTCCACAGCTCCAGGCTGCAATGTTAGTGTCACCGCATTGGACCGCGGAACACGTACAGCCGGTTTCTTGCGACCGCCTTTGGCGGTCCGCCGCGCAGGTTGAGGAGCCGTCTTTGCGGTTCCACCTGGGGCGTGTGCAGCTGCTGCGGCCTTCTTGGCGGCTTTGCAGGCCTTCTT
Source organism: Parnassius smintheus behrii (assembly GCA_036936625.1). Taxonomy (NCBI): domain Eukaryota; kingdom Metazoa; phylum Arthropoda; class Insecta; order Lepidoptera; family Papilionidae; genus Parnassius; species Parnassius smintheus. The sequence continues at coordinate 301,142 of JAUPFT010000022.1, forward strand.
GCGGCCCACGACTTTCGCCCATGTCTCACCCTTAGACCCGGCTGTCGTGGGCTGGTCGCTCGGAGGAGCTCCCTCCGTAGGCTTTTTTTTACCCTCCATGGGCTTCCCCTCGCGCAAGTCTCGGCGGCTCCTCAGTTCTCCGTGTGTCAGCTGCCAAAGGCGGACGTAGAAATCGCCTCCAGCCGAGCGTTAACCATACTCCCGCACTGGAGCATGCAGAGCCGGACAATGCGCTCGACCTCTTCGTCGGTACCAGGGCTTGTCGGTCGCGGTGCGGGAGTCGGGGCCACTACAGATGCGGCATCGGTGGATGTGCATCTCTGCTGCTGCTCGCTCAGTGCTGCGACTTGCTACCGGAGGTCTTCTAGATCATTTCTGAGGCGGCTATTTTGCTCCTGTAGCTTTGCGACATCGTCAGAGGCCGTCCTATTGAGGAGAATGCCAACCGCCTCCGTGATATCCGCGGCAGCCTCCTTTAAGCCACGGGTGAACGTACCCTTCAGGCTGCTGGACTTGGTGGCAACTTTCAGGACTAAGTCCACCCCATCCAGAGCCAGATGGCTCAAGGCCACCGCAGATGGCTCTCCTTTTTCCGCCGCCAGAGCAGCTCGTCGTTCGCGAGCGCGTCGGGCCATTTCAGACACTTCGTCTGCTGCGACGGCTTTGCGCTGTTCCCTCTTGGCTGCGTTGAGCTCCGCCTTTGAACTCCCCAGCGAGGCACAGCTTACACCGCCGTCGCCAGGGTCCTCCGTAGTGACTCCCATGTCACTCTCTGCTTCACTAGCCACCGAGGTATTAGCGCACACGAATCGTCCGTGCTTATCTCTTCGCGGCTGCGAAGCACTCACCCCTCTCGATGCCTGCCGACCCCTCCTCGAAGTCGCCAACTTGGCTGCTGGCAGGCCTTCCTCGTCCGAAGACCGGCACACTGGACGTTTCCTGGCGGAAGACGTCCCACGCGATCTGTCCACTTCTGATCCATCCTGTTTTCCTATATCTACATTTTTTTTAAAGATTTGTTCATTTTTTCCCACGAGTGTGAAGGAAGTAACGGTCCATCCGAGCAGAGCCCCCTTTGCCCTTTGGAGAGGATACGGGAAGCAACTAGCACGTACCTGATTCCATTCGAAACCAGAGGTACGCCCAAACCCAGCCAGTTTTGGTCCGCGACGGTTTCCCGCTACCACTCATATCTGAGTGGCATTCCCCTATCCGCCACCTGGGGACGCGCCCGATTGGAGGACTGGCAACTCCACACGGGAACCTAACCTAACCTAATATATATTTGTTAATAACTTTCCCGAAAATTGGCGTATTAATTTCAAATCTTCTGTAAATAGTGCAGTTGATTGCCCCTCATATTATCTTATAGTTTTTTCAGTAAATTTTGGCCCCTATATAATTAATTTTTATATTTATATTCTCTTATTATCGTTAATTCGTAATTTTAAACATAAATTCATCTTTAATTTGGCTGAAAATTAGCCTTTTCCGTTGAAATTTACTTTTAAATGGTACAAATAACCGCGCCCCGTATACCCATATAGTTTTATTTATAAAGGGGACAATCATTTTTGGGCCCACTAAAAATATTAACGTCACTTAATGGTATTACATCAAAAAAAAGACACCAAATTATAATAGTAAATGGCCTACAGATTTTTCGAAAATGTAAACGGAATCAAGAAATATGAAAAAAAATTAGTTGTTTTGATATTCGTGTTCTGATTAGTGTAATATGGGTAAAATGCGTGTACCTAATTAGTCATTTTGCAGTTTGTATAAAAAGAAAACTATTTTTTCACAAAGCTGACTTAAAAAAGATACCACTAAGAACTTTATGTTTAATTTCTAAAAATTTTAGCTAATATCACGTTATAACATAGTTCTAAATGACTGTGAACCAAAACGTTATTTTATCATTGACTTCCGGTAATTCCCAGCGGCCGGCGGACGGGTACGGCGGGCGGGGCGGCGGGGTATTACCTACATCTTTAATCTTAACGGCATTGACGTTCGTCACGCTACTGTTTTTTTGTATTTATATGCGATTTTAAGAAAATGGAATCTGCTAGATCAGCATACAATGAAAATAGAAGTGTATGTTGCAATTGTGGAGTCAGGTTTCACCGCAGTGTGCGAAGACAATTACTGGCCGAGACAACTGCTGATGTGCGCCAACTTTTATCTGTGTGGATTTCTCATGAGGTGGGATAATATTATCTCATGGAAAGCTAATGACTGCACTATACAATCTATCTACTTACATATTATCTAGATTTAAACTTTTATGAGAAATATATATTATTTTTGTTACTCTCGATTTTATTCCAACAATATTACTATACTGCGGAAACGAAAATTACATATTTTCTTTATTAATGTATTACTTAATATTTTTATTTTTGTTGAATAATATGGGATATGGTACGATTTTTTAGAAATAATACGAAAGAAAACGATCCACAGACTCCAGGAACACATAACGATCTATACATGATTAAGTACTTAATTATTTTAAGTTTTTAAAAGTAATAATAAATATCCCTTCATATTATTAATAAATTCATACCTTCTATAGCTATAATTTTAATCTTTCGTTATATTAAATTGATAAATGATATATTATATTGATTGAATTATTTTACATTTTGACACAAGATGACACTGCATTCTTTCCTGCTATTTACCAACTTACAGGCATAGTTCTTTGCATTGACTCCATTGACTGGCATTGACTGTAAGAAAAAAGTGTGTTGTTTCAAACTATTTGGTAGAAAAAATATAATATGGTATAAACTTGTTTGTTTAAATTGATGTAAACTGTGTTCGTGTTAAAGTAAAAGTTTAAAAATGAAAATTCACGTAGTTTTACTGCTTACAAGTGGATTAGTATGTTAATGTCTAATTGATGCAAAAAATGTTTAACCTAAGGGTTATATCATGCACGTAAGTCAAATATTAAATACCTATTTCACATTTATGTATATAATTTGCCAATGACATTCGAAAATGCAAACTGACGAGTAAAAGTCCATGTGAGTAATATAAAAGTTTATTTTTCCTCCTAGAATTTTGTAAAATCTATAACTTATACTGAATTAACCTTTAACAAATGATAAACACAGGTCTTACTAATAAGTTAAATGTTAAAGTATTGAAGTTTTATGTTATTAGTGAAATCTAATTTAAATAATAGATAAAATAAAGTCACACAATATACACAAAAGAAGTTTTTGTGGCATGGTATGATGTATCACATGTTATGTGTGTCTAATTATCTTTTGTCAGTCAATCAGAAATCAAAGTCGAAAAAGTATATATATATATATATATATATATATATATATATATATATATATATATATATATATATATATATATATATATGTGTCAATATTTATTCTAAGAATAAAATATTATGTAAATAGAAAAATAAGTTATTTTGTGCAATGAAAAATATTTCAATCCACTGTAATATTACCGTTACAGCCAATTAAACTCCACTGCCGAACATAGGCCTCCCCCATATATTACTAATATTACACAACTCCATAACACTCTAATATTATAAAGTTTCTTTATCACTAAGAACACACACAACACACTTATATGATATACCTGAAATAATGTAAATATTGTAAAATCATATATTATTTGAAATAAAATGTATTGTATTTCAAATAATATAGGGTTCCACATCAAACATTTACTTTCATGCCAACTTCGCTTCCCTCCTCAAAATGTACATTTATCTGAACTTAATACTTATTTACTCTTTTATTTTTAATTCCTGATTTTTTCAGTTACACCCACTTGATGCAGTTTGTTGTAACTGCCTAAGAATATTGCAAGAAAGTGTTGCATCTGCTCACTCCATTAGAAGATTTGGGTACAGGAATATTTGTATTCCATGTGGATCTTCAATTTTAAGAGCACACCGTACACGGATTGTGCCTATTAACTCTGAAGAAAGAGATATTATTTTGCAGTGGATACCATCACACCAGGTACTTACTTTATTTTAAAAGGCTGTACACAGATTGATGTTTGTAAAATCAGACACCTTGCATACAATTTGGCCTGATATTTATGTTCATTCAACATGGCAGTTCACTAACAGGTTATCTTTAAGTTTACAGTCTACCAAAAGTCTACTGCTGAACATAGAACTCCCCATAGATTGTCTTATGGGGGGATATTTGCCATTAATAACCACTTTTTTTATTTTTAGTTATTAGATGAACGATACTTCTTCCTTATCTTACACCCATATTTGTATGCTTTTGTACTTATTATACAAGTAATATTTTTTACCTTAAAAGACATTAGTATAAATAAAACGGGTTGGGTTTACCATTCGGTCGCCTCAATTTGAAGATTCTGTTACTGTGGGGGGCGTCAAGGGAGTTTATCTGAAGCACCTATATGCGAGTTTTGCTACCGGAGCAGCATCGAAGTATTTTTATTTATTTTTTGAAAATATTGGTAAACGACTAATTAATTAAATATTCTCACGTTTTTGACGTTTCATCTGTCAATGTCATATCGATATATAGTACTAAATCGATCTAGTGAATCGATATTTCACCCTAGATAATCAAGATCAAATCTTTTCTGTTTTGTTAAGATTTACAAAATTATTTATAATTAGTTGAAAGTACCCCAACTCGTAAAGAATGACAGTTTTTCAATTTAATCATTCAATGTTATCTGAAACTTAAAAGAACTTGGACTTAGTGAAATATTGTTAATAATTCTAAAATAATTACTTCTTGTCTGATATGTGATGTATTATTTATTTCTATTTAAATAAATAGTGCCACAAAAATATTATGAGGGGAAACAATTGCATGCTAATATTTATAATTTTAAAAGACATTTAAACTATTTAGTGTTAAAAAGATTGAAATAAATAGAACAATAATAAATATTATTAATATTTAGAGTAGACACTGTAAAACTATGGTTCATTTTGTTAGTTGATAAAAAAATAACTTTTTTCAGGTGGATCGTTTAGAACGAGTATGCAGTCCTTGCTGGCTGAGGGCTTCCAGAGCTGTATGGAGACAGAGACAACAAAATGAGAACAGGGATATTGAGTTACAATCCATGAATATAGAAGACATCGGTAACATCCCACAACCACCCCCTATACCTGCACCTGTAACCCCTGCCATTACCAGAGCGGTATCAACAATTACTATGGCTAATTATAAGCGTGCTGCTTCTACTTCCCGTCACTGTATTTTTAAGTCATGTAATCATTCATCTAGATTTTTAATACCTAAACTACTTAAAGAGAGATTGCTGATAGATCACTCATTTTATGTGCCACTGTGCGCTCGTATTTGTGAATACCATTTAAATGAACGCCACAATGATTGGAATAATTTATACATGAGTAGTAACTGTTCAGATTTTACTGCATCTCAGATAGACAACCTTTGTTCCTTACTTAAAAGTAGTGTTACTCAAAATTATAATATTTTAAATATCATTGAACATAATTCAATATTATGCAAATATTGGTTAGGATTTACCAACTACCAATTTGAACAGTTACTAGTTGAAATTCCATCTATCAGTGAAAGAGTTAAATCACCTAAAAGAAGTCTAGCTATGTTCTTAATGAAACTTCGTACAGGTGATAGCAATGAACGCATAGCTTCTCTATTTAATGTAGCTTCATCGACTGTGTTCAATCACTTAAATATTGTAAGTCAGTGCTTTGAAGAGCAATTCATCCAACTGCATTTAGGGACAAATACCTTATGCATTCAACAAGTTGCTCAATATAACTTGACAATACCAAATGGCTTGTTTGGTAATCCAGATATGGATCCTGAATTTATGCCAGCCATAGTAATATGTGATGGTACATACATTTATGTGCAAAAAAGTAGTAATTACTTATACCAGAAGCAAACATATAGTTTACATAAGTATCGTAACTTAGTTAAGCCATTTTTAATAGTGTGCTGTAATGGTTATATCCTTGATGTTTTTGGACCATATCCTGCAACAGAATCAGATGCTTCTATAATTCTTAGACTGTTCAACGATAATAGTCCACTGCGAACCTATTTTAGAGAAAACGATGTATTTATTCTTGACAGAGGTTTTAGGGATGCAATTCCATTCTTGCAGCAATGTGGTTATAAGGCTTACATGCCTGAATCTAAACAAGCTGGTGAAATACAATTATCAACCATTGCTGCCAACAAGTCCAGATGTGTAACTTTGTGCAGGTGGGTGATTGAAATTGTAAATGGGAGATTTAAACGGGACTTCAAATTATTTCGTCAGGAATATTTTAATACTGCATCTACTCATCTCATGCTATACTTTAAAATTGCAGCTGCATTAATAAATCGATTTCATACGTTGATTCGTAATAATTTTCATGCTGTAGAGATATTGGCAATTGCTCAAGCCAAACTAAACACTCCAAATAATTTAGCCTCCTACGTAGAAATGCACAATTTAAATAGAGTGAGAGTGCGATTTGCCAGCATTAATGGTAATCTTCCAGAGCTAGATAATTTTCCTCAACTGACATTCCAGGATCTCATTCTGTTTAGTCTAGGAATTTATCAAATTAAACAAGCTCGTAGTTATTACGGGGAGCATGTCAGGGCTTCTGGAGAATATAAAATCGAGGTATACCTGCAATCTGTCCATGATTTTGGTCCAAATAGTTATCTATTGCGAGGTAGGATACAATCAAGGCACACTAGTAAAAAAACTTATTACACTTATATACTAGTTGACACCAACCCATCAATTGCTAACACTAGGGCTGCTCTTACTGGGTACTGTTGCAACTGTTTGGTAGGCAGACGCACTGTTGGCTGCTGTGCACATGTCATGTCTGTTGTCTGGTTTCTATCTTGGGCACGGCATCGAGATGAGGTTGAACCACCTGCATCTTTTTTAGATGATATATTACTTTCAAGTAATGATATTGAAAATGATGAATGATGATTATTAATCTTAATGCGTATTAATATTGTAATATAAATGATCATTTTTGCTATAGTTGTTCCACTTGTGGCAACCAAAGTTTTTTGTGTTATTCTATAGGAAGATGCTGCTGCTCATCTCCTGGTATTTTTATTTTATTCTGTCGACTTTAACGACACCATACGGGACGGAACGTGATGGCAATTCACGGAAGGCCTCTGTAATATTTTACATTATATCTTTAATTTAGGAGCCATATGTTCGGCAGTGGACTGTTGTAATGATGATGAATAATGATGACTAAAAATTGTAATTTTTGTTGCTTATTTGAACTATTTCTATTTTACTGTGTGCTTTATTATCTGTTATATATTATGTTATATGTGTAATTTATAAATAAACGCCGAGCAAAGTTGAATTTATTGCTCTGGCACCCTTTTTTATCTCTTTTAATTGACAATATCCTTCTGATTTCTAATAATATCGTAAACGGGCGAGACGTTATATTTTAATGATGTATGGGATTTATACTTGCTAATAGATGAATACTTTAATGAACAAAGGGCCGGCACTGCACCTGTCTGCTGTGTTATTTTTAAAAGAGGACTCATAAAACACTGACGATTTTTACCATAATTAATGCAGTGATTATACATGATCTTTGGGACTTATTACATATCAATATCGTATCGTAAATAGAAATGTTACCATCAAGTTATTTTGAAAAAATCTTTTAATATGATCTTTTGATATGAAAACACGAAAAATGTTTCTACCTATGTCCGTTAGAAACCATCCAAGCGATTTTGATGAAATGTTTATGTGTGTTTGAATGGGTCTCTATACGATTCATATTCACATATGGACTCGGTAGGTGGCGCTGTTGTCGAAATCCAGAAATCACCTGTGCGAAGTCGGGGCGGATCGCTAATAATAAATACAATTAAACTATACCTGTGTGTTTGTTATCCTGGCACAAACAGTTCAAAACATCTTACTTCCTCACAATTTATCAGTGTGTAATAACAGATAAGCATGATATTACCTAGTCATTTTGGTATTTTAGAACCCAGTCATTTTAAGATGTATAATTAGGTATTTAATAATCAACCAAAGCATATTAAAAAAAGTCTTGACACCGGGCCTGTCTGTCTGCATTAATAGATCTGAATTATATAGACTATGTTGGAAATGATGATTTACTATCTATAAATACGGTTGCATTATAACTTGTTTTTTACACAGTCAGTTTAAAACATCTTTCTTACTATATAACGTGTGTTGGTAATATTGTAAATATAAATGGATATATTATACCTTAGTCATCTTGAATTTAATCATATTATTTTAACGGTAATTGGGAAGTACACTCACACTCAATATATATAAAAAATTGTATCCATACCACATTTGTACACAGACAGGCACTATATTTTGCCGTAACTACTAAAAATATTGAAGTACCTGAAAATGCTGAATGTACCTACAACTTGGTTTTATATGAACTATTATTCAACAGTGCACTATTTTAACTTAAAATACCGGTAAAAACCACTATAAATAGCTTTTAGTTTATTTCTAGGTTATTTTAAAATTCATATTTTAATTGTTAATTTCTCGATTTTCCGTCTAGATGTGGTAAAACTAATATTACTTTTGTAATCTATATATTATAAGGAATAAATCGACATCCATTTCATTGCGTGACGCGAAAATTTGTGGTGGGCCCATTCTCCATACAAAAATTGATTGTCTCCTTTTCGCATTTAAATATCAAATTTTCATAGTTTTCAACATTTTATAGTCTTAAATTCATCAAATTTTTAAACTTTTTTAAATTTTCGTTTATCTCGTTCTTTTTGCTCCTCTTAGCTCCGTATTGTGCAGAAACTACCATCTGCACTCTAATTTCCTTCAGAAATCACACGAAATACGAAAAAAACACTACTTACCTAAACCGAGGTATAGTGGTAGATCCTTACAACTGCATAAATTTAACTATATATTTGTTAATAACTTTCCCGAAAATTGGCGTTTTAATTTCAAATCTTCTGTAAATAGTGCAGTTGATTGCCCTTCATATTATGTTATAGTTTTTTCAGTAAATTTTGGCCCCTATATAATTAATTTTTATATTTATATTCTCTTATTATCGTAAATTCGTAATTTTAAACATAAATTCATCTTTAATTTGGCTGAAAATTAGCCTTTTCCGTTGAAATTTACTTTTAAATAGTACAAATAACCGCGCCCCGTATACCTATGTAGTTTTATTTGTAAATTTTCGCATTTAAATATCAAATGTTCATAGTTTTCAACATTTTATAGTCTTAAATTCATCAAATTTTTAAACTTTTTTAAATTTTCGTTTATCTCGTTCTTTTTGCTCCTCTTAGCTCCGTATTGTGTAGAAACTACCATCTGCACTCTAATTTCCTTCAGAAATCACACGAAATACGAAAAAAACACTACTTACCTAAACCGAGGTATAGTGGTAGATCCTTACAACTGCATAAATTTAACTATATATTTGTTAATAACTTTCCCGAAAATTGGCGTTTTAATTTCAAATCTTCTGTAAATAGTGCAGTTGATTGCCCCTCATATTATCTTATAGTTTTTTCAGTAAATTTTGGCCCCTATATAATTAATTTTTATATTTATATTCTCTTATTATCGTAAATTCGTAATTTTATACATAAATTCATCTTTAATTTGGCTGAAAATTAGCCTTTTCCGTTGAAATTTACTTTTAAATAGTACAAATAAGCGCGCCCCGTATACCCATATAGTTTTATTTATAAATTTTCGCATTTAAATATCAAATTTTCATAGTTTTCAACATTTTATAGTCTTAAATTCATCAAATTTTTAAACTTTTTTAAATTTTCGTTTAACTCGTTCTTTTGCTCCTCTTAGCTCCGTATTGTGTAGAAACTACCATCTGCACTCTAATTTCCTTCAGAAATCACACGAAATACGAAAAAATCGTCCCCCCGACCAGCCTTTTTTTCTTACTTAAAGGGACTCGTTTGAAATCTGTATCGATTTTTATTTTTATCGATTTTTTATTTATATTGATTTTTTTTATTTTATTTATATTGATTTTATTATTTCTTGAAACTGTGGGTAAAAACACCTAGCTTCGACAAAAATAGACCACCCACCCTCCCGGTTTTCCTTTCTTAAGTAGACTTGTATTATTATATTGTATAAAAGTATTATTTGATCCTCATTTTTTCCCCTTTATATGGCTCCATTAGACAAAGAGATACCACGACTTCCTTGTGACGTTAGTAATATAAAAAATCTTGACACATACATAGAAATTATCAATCAGTTGACCACATGTATCTCTAACGCGGCAAACGAGGAAAAAAGCCTCACAGCTGTTAACAAGCGCCTTATAAATCTGGCAGCTGAAGAAATCCGAAGAGCCTCAAACAGCCTTTCCACTGTATTATCAGCGAAAGCTTCACATATCGAGGATCAGTCTTTGAAAAATGATGTTTTAACCAGCGTTAGAGAGGAAATCAAAAAACTTAAAGAAGTGCTAACTCCCACTTCACAATGCGCCTGGCCCTACATACGCGGAAGTGGCATCTATTACCCCAAAAAAACCAGCAATTGTTATCAAATCTACAAACCCTACAGCAAAATCTTCCGACATTCTCGCTACCTGGAAAAAGAACATTTCGTTTAAGAAAGAAAAATATGCACCTGTTAAAATGCAAACGATATCAAATGGGAAAATTCGCGTAGAGTTTGAAAACTACAAGCAATGCGAGGAAGCCATTACCAAAACTAACCAGGTAGAAGGGTTACAAGCCGAAGAGTCCAAAAATAGGAGTCCTCTTATTATTCTTAAAGGAATTACAAAAGAAACAGCAAAAGAAGAACTAATTGAAATTATTTCCTACCAAAATTCGATCCCTGAGGACGCATTACGTCTTTGTTTCCTTACTTCAAATAAGAATAACGTTTTATACAATGCAGTTTTGGAAGTGACACCTAAATATTACACAACTATTACCACATATGGACGAGTAGCCATTAATCATCAACGAGTGTTTGTCGGGCCTTTCTCGAGATTTGTTCAATGCCATCTGTGTTTACAATTTGGACATACAAAAACGAAATGTGCCGTAACAATTCACCCATGCGCGTTTTGTGCCTCAGAAGACCACAATATTATGGACTGCCCAAACAGAACCTCTGACGAAAAACGAAAGTGCTACAACTGCCACAAACATAATTAGAGGACCAACGCCAATGCCGACGTTAGACATAATGCAACAAATGTAAAACTGTGCCCTAGAATCATCTCTATTAAAAAGAAATTAGAGGAATCTACTGATTATGGACTTACAAACTGATCACCAAATGAATAAGTATCAGAGCAAGAGTAACATTTCTGAACAGAGCAATAAAATACATCTCAATAATAATTGCAATAAAACGTCTAATAATGGCATTAGATTCATCCAATGCAATTTGGGCCGAGGATATAATGCCCAACAAGAATTATTGGCATATGGTCGCTCAAATAGTGTACAAGTAGTCTATATAAATGAACCATATATCGGAAATAATACAATTATGAACAAAACACCCGGCTACACAACATACCAATTTCCTCATAACCGTCATGTAAAGGCTAGCATTCTGATTAAAGAAGGTCTTGGCAGCTGCCTCGGGATTTCAAAATATTCAACGCCAAATTTATGTATAGTACAGCTCATCACTTCTGGGAAAAGAATATTTCTAACTAGCATTTACGTAGAGCCCAAAGACGATGAAAATGAAACATTGAACCACTTGGAACAATTTATAATTGAAACAGGAGACGCCATTCATATTATCGCAGGAGACCTAAATGGCTGGCACCAACTTTGGGGATCTCCCACAGCGAATAAAAGAGGTAAAGAAATAGTTGATATTGTTATTCCTCACAATCTTACCATTAATAATACTGGCGCAGATCATACATATGAAACTACAGCGGATGGAATCCTACGTGGATCCATCGTTGATCTCACCATAACTTCATCCTCAATCTCGAATCATATTATTAATTGGCAAATAGATAATTCTATACGTCCCTCCTCTGATCACCATGGTATCAAATTTGAATATTTCCTTAATAAAAATCATATCCGTCAGAATAAGAAAAAATCGACTTACCAATATAATACTAATAATTTTAAGCAATGGGAAAAACTAAGCGAAGCCTTTTCCAGAGAAATTAAACTGACCCAACTTAACAAAATTGACATCCTATCCTTAGACCCAAATAACTTACTACACTTTATTGATGAAATAACCGCGTTTAGTCATAAAATTTGTAAAAAGTATCTTCCCCACTCTTCTATTTGTCCTGAGCGCCCTTCTTGGTGGACCGAAGACTTAGAAAAATTAAAAAGAAAAGTTCTTGACAACCATCACCTGCTTCAAAAACTTAGTCGAAAACGTCTTCCAATGAACGAAGCAATTACAGACAAGACCCAACTCCGAAAGGAATACGCCGAAGCAATCAGAAAGGCCTCAACTGAAAACTTCTGCGAATTCTGCAACAAACAAGGTAAGGAAGATGTGTGGTCAGTTATAAATAGATTGCTGAAGAATTCAATCCCAACCCTACCACCTTCTGCCCTCAAAATAGCACCAAACAAATATACTAGTTCTTCTGAAGAAACAGCCCAAATATTTCTTCAAAAATTTTATCCAGAGGACACCATTGACACATTTAGTTCCCAAACGGTCACCCGACAAACCATAAAATTTCCACCGAATACAAATGATGATCCTCCATTTACTATTGATGAAGTCCTCCATAACCTCAAGGATATGAACCCTCGAAAATCACATGGACCAGATCACCTTACCTCCGACATATGCTTCTGTTTCACTCAAACATTTCCAGAACTAATAACGAATATCGTGAATAGATGCCTAGCTTTATCAATATTCCCTAAACAGTGGAAACATGCGCAAGTAATTATTATTCCTAAGCCCAACAAACTTGACTGTACTGAAATCTCAGCCTATCGCCCCATCGGACTACTTAATGTATTTGGTAAACTCCTTGAAAAGTTGGTCATCAAACGACTAAATCATTTTATTTACACTAACAACAAATTCAATAATAAACAATATGGGTTCAAGGAACAAAGGTCAACGACAGAAGCTCTTAATAATATGATTACATTTGTTAGAAATTGTAAAATCAAGGGAGATCAAGTTGCCGCTGTCTCTTTGGATATTCAGGCGGCATTTGACAATTCCTGGTGGCCCGCTATTTTGCGTAGACTCCACATAATTAATTGTCCCAAGAATATATACAGACTAATAACAAACTACCTCAGCGAGCGAACAGTTAGCATAAATTTCTCAAGCAGCAGTGCCAACAAAGCCATGAGTAGAGGATGCATCCAAGGTTCTGTTTGCGATCCGACATTTTGGAACCAGATCTTGGATGAATTACTTGAAAAGGACTTGCCCGAAGGATGTCATATTCAAGCCTTTGCTGATGACGTTACGCTCATTGCTCACGACAAAGACCCCTTAAAGTTACAGGAAATAATTAATAATGCACTCCATATAATCACCATTTGGGGAGAGTCAGTTAAATTAAAATTTGGGCCTCAGAAAACCCAAGCAATTGCCTTCACAGGTAAAGCTGAGAAAATAAAAATATCAGTTTCTGGCACGCCCATCAAATTGGAAAATTATATAAAAATTCTAGGCGTCATTATAGATAAAAAACTAAAATTCATTCAATATGTTCATCATATATTGGTCAAAACAAGAAGTATATATAACAAATTATTAAAATATATCCGACCTACTTGGGGAATACAATCCGAAAATATTGAGATTTTATATAAAAATGTCATTGAACCAATTATCTGTTACGCGCCCAGCATATGGCACTCGGCACTAAAATATAAACATGTAAGAGACAAGCTGCTATCTCTGCAACGTGGTTTTGCTATAAAAATAATTAAAGGTTTTAGAACCGTAAATACCATCAATGCAATAGCACTGGCAAGACTGACTCCTATACACATTAAAATTAATGAACTGGCAATCATCGAAACAACGAATATCATAATCACTACAACAACTGCAGCTGCAACTGACTTGAGGGAGAGGCTAGCATCACGTGTAGGAGCCGACGCAGCAAGGAAGGTGCGGACAATGGCCTCAATCTTGGTAAATGGCATAAGGGCGTCTGAGAAATACTCTCGTCTTTTAATTGACGAAGCGCTCATGAACCATTTTGGGGCTATAGTAACGGCAGTACAAATCACGGGTGCAAGCGAGGTTCTCATTGTAGGGGACAACAACCAGCTGCCATATATCGACAGGCATGATTTGTTCCGACTGCACTACATTCGACCAAATCTTGTGGCTAATATCAACCAAGAATGGCTCTGCACGCACAGAAACCCACTGGATGTAGCATATGCACTAAACGAAATCTATGATGGTATATACTCATCCAATACTAGGTTGCGATCTCTAGAGCTAAAGAGGTACATGGGTTCACAGATCCCAAAGTCCCTTGAAAATACTTTATACTTGGGACACACCCAGGCTGAAAAGGAAAATCTCATCAGCCAGGGCTACGGAAAAGGGAAGGGATCGCGAACTCTAACCATACATGAAGCTCAGGGGCTCGTGAGCGAGACGGTGGTAATCGTGCGATCTAATAGAGAGAAACAACGCCTATATAACAGTATTCCTCATGCAGTGGTGGCAATCTCGTGCCATACGAGCCATTGCATCTACTACACCGATTGGTGTGAGGAAGATGCAATTGCCTGTTTCATTTTGCGTGCCGGGGCAGCCACCACAAGCAGAATTAGGGATTACAACATGAAAATGGCAATACATCATCGAGACTTAAAGGTTGCAAAAAACATTATGAACGTGGTCCGAGACGAAGCGGCGTAAACGACAATCAAACGGATGTTAAATGACATAACCGCAACAATTTTACTTACAATTAAAATTGGAAAATTTTTGTGAATTATAGCTATGTTAGTTATAAGTTAAGTATTAAGTATTAGATTTTTAATATCCATAGTTTAAGATGCATGAAAAAAAAGACAAAATAAAACAAACAAAAAAAAAAGAAAAAAAAGCCCTGGCAAAAAAATATGAATTAGTTATAAGTTAGTTATAAGTATGTAGACAAAAGTTTTAAAACCATAGTTTAAGATGCATGAAAAAAAAAGAAGAAAAAAAAAAGAGAAAAAAAAAGAACAAAATAAAACAAACCAAAAAAAGAGAAATAAGAAAATGAAAAAAAATAGAGGAAAAAAAAACAAAAAAAATTACGCTAACCGTTAGATATAAGGCATGATATTATAGTAATCTATGTTAATGGAAAAATGTATATTCAAAAAACGCGGAGAGATGTTAAAGCTTAGAAACTACATATGTAATGTCATAACAATTATAAAAAAAATGTAAAAAAGGGTACGGACTACGAGTCTGCAGAGTAGAAATAAATAAAAAAAAAAGACCTAACCTAACCTAACCTAACCTTTTTTTTTTACATGAGGAAATGCCTACGCATACCCGCCTCGCGGGGGCAAGGATGGGTTATGTCGGACTCGCACCGACTAAAACCCCATGGTGTTCCACCTTCGTCGCATATTGGCAGGGCCACGGGAACGCTTTTGCACACTTCCGCAGCCCTACCAGCGCCTGCCGCCGGTTGACAGCACCTCCTCGGGAGAGGAATATTCCTCCCCGTTCTCCATCCCAGGTAAGGCGCACCAGAACACATGGCGCGCCTTCCTCCACGGCCTCCAAATTAAATACGCGCATCAGACGCTCCCGCGTCCGATGCGCGAAGGCCATGGGGCCAGGTAAAACAAGCACTTAGAAGTACTAGCCTTCCCGACCCCAGCGGCGGATCTGGTCTATGGCTCCGCCGCCAACCAAGATTCGGCTGTGGAGGGTAGGGAGAGCGGCGCCTCGAAATACCAACAATCCTCTCCCCCCGCAGCCCCACCACCACCGCATCAACGGTGCGGCCCCGTTTGAGTCGCGGAGGATAGGGCGAGTGGCGCATCGCCATACCAACACTCCTCTTCCTCCGCGACTCCACCTCGGCTGCAGCGGCAGAGGGTGCAGACTCCCCTCTCGCTGCAGTCCACCAGCACACATCCGAAGTGGGCTCCCCAAGCCCACTCGAAGTGGCCACCTCGGGCCGGCCCTTCACCTCGGGCCAGCCTCGTGGGTTCCTCTTTGTTCACCGCGGGTGACCAAGCCACTGCTACTAAGCCCCCCCGCCACGACAAGGCGGGAATCCGTTCGGGGGGGGGGGAACCTAACCTAACCTAACCTAACCTAACCTAACCTTTTTTTTTACGGGGGGAAATCCTCATGGACTGCCTCTGCCTGGGGAAAGGCGGAGGGGTGTGCCGGACTCTTACCGGCTAAAACCACCCCGGTGTCTAATCGCACGTTCACGCGAGGGGCCGCGGTAATCCAAATTCTTCCGCAGCCCCACACTAGTGCTGGCCCGGTCTGTACGGGCCTCGTCTCCTGCACGGGGTAGTGAGGTGTTCAACTACCCCGTGTATCACCTCAGAGGCGCGCGCCGACACCCACGCGTGCCTCCGCCTCGGGTCCATCTAATAGGGGGGCGGGGGTTTCCCCTAGTCCCTCGCCCCTGGACTCATTCATGGGGGCTGGAAAAGGGCATTATCCTCCTGCATTATACGCCTTCATTTGTGAGGACACGGCGCTGCTCCTCCCAAGCTACACACTCGGCGAGCGTGTGTTGCGCCGTATCCTCCCCGCAATGGACGCAGTGGTGGCACCGAGCGTCCAGCTCCCTGTCTATGCGGCACAGGTACTTGCCAAAGCAGCCGTGCCCCGACAGCACCTGCGTCACCCTAAACGACAGGGAGCCGTGCCTTCTCCCGAGCCAGTCGTCGAGTACTGGCCGGATCGCCTCGACGATAGCGAGACCGGCGGTAGAGCGCAGAAGCCTTTGCCGCCATTCCGCCACCAAGACCTGACGGAGCTCCTCTCGGCGCAGCGCGATCTGTCGCTGCACCGGCCTCGAGCCCCGTCCCTGCTCTTCCTCGCGCCATCGATATAATGACGCGAGTACTTTCGCCTCTAGGTCCCAGGGCGGGGATCCGGCCGGACGCAAGCCGCCTCGTAGGAAATCGTGCGATACCCGCGGATGACTCTGACGGCCATCGCCCTCTGAGGTTTGCGCAGAACGGCGAGAGTGCTGGCCGTCATGTCCATCGCCCATACAGGGGCCCCATACAGGGCCATGGACCGCACGATTCCCACGTACAACCGCCTACAGGCGGCGCTCGGGCCCCCCAAGTTGGGAAGCAGCGTTGAAAGTGCGCCAGCTGCACGCATCATCTTGGGCGCCAGCCGCTGAAAGTGGGGCCCAAATTCCCATCGGCTGTCGAGCACCAATCCCAGGTACTTCATGATGGGCTCGACAGCTATCCGGGCCCCGCTGACCACGATGTGCGATCCCGGCGGTGGCGCGCGTCGAAGGCCATGAAACATCATGGCCTCCGACCTGTTAAGGGCCACCTCCAGGCCCAGGCACCGGATGCGGTTCACTACTTGTGAAACCGCAGCCGTGGCAACCAACGCTGCTTCCCTGTGCGAGCTCCCCCGGGCAGTGACGAGCGTGTCGTCTGCATAACAGGTCAAGTCAGCGCCCGACGGGAGCTCACCTCTCAGCACCCAGTCGTAGCCGATGTTCCACAGGAGCGGTCCCAAGACCGATCCCTGCGGAACACCGCATGACATGACGCGCCTACCAGCGCTGTCACGTCCCCAATACGTGACGCATCTCTCCTCAAGGTAAGCCCCTATTATGCGGCGGAGGTAGGGAGTAACGCGATGGTAATTAAGCGCATGCGAAACAAACACAGCACCAGCCCTAAAGTCCTACGCCAGCGTCGTAGCAGCCAAACATGTCCACCGCCCTGCACTTCACTCAATGGCGGTCACCCTCGAAGGTGGTCTGGAGACTGCTGACGAGGTGCTCGCCAGGGAGAAAAAAGCGGTCGACGCTAGAGGCACTGGCCTTAAAATTAACAAGGTTCGAAAGGCCGAGAACCAAAAAATTATATTGGGTTGCGACACTGAAGAGGAGAGGATGAAAGTCCAAAAAATAATAGAGAGTCGCGGGGATGGACTAAAAGTAGCGCATATAAAAAATAAGGATCCTCTCGTCATCCTGAAAGATGTCTTCATGGACAGTGAAGATGAAGATATAATAAAGGCGCTCTACGCTCAAAACAAAGACGTTTTCATTGGCTTAACTGAAGAGGACATGGAAATGGCCACAAAATTCAAAAAACGAACAAGAAATCCGAAGACAATGCATATCATTCTTCAGGTGAAGCCTAAAGTATGGCAGAGGATGACGGAGGCTGGAGCCCTCTATCTCGACCTTCAAAGGGTAAGAGTCGAGGACCAGTCGCCGCTCATCCAATGCACGAAATGCCTCGCGTTTGGACTTGGTCGGAAATTTTGCACTGAGAGTGTGGACAGATGTAGTCACTGTGGAGGACCGCATCTCCGTGAGAAATGCGCAGACTTTTCCGCAGGGAATGAACCACAGTGCTGCAACTGCTCACACTCTGGGTTGTGGAGGACCGACCATAATGCATTTAGTTCAGACTGCCCTGTACGGAAAAAGTGGGACTACTTGGCTCGTGCAAACACGGCCTATGCCTGAACCGTTTACGACAAATCACACTACACATACAAACAGATACAAAGCACACAGAAACATTAACACGACACACACAAACATGAAATACACGACAAAATGAACACAACTGATATACAGAATGTATAATAAAATATGCACGATTATATCAGCACAGTAACACTTACATGAATCACAACACTAACACAACACAAAAGAAAACAGCATGAAATAAAAACTAGCAAAAGAAATGGACAATATATATATATATATATATATATATATATATATATATATATATATATATATATATATATATATATTGCCTAGGAAAAGCGTGACTAAAATATAGAAGGATGTATAAAATTAGACACATGACAGAAATTCACCAATCCTGATATGTGCATAACAGCTCTTAAGACTGTGAAATTGTTAATTTCAAATGTTAAAAATAAATAGACATAAGCTTTTACTACTATACAGGTAATAAATATAAGAAGAGAATTAAAAAACGATGATAAATACTATAGTTGTAAGCCAATAAATATGTAAACTAAGGAAATTTGTAAGTTAAATAAAAATTAGCAAGTAAAGTGTAGTGTAGGAATTTGTAAGCTTAAATAATATATATAAAGTGTAAACACTACTGAAGATATGACAGAAAATAAATAAAATGTACGAAACTTTATTTTCCCAAAGAAAAGAAATATTAGGCATAGAGTAGCGGGAGTCACACCCGGCAAAGAATGAGCGTGGATGGATAAAAGAAAGAATAAGTATGCAGCCTGAAAGTGCGAATACATGCGAGAACTGGAATGTATGAGTAATATAGACTAATAAGGACCCGATGATCCCATGATCGGGGAAAAGCGAAAAAAAATAAAAAAAAACCTAACCTAACCTAACCTAACCTAACCTAACCTAACCCAGGGACAAGAGTAGTACAATGTAGCAGAAGCCTAAACGCAGACAAAGTGATAAAGGCAGCCATTGTGCTATTCGACGACACCATTGGCATAACCCAGTGCCCTGACCTTACAACAGAAAATATAGCAGTTGCTAAATTGAGGACAGGGGCCTGGGAAATGGGAGTGGTGTCTGTCTACCTGGAGGGAGACAAAGTAGTCGATCCCTACCTGGACACGATAGAGAAAGCCGTAGCTGGCCTAGGAACTGGGAACGTGATACTCGGTGGAGACATAAACGCTTGGAGTACTTGGTGGGGAAGCCGGGAGACAGATAAGCGGGGAATTGAAGTAGCTGCCAAACTAGACCAATTAGAGCTCCACATCTTGAACAGAGGTACAGAGCCCACATTTGATACGATCAGAGGCGGGAAGAGATTCTCCAGCTGTGTGGATGTGACAACCTGCTCGACGAGCCCGCTCGGGAGGATTGACAACTGGAGACTTTCAGAAGAAGTAACTAGTTCGGATCACAGGGCAATCCTGTTCGAAATAAATTTAGAAAAATCAATTAGTACAGATATAAAGAGAACTACCAGAAAATTCAACACAAAAAAGACAAACTGGAGTGAGTTTCGTGAGAAACTCACCCAGATTTGGCAAACAAAACAAATAAATAATATACAGATAGAGAAAATAGAAAATAGAGAAGAACTTGAATCGAAAATAATAGAATACACTGAATCAATATTAGAAATTTGCGAAAGTAGTATACCCAAAATTAAAAACAAAAAACGAATGGGATTGCCTTGGTGGACTGAAGAGTTGACTCAGAGAAAAAAGGAAGTCTCCAGGATAAAACGCAGAATATCGTGTGCAGCACCAGTACGCCGAGAATGGGTCGTCGAACAGTATATCAAAACAAAAGAGGAGTACCAACAACAAGTAAAGAACGCACAGACCGCCAGCTGGAAGAGTTTCTGTAGCAAACAAGATCGTGAATCTATGTGGGACGGGATTTACAGGGTAATAGGCCGCACAACTCAGAGACACGAAGATATCCCTCTTGTAAGAGAGGGGAAGACTTTGGACAACGCAGAATCAGCAAGATTCTTGGCGGAGACCTTCTATCCGGACGACAAAATCCAGGAGGATGACGCGGAACACAAGCTTATTAGGGAAGCAGCTGAATTAGTAAACGTAGGGTCACTTGATGATTCAAGTGACCCACCTTTTACGGTAGAGGAGCTTATATGGGCCGCGTCCAGCTTTAACCCTAAAAAAGCTCCAGGAAATGATGGTCTCACAGCCGATATCTGCGCAGCGGCCATTGCCCTGGACCCGCCACTGTTCTTGGTACTAGCCAACAAGTGTTTGGAGCTGGCACATTTCCCCAAAAAATGGAAGGAGGCGACAGTAGTGGTGCTGCGAAAGCCTGGGAAGGAGGACTACACGCACCCCAAGTCCTACAGGCCGATTGGGCTACTGCCTGTGTTAGGAAAAGTCCTAGAAAAAATGTTAGTACGGAGAATCAAGTTGCACATCGTACCCAAACTAAGCAAAAAACAATATGGTTTTATGCCACAGCGCAGCACCGAGGACTCCCTCTATGACATGATACAGCTTATAAAAGCTTATATCAATGATAAAAAATTGATTGTATTAGTATCATTGGACATAGAGGGAGCCTTCGATAACGCCTGGTGGCCAGCTGTACGATGTGCACTTGCAGAAACCGGAAGCCCCATAAACATTAGGCGACTAGTAGAGAGTTACCTCAATGATAGATCTGTATCCATCAAATATTCAGGGGCGGAATGGGTAAAAAAGACCACGAAGGGGTGCGTGCAAGGCTCGATAGGTGGTGCACTGTTCTGGAACCTTCTGTTGGACCCACTCCTGAAAGAGTTAACTGATAGAGGGGAGTACTGCCAGGCTTTCGCAGACGACGTGGTCCTAATATTCTCCGGAGACAAGGCTTTGGAAGTGCAGGAGAGAGCAAATGCAGCCCTCGCACATGTTCGGAAGTGGGGAGTCAAAAATAAGTTAAAATTCGCATCTCAGAAAACTAAAGCCATGGTCATTACGAACAAGACCAAATATGACTCGCCACTTCTGAAGATGGATGGGGAAAGCATTGTAATGTCAAATGAGATAAAAATACTCGGCCTCACAGTTGACAATAAGCTAACTTTCAACACCCACGTGAAAAATGTGTGCTGTAAGGCACAAAACATAAACCGTCAGCTGTGCAGAGCCGCAAAGGTTCATTGGGGCCTAAACTCCGAGATTATTAGGACCATCTACATCGCGGTAGTGGAGCCAATTATCATGTATGCGGCAAACGCCTGGTCACCGGCAACAAATAAACAGCTAATTAAAAAACAGTTCGATGTGGTACAACGCGGGTTCGTACAGAAAATCGTGAAGTCATATAAAACTGTGTCTCTGCACTCGGCCCTACTACTCGCCGGGCTACTTCCTCTGGACCTGAGAGTCCGGGAAGCGGCTTTACTTTATGAGATAAAGAAAGGTTACTCCCGGCGAGTGGTAGGGGACAGAGAAATAGAAAGAAAAGTAGAATTTGACAGGACACCACACCCCGCGGACCAGCATGGCCTCCAATTCACATATCTGGAGGACGGTGCACAAATGGACCAACACGACAACAAAGGCCTAAAAATTTATACTGACGGCAGTAGGATTGACGGGAAAGTCGGCGCTGCGTTATCCATATGGAATGACGCGGCGGAGACAAGTCACCGGAAACTAAAGTTGGAAAATTTTTGCACCGTCTTCCAGGCTGAGCTGCTGGCCATATTGGAAGCAAGTAGGCATGCCTTCAAGGACCCGGCAGAGAGCTGTAATGTATATAGCGACTCTAGATCTGCTCTCCAGACAGTCGTCCAAAACGTTTCCCTCCATCCTATAGCAGTAGAAATAAGAGAAAATATCAGCAAATTAGACAAACAAGAGATATCTCTTAAACTTTACTGGGTTAAAGCACACGCAGGGTTGGAGGGAAACGAGAGAGCGGATCTACTAGCCAAAGAAGCCGCAATTAAAAGCAAATGTAGGCCTCACTATGGAAAATGTCCTGTATCATTCGTCAAGCGACAGATACGTCTGGAATCGCTTGACGAATGGAATCGTACATATATAGAAGGTAGAACAGCTTCCACCACCAAGGTATTTTTCCCGGATGCCTTGAGTGCATACCCCATTGTTAGAAAAATAGAAATGGATCATATAGTGGTACAGGTGGTGACAGGACACGGCGGGTTCTCTGAATATTTGTATAGATTCAAATGTAAAGAGAGCCCGTTGTGTATCTGCGATCCAGAGAAGGAGGAATCAATTATTCACCTCATAACGGAGTGCCCTATTTATGGTAAAGAGCGAACAGACATAGAAATAGAGATAGAAATTAAGGTAAATAAAGAAAATGTACATAAAATTATAAGTAATAAGCGTGTCCGAAATAGGTTTTTAAGTTACTGTAAGAATATAGCAAACAAAGTTGTAAATAAGAATAAATAAAAGTAGAAATAAGGGAAACTGTACATAATATACATAAAAATATATAATGTAAACAGCCCATGATAAATAGAAATAAGTTTAGTTAGTTAATAATATATAGTATCAAGTAATAAATGTACCTAGAATTAATAACATAAGAAAACAAAAAGGAAAAACCTAAAAAAGAAATAAAGAAAACAGTAAAAATGAATAAAGAAGCATAAAAAATAATACAAAAAATAATAAGGACAAAATAAAAACAAAAAGCAAAAATAGAAGTCAAAAGAAAGAAAAAGTCCTTGATTTCCATGTCAGGGGAATCAGAAAAAAAAATTGCAATATTTGCCTTGATTATACATTTTTATAACTTTTACAAACTTAAAATTTTTCTTATTATTTAATTTATTACTATTTATTTTATTTTATCGTCTTATTGGGCGTATATTAATCAAAATTAGTTTAAGTATTGACAAAGCCTTCCGAATCTAAATAAAATGTACAAAACACCCCCGCAAAATAAGTCTGCAGCTTCGACGGAGGACTTTAATAAGAGGACCGAAAAACCAGTACCCACGGGTGGGAAAGACAAAGGGTCAACATCTTCGGTAAGGAAAAGCATTGGTGAGCTGGAATCGCGTCTTGGCGCTGCACCAAAAAACATTATAGCTGCACTGCCGACGAAGCAAAATACAAAAACTCCTACTGCAAGTGGGGGTGATGACAACCAAGTGGATAGAGAAACGACCCAGTACTCAAATAGAGTACAAGAAGCAAAAGCACACTTAGTAAGAATAAAATTATTATTAAATAGTTCACGTAACTTAAAGAACGAAATAAAAGAGGCCTAATAGAAGCTGCAGACAAATTATATGGTATGACAAAAAATGTGGAACAAGGAAAAGGACAAAGCATTGAAAAAGAAAAATCAGGTATAGGGAAGTGTCATGAACTGGAGCACGAATTAATAAGAAAATTAGAACAACACACCGAATTCCTCACCGAATGCAGAACAGAGACCCAACGCTTGAGTGAAGAGGTGAAAAAACACAGGGAGGAGCTCATCACCTATGCAAGCGTTACAGCAACCAGAAGGCAGCCCCAGGAATCTATCTCGACCGTTCTTAAAAACACTACGAGTATACCCGCTCAAATGCACTCTATCATAGTCACGTCAAGCAATGAAAAGGACACGAGTGGCGAAGTCCTGGAAAAGATAAGAGTGGCAGTAAATGCAAAATAAAGCGGGTTAAGGGTAGAGAAAGTAAGGAAAGCTGAAGACCAAAAGGTGATCGTGGGTTGTGGAACAGGAAAGACATGGAAAAGGTAGCAAGCCGACTCAAAACCTGTGATGCCGAGCTTTCTGTTGTGGAGGCCAAAAGCAAAGATCCACTGGTCATACTGAGGGATGTATTACTGATCAACACCGACGAGGACGTAATCGCTGCTATTAGGAACCAGAACAAGAACTTGCTGGAAACTCTGAATAGCGAGGAGGTAAGATTGGTAGTACGATTCCGAAAAAAGACCAGAAACCCCCACACAAACCATGTGATCCTTCAGGTCTCTCCAGCGGTATGGAAACGACTGGTTGAGGTGGGTCGTGTGCACGTAGACTTACAACGTATTGTGGTGACTGACCATTCACCACTGGTACAATGCTCCAGGTGCCTCGCATATGGTCATGGCAAAAGGCACTGCACGAAGCAGAGGACATATGTTCTCATTGCGGAGGACCCCACTTGAAGACCTCATGTACTGCTTTCTTGGCCGGGGAGGTGCCTTCATGCAGTAACTGCAACAAAGCGAAGATGGATCGTCAAGATCACAACGCTTTTAGCAACGAATGCGCTATACGTAGAAGATGGGATGCAATTGCCAGAACCAGCGTAGCATATTGTTAAGGTGGAGTTCGGAAATAGATGCACAGAGACAGAAAGTCGGTCCATAGCAGAAAAAAGAAAAATTTTGGTGGCACAGGCAAATTTACAGAGGAAAGAGCTAGCAACGAGCGAGTTAATGCTCGAAGCGAGCAAGAGAGGTATGAGCTTTGCTCTAATTCAGGAACCGTACGTGGGGAGAGTCGGGTACATGAAAGACTATCGGGGAGCACGTATATTCCAGAGCGCTCAGAGAGGAGAAGGAGTGGTGAAAGCGGCAATAGCCGTTTTTGATGAAAACATCAATGTTACTCAATGTCCGACTCTCACTACGAATAACATCGTGGTGGTTAAAATAAAAGTGAACTCCCTGGAGATAGGACTGATTTCTCTGTACCTGGAACCGGATTCACTCATCGAGCCTTACGTTTGCCAACTTAAAGAAATAGTGATAAAAATGGGCAAAACGGAAGTACTTATAGGAGGAGATACAAATGCGTGGAGCCCATGGTGGGGAAATGCGAAGGAAGACGGACGTGGAGAAGCGCTTGCAGGTGCGCTTGATGAACTCGGTTTACACGTACTAAATGAGGGAGATCTGCCAACATTTGACACAATCAGAGGCGGCAAAAGATTCAGTAGTCACGTTGACATTACAGCGTGCTCTGAAAATCTTTTAAAATTGGTGGATGACTGGAAGGTAAACGAGGGCGTAACAAGTTCGGACCATAACACAATACTGTTCAAAATAAAAGCATAAAATCTTCTGGCAAAATAATTAAACGGACAACAAGGATATACAATAGCAAAAATGCAAAATGGAGTCAGTTTCATGAGAAACTGACTCAATTATTGACTGAAAGAAAAATAAACAAAACAAAAATAGACAGTATAAGAAATAAAATAGATTTAGAAAAACATTTAGAGCAATATTTAGAAGTAGTAAAAGAAGCATGCGATGTTACAATTCCAAAAAAGAAAAATCAAACAAAACTTACCTTGCCGTGGTGGAATGATGAGCTTGCTCTACTAAAGATAGGTGTCACCACCAAAAAGCGCCGAATAAGATGTGCTGCTCCCGTGCGTAGAGCCGATGTCGTTGCAGCGTACCTGGAAGCAAAAAATACATATGAATATGAATCAAAAAAGGCTCAGGTAAAAATTTGGAAAGAGTTCTGCAGTAGACAGGACAGGGAAGGTTTGTGGGACGGGATATATCGGGTTATCGGCAGAACTACAAAAAGGCACGAAGATCTGCCTCTTTTGAAAGACGGGAAAATACTCGATAACACCGAATCGGCAAAAATGTTGGCTGAGACCTTTTATCCGGAAGACCTAATTGAGGCTGATGACGCAGAACACCAGCGTATCAGGGATTTAGCAGAAAAAGTCAATGAAGGGACACAAGATAATTCTTGTGACCCACCATTTACAGTCGCTGAACTAAAACACGTAACCAACAGCTTCAACCCAAAAAAGGCACCGGGCGGGGACGGATTTACTGCCGATATTTACCGTCAAGTTATCCTCCATAATGCTGAGCTTTACCTGAGCCTAGCTAATAAATGTTTAGAGTTAGGGCACTTTCCCACTGTGTGGAAAGCAGCAGTAGTCGTGGTTCTGAGAAAACCGGCGAAAGAGGACTATACGCACCCCAAAGCCTATAGACCGATAGGCTTTCTATCAATTATGGGCCAAATCCTGGAGAAAATGACTATCAGGAGAATAAAGTGGCACATTCAACCTGGGGTGAGTACTCGCCAATACGGCTTCACGCCACAGAAAAGCACCGAAGATTCCCTCTATGACATGATGGAGTATATACAAACAAAATTACAAAATAAAAAGATAATTACCATGGTATCACTTGACATAGAGGGAGCCTTCGATAGTGCATGGTGGCCGACCATTAGATGTCGATTGGCTGAGGAAAAATGCCCCATTAACATACGACGGTTGATGGATAGTTATCTCCAAGATAGAAAAATTAACATCAGGTATGCTGGTGTAGAGCACCATCGGGCCACTTCAAAGGGGTGCGTACAAGGTTCCATAGGGGGACCGATACTGTGGAATTTGTTTCTAGACCCACTTCTCAAGGAGTTGGAGGCGAGGGGTGACCGGTGTCAGGCTTTTGCTGACGATATCGTCCTGCTGTTTGCGGGGGACACGGCACTCGAGATTCAGAGGCGTGCAAATGCCGCTCTCGAGCATGTTCGGATGTGGGGAATTCGTAATAAACTGAACTTTGCGCCACAAAAGACCAAGGCTATGGTATTAACCAATAAGTTAAAATACGATTCACCACGTCTGAGCATGGGCGGGATAGACATTGGAATGTCGGAGGAGATCAAAGTGCTTGGTCTTATCGTAGACAGGAAGCTCACATTTAAAAGTCACGTTAGAAATGTGTGTCACGGGAAGGCCACAGCGCTCTACTCACAACTATCGAAGGCTGCTAAAATCAGTTGGGGTCTTCAACCAGAAATCGTAAGGACGATATACGTCGCAGTTATGGAACCGGTGGTACTGTATGCGGCGAGCGTATGGGCGCCAGCTGTTAGCAAGTTTGGGATCCGAAAGCTTCTTAACACCGTGCAAAGAGGATTCGCTCAGAAAATTATTAAAGCATACCGAATCGTGTCGCTACACTGGAACTCGGCTCTAGCACTGGCAGGCCTGCTTCCTCTGGACCTAAGAGTCCAGGAAGTAGCATCCCTCTTTGTAGCGAAGAGAGAAAAGCTCCAGTCAGTGCTGGGGGACCGGGAGGTGGAGACAAAGGCGAAACCTGTGGAATTGCCCCACCCAGCATCTTATATGGACCTGGAATTCTTATGCCTGGTAGATGAGAACGAAATAACACTCAATAACACACAGAGTCTCCGAATTTTCACCGACGGGAGCAAAATAGAGGGAAAGGTCGGAGCAGCACTTTCTATATGGAATAGTGAAGCCGAGATCAGAACTCTGAAGCTTAAACTGTCGGACTATTGTACCGTGTACCAGGCAGAATTACTGGCCGTATACAGGGCAACTGAGCAAATCCTCAACAGCGCTGAAGTAAGCTTTGGAATTTACAGTGACTCGAGATCAGCTCTCGAGACCATTGTAAACCACGACTCTCAACATTCCCTAGCAGTAAAGACCCGCAAAAATATAAGAACCATCGTAAAGCAACAAAAAAGCATTCAACTTTTTTGGATTAAAGCCCATGCGGGTCTGGCAGGGAATGAACGAGCTGACGAATTGGCTAAGCTCGCCGCACTGCGGAAAAAAGGTAAACCGGATTATGACCTGTGCCCGGTCTCCTACTTAAAGCGTCTCATCCGAGAAGAATCCATAGAAAAATGGAACCAAAGGTACGCAGAGAGTGAAACAGGTCAAATCACGAAGAAATTCTTCCCAAATGTAAAAGACGCCTATAAGGTGACCAGAGCGACGGCACTGTCTCCGGTAATGATCCAAGCGATGACTGGGCATGGTATTTTCTCCGAGTATCTGTATCGATTCCGATGCAAGGAGAACCCTTCATGCGTCTGTGAGCCAGGAGTGGAAGAGACAGTGCTGCACGTAGTTCTAGAATGTCCTAGGTTCGGAAAACAAAGGCACGATTTTGAGGCGTTAACTGGAGAAAGACTCGAAGAAGCAAAATTACATACATTGTTGGGTAATAAAACGACTCGAAACAAATTTATTAAATTCTGCGAAGGATTAATCAATAGTGTCGTTAAAAATAACAGAAATTAAAATAATATATTTAAAAAATAATAAATTTTTTGAAATTTTTTATACCGTAACTATTAAATACAAGAAGCTACTTATTATTTTAATATTAGTTGAAAGTTAATTGTCTAAGTTCATTAAAATAAATTTAAGGCGAGAATTGCAAATGCAAGATTGCCACTCGGGGCTTCCTTGTGAATATAGAAAATATATTCAGAGAGAATGAACCGCTTTAAATGTAAAAATGATCATGTAAGAAAAGTGTGTTGCTCAAACAAAAACAGATAATGTACTTTAAGATAATTTTAAATTAAGTAATTAATTAAGTGACAAAGGTATGTAAAAGGACTTTAAAATTAAATGACAAATTTTGTGTGCATTAGGTTAAGAGTAGTAGGACTCCCGAACGAAAACCCGGAGTTCTCTACACCCTATACAATAGCAAGGACAAGTAAATAAAAAACAAGTAATTAAAGTCCGTGTCGAGCCGACAATGTCTCTGACCCTCTATGTCAGAGGAAAACAGCAACACATACAAAAAAAACCTAACCTAACCTAAACTAAACCTCAGGAAATAATAGGCTGTAAGAAATTGAAAGTAGGATCTCCTTCCTAAAGGCAGAACACCCGGCAAGGGAAGTTGAGATATCATTAGAATACTTGGAAGATACGGAGCCTGAAACTTTAAAGAACCTTGACATCAAAGGTGTGCAAATTTATACAGACGGAAGCAAAATCGACGGTAAGGTCGGAGCAGCATTATCCTGTTGGATTAATGACGTTGAGACTAAAACCAAAAAGTTTAAGTTGGAGCCGTTCTGCACCGTTTTTCAGGCTGAATTATTTGCTATCTACCAGGCGACGAAAATTGCACTACAACAAAATACGATAACAACCAACGTATTCAGCGATTCAAGATCAGCCCTAGAACTTATTCGAAATCGTGACTCATATCACCCGCTAGTTATGGCCATAAAGGAAAATATTAATTCTATTAAAGATAAGGACAATATAATCCGCCTGTTTTGGATTAGGGCACATGTGGGTGTGAAAGGCAACGAAAGAGCCGACCAGTTAGCCAAGGAAGCTGCTTTGGATAAAAAAACTACTCCTGACTATGACAAATATCCCATTTCATACATAAAGTGCCAAATCCGGTTGACCAGCGTAGAAAAATGGAACAAACGTTATATATCAGGCAACACCGCCGCGGTAACCAAGATATTTTTACCAGATGTAAACCGTGCATACATACTATTGCAAAAGCTGAACCTTAACCCTATAATCGTTCAGGTATTTACTGGTCATGGTGGGTTTGCAAGCTACCTCAACCATTTTAAGTGTAAAGACTCTCCAGAATGTATATGTGACTCTGAAAGGGAAGAAACTGTGGAACATTTATTATTAGTGTGTCCCAAAAACATTCAAAAAAGGTTAAAATTAGAAATAGTTACAAATATTAAGCTCAAAGTAGAAAATATATGTGTATTGTTAGAAAGTAAAAACCATAGAAATAAGTTTATAGAATATTGTATGGATATAGCAAAGGAAGCAATAAATAGAAATAAGACTAGGTAATAAGTATATCGATAATATATACTGCGTTATATATTCAGAATACACTAACAAAACTTAAGATGCATAAATGAAGCAAAACATAGTGTGAAAGGGAATGTTATACAGTAAATAAATTAGCAAATAAGCGCAATTGTAGCACTACACGTTAAAATAAAAAACAAAACAGACAAAACACACCCACAAACAAAAAAAAATAAAAAACATGAACACAGGAAACTGTAAGTAAACTTACGATTTTCCCCACCATCCAACAGAGCAAGGGCAGCAAAAAAAAAGTCTTCGAAGCCCGTACACAGTTGAGGAAATTCTCCGACCTGTGTTGCAGGACACCTTACCCAACCTAGTATTTTTGACCCCGGTGTCTCCTCGCACGTGCACGCGCGAGGCCGCGGGAATCCAGATTCTTCCGCAGAACCCAACCTAACCTAACCTAACCTAACCGTGTATACCTGGAAACCTCAACATCAACAACACAATCGCGGAGCAGATGCTTCTAGCATCTGCTCCGCGAAAAAATACTTTAAAGTTATTAAAAGTATCGGAAAGTGATTAAAAGTTATAAATACTAAAAGTGCTTAGTGCAGTTCACACGTGTAATTGAAATTTGGAAGCGACAGTAGCCTAATGGCAGGGCGCGGACCGCGAACTCAAAAGGTCGTGGGTTCGAATCCACCATTCGACTACTGTCGTGAACCACTCCTAACACAAGCATTTTCAGCTTACCAGGAGGGGTTAAAGGGAATATTAGTAATGTTAATTAATAGGATTACTAATATTTAAAAAAAAAAAAAATCAACTCTCCACTCAACCAGGTTCCGGAACAACAAGCTACCAAAGTTGGGCCACTTCCCAGCGGCCGTTAAACAAGGTACATATTTTCTAATAAAGTGATTGCGTAGCTTATCATAAGATCTATTAAACTGCGTAAAAATCATTAAAATCGTCCAAAAAGTGAAGAAGTTATAAGCAATTGAATCTTAATGAAACCACGTGCTAAATAACCTACAAACCACGTGTTTGCTACCGTGGTCACAAGAAGCAAAGACAATATTAATAGGGCTCCAAAACCAACTCGAAGACAGCCCCCCCCCCGGTCGACCCCCCCCCTCACCAATTCAACTTACCTTATTTAAACGACACGCGAAAGGTCGGTACTCCCCCCCCCCCCGCTCAAGCACATACCCCCCAGAAAAATACCCCTCAATCTCTAACTCTTGTACGGTACACCGTAGATAAACAAGCTACGACTCATTGAAATCAGGGGAAACTTCTCTATTATTTGGCTCTGTCACATTTTCTAAATAAAAAAATCCTAGCTTCCCGTCACAAAATACCTCTTTCAACAGCAATTTTCCCCTTCTGCACTGAAAACGGGAGTACCGAAAACTGAAGATTCGTCTCAGGGTCCTCACACAGCAGAAACATCAGCAGCATCAGCAGCAGTAGTATATTTTAATATATAAGGATAATTGTAATAATAAAAAAAAGCATTTGTAAACAATAACATAAAAAAATTATATATATAACATTAAAAACATACTATAAAAATACAACAATCAACAGCAACCATGTCACAACTTAACAAAAATCAAAGCGCTCAGGCCCTGGAGGAGGCCACCACAGGGTCATTGCCGGCCACTTCGTCTCGCCCACCTTCCTCACAAAAATCCACACAATCTCTAAGGAGAAAAGTATTCGCCAAAATCTCAATGGTTAGATCTTCAGTAAGCGAAGATTCAGATGTTTCTCTCACTGGCGTCGAAAAATCTCCAGCGATAGATGCAAAGATCGCTGCCTGGTCTCAGGTAGAGGGCCCCCCTCGTCCAATCATCTCAGACAAGGACTCATCTGCATCAGAATCCTTTACGTCCGAACCAAAACGCTTAAGCATAATATGAACAACGGCGAGACATGGAGGAGTCGAAATGGATTTGGCTACTAAACTGGCCAACGAGATGTTACAGAAGGGTAAGGAGGCGCTGGAGACAGCGGGTAATATGAAAAGGGAGTGCAAAACAACGGCGCTCGAATGCCTTCAGAGTCTATATGAGACGGTACTCGCCCTCTCGGACTCGAGATCTAGGCACAAGTACAATTTGGAGAAGGAAAAATCTAGGTATGCCCAAGAACTTATCAGAATGAAATGTCAAATGCAATATACGTGGTAGAGTCATGCTGCAGTTATATTAGTAGTATAGTTGTAGCACGAATGGGTCGGCTCGACCGGGGAAGGACCACGCTCTCACAGAATACCAGCGTGAAATAGTAGCTTAATGCTGCTGTATTTCGTATGGTGAGTGTAGAGAACCGGAGACCCTTTTTACTGGAAACGAGGCATTCCATCTTAGTTCTCACGGGTGACAACGCATCTGCATTTTGATTCGTAATCGAGGATAGATAGAGATGTCTATGGGCCACAGCAACCACTTGCCATCAGGTGGACTGTGTGCTCGTTTGTCACACAATTCCTATAAAAAAAATGCAGCGAGCCCACACAAAAAAGATAACCTTTCCACGGAAATGGGGAACGCCCGCAATGAGATCTCGGAGGCCAAGGATGTAGCTAAGTCAATCCGAGAATGGCTAGGATACGAGACCAGAGAACCTCACAGGATCATCGTAGAAATAGGAAATTTTATAAAGGCTTTAGACAAAAAATTGCAGGATCTTTCCGACAGCTTCACCAGTCAAACTATTAAGACATCAGAAAAGAGAGCACCGGAGGAACGACAAAACCTTCTAAAGACTTTAGAAATTGTCACAAGGCAGCTAGACGAACACTGGCGAGACCTCAAAGAAATCAAAGACCAAACAACGCTCGTCCAAAATAGCAGTACAAAAGCCATAGAAATTCTAACCACACAGTCTCCATCCCAATATGATTGCAACGACAAACGGCAGTGGGATGATATAAAGACTGATATTTTGCAGGAAATTAAAAATATAAAATACACACAAAGGCAAGATACATTTGACAACACCCCCAGCTCCTTAACATTAAACCTTAGTGAACATCTACAGCCCCTCAGCGAACGTCTGGAAGCAGTTTCGTCGGAACTAAAAACCGTACGTGAACTCCGGCAGAAAACGCCACCACCGGCGATAAGCCTTAGTACGGAGCTTGCGCTGGCAGAGATGGCCAAAAGTACCAAATCAGATCCGACATATGCTCAAAAAGTGAAAGAAAGGCCTGTATTGAGGCCCAACCACACCTTGATCCCAACAAAACAGGTGAGAATGTCATTGAAACGATCAGGGAAGCACTTGATATAAAGAGGACTGGAGCAAGAGTAGAAAAGATAAGGAAAGCAAGGAACCGAAAAGTTGTTTTAAGCTGTGGTACTAAAGAAGATCTGGACCTAATAAGAAGTCAGGTTAAGAAGAATGAAATTGTCAAGGCAGAGACTCCCAAAATGAGTAATCCACTTATAAAAATAAAAGACTTATTATCATATCATACTGATGCCGAGATCGTGGAACAGCTGCGAGCACAGAATAAGCATCTGTTCCAGGATCTCAAGGCGACTGAAAACGTCATGAGAGTTTGGTACAGGAAAAGAGCGAGGAACTCGCACGAATGTCACCCAATCATAGAACTCTCTCCAACACTGCACCGGCGTTTCTTAGAAGCCGAAAAAATCTATATAGGCCTACAAAGAAGACCGGTGGAAGACCAATCCCCCTTGGTGCAGTGCACAAAATGTCTGGGCTTCGGTCACACCAAAAACATCTGCCAGGAAAAAGAAAATACTCCGCAGCTATTGTGGAGAAAACCACCCCTGGGAAAAATGCACAAACAGATTAGAGGGAAAGGCTCCTAACTGCAAGAACTGTTTGAGGGCACATGGCAAAAGCTCAGTTTCCCCACACAATGCATTTAGCAATGAGTGTCCTGATGAGTGAAATTGGGATAGTATAGCGCGGTCACGTATTTCATACTGCTAAGGGCAGCCAAGATGACAGAAGCTCACATTTCCCAAAGACAGACACTCACAGCATGCACATCATTCATGCAAACCTACAAAGATCAAACTAGCGACAACAAAATTACTACAGGGAGCAAGGGAAAGGGGAGCCCTCGTACAAGAACCATACGTGGGCAAAAGTGGTGAAATGAAGTTGACTCCCGGCACAAAAATCATCTAGTGCACCCTTAAGCGCCAAAAACCCGTGAAAGCGGCAATCATCATTTTCGATGACAGATTGGGGGTCATACATGACCCGCAATTGGTGACCGAAACTGAGGTGGTGGTACTCCTGAGGGCAGGAAAGATGAGATTAGAAATAGTGTCTGTCTACTACGAAGGAGATCAAGACATAGAGCCCTACTTGGTACGCACAAAAGTGGCTTGCCAGAAACTCCAAACCGAAAACCTTCTGGTCGGTGGGGATGTCAACGCTTGGAGCCACTGGTGGGGAAGCAGCCATGAAGACCAAAGAGGTGCAGCTTACAACGCCTTCCTAAACGAAATAGAGCTCCACATTCTCAACACCGGAGACACACCAACATTCGAGACGTATAGGGGAAACAAAAAATACACAAGCGTTGTTGATGTCACAGCGTGCAGCTTGTCGCTACTAGGAAGATTAAACGGCTGGAGTGTGGATCGTTGACTTACAACATCAGACCATAATGCCATCACTTTTACTCTGCACTTAGACGAGCAACTTACATCATTCGAGTCTAATACCACGCGCAAATACAACACCAAGAAGGCGAACTGGCAGGAATTTAAAACGAATTTAAAAATCTCCCTAGCGGAAAAAATATAACACCTGAAACCATGGACCAGATTTACACTCAAAAGGATCTGGAAACCAAAATTACCGTCTATACAGAAGCCATCTTGGATGCTTGTGATAAATCTATTCCAAAAATAGGCGTATGGAAGGCAAAAAGCAGGCCTCCTTGGTGGTCCAAAACCTTAGAAAACCTAAAAAGAGACGTCCTGCGAAATAAAAGGCGAATAAGAAACACCGCTCCCATTAGAATGGCATCTGTTATAAAAAACTACTGTACAGCTAAACAAGAATATGTAGAAAAAACCATTGAAGCACAAACAAGCAGCTGGAAAGAGTTCTGCTCAATGCAAGAAAAGGAAAGCCTGTGGGCTGGAATACATAGAGTAATAAGAAAAACTACCAGACGACAAGAAGATATATTACTGAGAAGTGTCGAAGGTGACACCCTTAATCGAAGAATCGGCCAAGCTTCTGGCAAGCACTTTTTATCCAGAAGACTCTGTTGCGACTGACAAGTCCTACCACATGAAAATCCGAAGACTAGTACAAGACAAAAACCGGAGGACATAGAAATCCTCTCTGAGGAATATCCAGCTTTCACCCCGGCCGAACTGGAGACAGTGTTGAAAGCATTAAACCCAAAGAAAGCTCCAGGCCAAGATGGCTTAACTTCAGATATTTGCACTGTAGCCATCCAAAGCGAAAAGGAGGTATTCTTGGCGTTGGCAAATAAATGCCTATCGTTAGCATACTTTCCTAAGCAATGAAAAAAGGCACACGTTATAATTCTCCGTAAGCCGGGCAAAGAGGACTACACTCACCCAAAGTCCTACAGGCCGATAGGTCTACTACCAGTCCTGGGGAAAATAGTCGAAAATCTTATGGTGGGTCGATTGCAATGGTACATCTTACCCAAGTTAAATTCGAACCAATATGGCTTCATGCCACAGCGCGAAACCGAAGATGCCCTCTATGACTTAATGGACCATATAAGATCAGAACTCTACAACAAGAAGATGGTGCTTATTATCTCTTTGGATATAGAGGGAGCATTCGACAACGCATGGTGGCCAGCACTCAAGCACCAGCTCATAAAAAAGAAGTGCCCAAGGAACATCTACGCAATGATAAACTCATACCTTAGTGACCGTAAGATCGTAGTTAACTATGCCAGAACAACAAGTGAGAGGGACACCACAAAAGGTTGTGTACATGGGTCAATCGCAGGACCAACCTTTTGGAACATCATTTTAGATCCCTTGTTACAAAAACTTACAGAGGAAGGAGTATATTGCCAGGCATTTGCAGATGACTGAATCCTTGTATTCTCCGATCACAAGGTCAGTACTATGGAGGAATCAGCCAATGCAGTTCTAAAGAAAGTAGTAAAATGGGGAGAGGGAAACAAATTAACTTTCGCAGCACACAAGACTAACGCGATGCTAATAACTAAGAAACTTAAATTCAATCCCCCAGAAATCTACATGTCAGAGCGCAAACTGCAACTGGTTGATCAGATAAAACTCCTGGGAATTATAATAGATCGAAAACTAACATTCAAACCACATGTTACCGCTGTCTGTAAAAAAGCTGCGGAAATTTATAAACAGCTAGCGTGCGCTGCAAAAGTAACGTGAGGCCTAAATGGAGAAATAACAAGGACGATATATGTTGCGGTCATAGAGCCGATTGTGCTGTACGCTTCTAGCGTATGGGCTCCAGTGACAGAACTGCAAATGATTGGCGATCAACTGCATAATCTTCAAAGAGGATTTGCACAAAAAATCTGCAGGGCGTATCGCACAGTATCGCTCACGGCGTCACTGGTACTCTCAGGTCTATTACCATTGGACCTGAGAGTCCAGGAAGCTGCAAGTCTGTACAAAACAAAAAAAGGTATTACATTAGACTATTTACCACCTGGAATGAGATTGGAGAAAAAGGTAAGCTATTTGCATCTTCCACACCCTTCTAAACTCATAACAACAGAGTACGAGCTCCTTGAGGGCGAGGATCTTGAATCTTTGGATTCTCGCCGGGTTACCGGCCTCCACATATATACAGATGGTAGCAAGATAGAGGGAAAAGTCGGAGCTGCTCTAACTTGGTGGGAGAAAGACAAGGAAATCCATTACTCTACTTTTAGCTTAGCCCCTTCGTGCACCGTGTTTCAATCAGAACTTTATGCACTTTACAGGGCGGTTCAATTGGCAAGGAATAGCAAAGAAAAGACAGTAAACATTATGAGTGATTCCAGGTCCTCACTCGATCTGTTGGGAAACCCTAAGTTGATCCATCCTCTGACAAAGCATATAAAAGAGTGCATAGAACAAAGACATCCGGTCACAAGGGAGACGAGTGCGGTTTTTCTGGCTACGAGCGCACGTGGGGACTGCCGGAAACGAACGCGCCGATGAGCTAGCAAAGATGGCGGCCCAACAAGCCACTACTACCCCAGACTACGCAGAAGTCCCGTTGTCTTATGTCAAAAGAAAGATCTCTATCACTAAAACGTTCACACTATCCAGCTAACGGATAGTCTTCGGCCCCCACTGGATCATTTGGGCTGAATTTCAACCCCCTACCCCTAAGTTGACATATTGACTTAGTTTCTGGGGGTTGAAAAACTTTAAAATTCGATAACAAATTAACTAGTGAACCGATTCGGACGGGGTCTTCAGAATAAAATAATTAAACCGAAGGCCTAACTAAGTATATCCTCTCAGCAGTCCGGGCCAAAATAGCCGCTTAGGCGCATCTGTCAAACCCTAAACGAGTGATATATTGCCTACGTGGCGCGTGTCATTAAAATGGAAATATCTTAATATTTATGTATGGAAACTATATAATATGATATAGTTAGAATTATTGTTAAATAAGCTAATAGAATATATGTAAATGTGTACGTTCACCCTTTTGGTATGTTA
This sequence comes from Parnassius smintheus behrii, assembly GCA_036936625.1. NCBI lineage: Eukaryota > Metazoa > Arthropoda > Insecta > Lepidoptera > Papilionidae > Parnassius > Parnassius smintheus. The sequence continues at coordinate 339,099 of JAUPFT010000022.1, forward strand.
TAAATTCGATGGTAAAATTGCTAGATGCGATTTTTTTCCAGTTTGTTGAATATAAAATGTAATCATTAAAAAATTAAGCAATTATTTCAATAAATATTTACTTCATTTACTATACGAAAACACACTTTACAATAATGAATAAAAAAAACACAACTCTACGTAGAGTTTTTTCACACCACAAGCTCGACAATAATGTGGGCCACTTAAGATGAACCGAAACAGGCACAAAAAAAAGGCACATTTTGTACTTCAATATCGACGACGCCTGAGGCACAATGGGCTTTAAATCTTAACTTATTCTATAGTTTGGTCTTTGTTCTTAATATAAACAGTTTCAAATGTTACAACTATTTAGTTATTAAGAAATGAATGAGTTGTAACAAACACTTGAAAAAGTGACCCTAAAAAAATGCTTTCAAACTTTTGCAATTGTAAGGAACAATTTTGTGATTTATTTACATGTGAATGTATATTCCTAAATTTAATAACATTTCCTAAGTTAAAAACAAAACAAAGAAGGCATCTTTCATACAAAATTATGTTAGAAATCAACAAATAAAAGTTACACATTCACTACAAAAAGTACCAAGTATGACGTAGTACGCAGCTATGCTAGTATGGATACGCTCTGTGGTGACTTCTTTAATAATTATAATCATGAATATAAAATTAAAATGAAATACAATTAGTTATTTTTCATTGCTTTTTTATGTTTTTAATTAACATTCGAATGTTATTATAAAAAATGTTTGACAATTCTTTTTTGCTAAAATAAAGGATTTTCATTTTTGTTATTTTGATTTGTTTTCGGTGGTTGGGTCATGTGGAAAGAATGAATGAGGAAAGAGTGATAAAGAAAATTTATGTTGCAGAAGTGAATGGCAGAGTCGGAAAGGGATGTCCTAGGCGTAAATTTATCGACCAAATTGGCGATTTATTGAAAACGGGCCAAATTAGGAGTACCTAAGGGTACCGACGAGCATGTATGCGTAGGTGTATGGATGTGAAGGAGGCGAGAGAGGTGTGTCAGAATCGTGCCAAATGGAAGTCTGTAGTCTCTGCCTACCCCTCTGGGTGACAGACATGAAAGTTTATATATGTTTTATATATGAATTTTTTTTAATTTTACTTAATTTGAAGTGACCCTAGCCTAGTGATAGCTTGCGTGCGAGATCCATAACAAAGGTTAAGCAATGCACGCGTTAGCTTGCAACTGGATGGTTGACCGTTTCGTACTTTGAGGCTATTCCAACTATAGCACCGCAACGAGCTAAGGCTTATTGCTTAGCAGTAAAAACTACTACGTACAAAAAGCAATCTCTTCCAGATAACCTTGGGCTAAGAGTGAAAACATTAATCATAAAATAGAAACTACAGTTAGTTGGCCACACAATAGCAATCTCTTTTAAACAACCTTGGACAAATAGTAAATTTCTTATTCTGACAGATTTTCAAATTTAAAATAAAAATAAAAAACCATTGCTGAAACATTTGAACATGAAATTCGAAAAAATACGTACACAAATAAAAAAATGCAGGCCAAATTACAAATAAAGTACCAAAAACACAAAGCAAATAACAGAGAAGAAATTACAGTTAGGCGGCCTTACTGTATAGTTAAAGAACGAGGGTGCGACAATAAACTATATAATGACATGCACATACAAAAAGTAAAACAATTTACTGACAAAAAATAAAACAAAACAAATAAGAAAAACAAATAAAAATCCACACCAAAAATTATCGCAAAAATATACCAACACTGGCATTCCCAAAATCGTATCCATACTATACAACCTCCTCTCTAAGATGGCGGATTTCATGTCAATAACTTTACGACCCATGTCTGTCCGCGCCCGCTAGGTGGACGCGATATTTAAGCAATTTGTTATTTTTAGTTTTATGAAAGATTTAATAATCGAAACTATACAATTGTAATTATTGTTATGTTTGTAAATATGTATGTTAACGATACTAAAACAATGTTTACCATTCAAAATTGTACTTTTAATTTAAAACAATTGAAATTAATACGAACATGGTATCAACATGGCGGTCGAAATGGCAAGCAATGTTTGATAAAATGGAATAATTTATGTACAAATCGTCATCTAATATGTTTTAAATTAATAAAAAAGTATTTATGACTTACCCATTCATGTTTATCTTTAATATTAACTTCCGAAATCACTTTCAACAATTAATACTTTGCACGTAAACACACGACACCGCGTCACAGAACGAGCAACTGAACGGAATAAATGTATTACTATTTCAAAGCTTCTATGGTTCATATATGAAGCGTGTGTGATATTAATTGCCGTCTTTGTTTAATTCTCTGCATGTTGTACCAGTTATAGGGAGATACGTATACTTTTACTAGGGCTGTTTCGAATCTGAAGTTTATAAATAAACAGCAACCTTCTGATGGTTGTGGACAGATGCGTACTTTTTGACAGCAACCTTTAGAAGGTTTTGGACTGACGAGAGGATATATAAAAGAACTCTATGTAGAGCATTCTAATAGAGTCACTGTACAAGAGATCTTAAAATCCTTAGAATTAAGAACAACTTTTTATAGTTATTTTTTTATAAATATTATAATAATAGAATAAGACTAGAAATAAAAACGGCTCTAGGTAGAGCAAATAAAAAAAATTAAATTTTAAATTTCTGAAATTTTGAAACAATTCAGAAATTAAGTAACATCTATATTATAATAATAAATAGTTTAGTTTAAAGACTGACTCTAGGTAGAGTCAAATACCGATGATAAATTTATAAAAATTTCATGAATTTACTCACGCATGCATGTAAATAAACGTGACAAAAACTAAACGAAGGTAGAGTCACGAATCTACATAGAGAACATTTTAAAAATAAAACTGTGACGTGGTATATGTGGATCCTCATTGACTTATAAGTAGGTAATTTGAACTTACCCGGTCGAATTTATAACTTTTACAAACCTTTTAAGCATTAATCTTATTTTTACTTTATTTTATTTTATTTTGTTCTGACATAATTTATTGCGTATATTTACGCTTTTGTTAGTTGTTGTAACCCAAGGACGCGTTCCCTTGAAAATGTTAGGTATTCGCACTCCCTGCAAAAAGACTGAGGATAGCGTCGGAGATCTGAGTCCTCAGCGTTCTCCAAGTGGGATAGAGAAGGCAGGGCCTTCTCTTATAAAAGATCGAAGAATGCAAGTCCCAAGCGTGAGAAAAAGCATTGGGGAATGGGAGGCAGGGAAAATAGAAACAGAAGCCATAACACAGACCTCTCCAAAAAAGGCGGCCCTGGTGGCCCGACAAAAGCAAAGGGTAGTTTCATCCCAAGAAACTAAAGGAGCAGCACGCAAAATAGTAGCTGAGAACGTAGAAAGCCCGCCAAAAACGGAAAACACAAAATTTGTGGACCGATTGACGGAAGCTCGAGCCTGTCTCCATAAGGCTAAATTACACCTAAGCAACTCTAGAAACCTGAGGAACGACATAAAAATGGAGGTCATCCAGGCTATAGAGAGACTCTACCAATCGGTGAGAGAGGCAGAGGCAAGCAAGAGCAGTGAAAAAGAGAAAAAATTGAAAGATCAGGAGAAGAAAGACGATAAACAGGAAAATGAAAATAGAGAGAGAAAAGAAAAACAACAAAACTTAATGAAAAAGCTGGAGGAACATGGGAAACTGCTAGAGGAAAGTAGAAACGAGATGGAAAAATTAAGAGAGGAAATGAAAAATCAAGAAATCAAAGAAGATAGAGGTACATATGCGAGTGTACTTGCTGGGCCACCAAGGAGTCCACTTTCAAAAAATATGGCATTGCACTCAGTGATGATTACATCCACCGATGAAAAAGAGACAGGGGATCAGGTGATGGATAAAATAAGGAAGGCAATAAATGCTAAAGAAGAGGGACTCAAGATTGATAAGATCAGGAAGGCATGAGACAGAAAGATAATAGTGGGGTGTCGAACGGAGAATGAGATATGCAGGGTTAAGGAAAGAATAAAAAAGGCAGGGATAGACCTTAATGTGGACGACATCAAGAACAAGGATCCACTCAAAATCTTAAAGGATGTGTTGCAATATAACACTGACGAGGAAATACAAAAGGCTATCAGGATACAAAACAAGCAACTATTCAAAGACCTACCAGAAAAAGAAGACAGGATAGAGGTCAAATACAAGAAAAGAACTCGGAACCCGCATACATCCCACGTAGTTATGAGAGTCTCGCCTCAAATACGGAACCGTCTAACGAGAGCTGGAGTAATCCATGTTGATTTGCAAAGAGTGAGAGTGATGGATCAATCCCCCTTGGTACAATGCTCGCCATGTTTAGGATATGGACACAGTAAACGCACGTGCACCGAGACGACTGATGTATGCAGTCACTGTGGAGGCCCACATCTAAAAGCTGAATGCGCTGAATGGCTATCCAGGACAATGCCGGAATGCAGGAATTGCAATAAAGCAAAACAAACTAATAAAGAACACAATGCATTCAGCGCAGAATGTCCGGTAAGAAAGAAATGGGAAACACTTGCACGATCCACCGTAGCATACTGCTAAGGTTGCTCCAAATTCTAACACGGAACCAAGCATCGCTAACCACCGATATCACGTGATTCAGGCGAATCTACAAAGATGCGAGCTGGCCACGGCCAAGCTAATCATAGAGGCGACCAAAAAAAATATCATTCGCTATGGTACAGGAGCCCTACATTGGTCGAATAGGACAAATGAAAAACTACCGTGGGACGCGAATAGCACAAAGTGACAGAAGCCAGATCACCGAAAAGGTGATTAATGCTGCTATTGTGCTATTCGATGACACTATTGACATGGTCACATGCCCAAGTTTAACGACTGAGAACATCGCAGTCGCTAAATTGAAGACCGGAGAATGGGAGTTGGGAGTGGTGTCCGTACATATGGAGGGCGACAAACCAATCGGACCATACCTTGACATGATTGGAGCGGCCATGGTGGGCCTGCAGACAAGGAACGTGATACTCGGTGGGGACGTGAATGCGTGGAATACTTGGTGGGGAAGTCGGGTGACAGACAACAGAGGCATAGAAGTAGCAGCCAAATTTGATGAATTAGAACTTCACATCCTTAACAGGGGGACTGAGCCAACGTTTGATACCATAAGAGGCGGAAAGAGATATTCCAGCTGTGTAGATGTGACTACCTGCTCGACTAGCCTATTCGGAAGAATGGACAATTGGAGGCTTTCTGAAGAAACAACCAGTTCAGACCACAGGGCAATCCTATTTGATATCAACTTAGAACAATCAATAGGCACCAACATAAAAAGAATGACAAGATTATACAACACCAAAAAAGCAAATTGGGAAGAATTTCGTGTGAAACTCCTCCGGATTTGGAACGATAAATGCTTAAATGAAGCGGTAATAGAAAAAGTGACAACCATACAAGAATTATAAATAATAATACAGGAATATACAAACTCAATAGTAGAAGCTTGTGAAACTAGCATACCCAAAATAAACAATAAAAAACGAATAGGATTGCCCTGGTGGACTGACGAGCTCACACAGCGACAAAAGGAGGTCACAAGGCTGAGGGGTCGAATCTCCTACGCAGCGCCAGTCTGCCGCGGGTGGGTGGTCGAGCAGTATATGCGAGCAAAAGAAGAGTACCAGCGCGAAGTCAAAACAGCTCAAACTACCAGCTGGAAAAAGTTCTGTAATAAACAAGAGCGAGAAACTATGTGGGAAGGAATATACAGGGTGATAGGCCGTACAACATTGCGACAGGAGGACACTCCTCTTGTTCTAGATGGGAGGACGCACGAGGGCGAAGAATCAGCCAGGATATTGGCAGATACTTTTTACTCGGAAGATCGATCTGAAGACGATGACGCGGACCACAGGCTCATAAGAGAAAAAGCCAAAACTGTGAATGAAGGAACACCTGATGGTTCATGTGGCCCGCCCTTTACAGCGGATGAGTTACTGTGGGCCGTGTCTAGTTTTAATCCAAAAAAGGCACCTGGTAACGACGGTCTTACGGCGGACATCTGTGGAGTGGCCATCACCCTGGACTCAGAATTATTTCTGGCGCTAGCAAACAAATGTCTCAGTCTTGCACACTTCCCCATTAAATGGAAGAGAGCGACAGTGGTAGCACTGCGAAAGCCTGGTAAGGAAACTTACATACACCCTAAATCCTACAGGCCGATTGGGCTATTGCCTGTACTGGGAAAAATCTTTGAAAAAATGATAGTTCGGAGGATCAAGTGGCACATCGTACCAAATATTAGTAGTCAACAATACGGGTTTATGCCACAGCGTAGCACCGAGGACTCCCTCTATGATATGATGCAGTATATAAGAACAAAGCTAAAAGACAAAAAGCTAATCCTGCTTATATCATTAACATAGAGGGAGCCTTCGATAATGCCTGGTGGCCTGCAATGCGATGTGCACTTGCGGAGACCGGGTGCCCAGTATATCTGAGGCGCCTAATTGACAGCTATTTTAAGGATAGAACGGTGTGCGTCAGATATGCTGGGGCAGAATGGGTAAAGCAAACCACAAAAGGGTGTGTGCAAGGCTCAATAGGGGGTGCAATTTTCTGGAATATACTACTTGACCCACTTTTAAAAGAGTTGACCGCAAAAGGAACTCATTTCCGGGGATACGGCAAAACAAGTACAGGAGCAGGCAAATGCAACCTTCCGACCGGGAGACCGCATGGAAGGAGAAGGAGCTCCACGGGAGGTACTACAGGGTTCTACATGAGCCCTTCGTAGATACAGCCGCCTCCCTCAACTGGCTACGTTTCGGTGACCTCTTCGGGGAAACCGAGGGTTTTGTCTGTGCAATACAGGATCAGGTTATTAAGACCAACAACTATCGGAGATACATCCTAAAGGATGGCACTGTCGACGTCTGTCGAGCTTGTCGCCATCCCGGGGAGTCACTTAGGCATGTCATCTCCGGTTGTTCGGCGCTTTCTAACTCTGAGTACTTGCACAGGCACAACCTAGTAGCCAGAATTCTGCACCAGGAGCTCGCTCTGAAATACGGTCTCGTGGACCGAAAATTGCCGTATTACAAGTACTTGCCGGAAGCCGTGCTCGAAAATGACCGCGCCAGGCTCTACTGGGACCGGGCCATCATCACAGACAGGACTATTCTTGCGAATAAGCCTGATATTGTGCTGATGGACCGGGCACAGTCAAGGATATTTTTGATCGACATTACCATTCCGTATGACGAGAACCTCGTGAAAGCCGAAACGGATAAACGAACAAAATATCTGGATCTGGCTCACGAGGTGACCGACATGTGGGGTGGTATGCCGACCGGAATTATTCCTGTAGTCGTCTCTGCGAATGGGCTAATCCCAGTCAGCCTCTCGGGTCATCTGAGGCGACTGGGACTCCGTGACGGACCGCTCCGGGCTCAAATGCAGAAGGCGGTGCTTCTCGATACCGCCCGCATCGTCCGCCGGTTTCTTTCCCTTTCCCCCTAACCCTCGGCCGTTTGGTCTCCCCTGCCGAGGGCTCCCATCTGGTCGGATCTTATTTATTTATGTAGTTTTTGTATTTATTTTATTTTATTGATATATATGTATATTTACCTTTTCATTTTAATTTATAATTATATATTTATAGCACCCAACCAGGTGAGAAAATTATATAGATACCCAATAATAATATTATTTTTCCCTTTATATATTTATACAGCCCAACCAGATGTGACTACTCTATTAATATCCCAATAATAATAATAATAATTTATTTAAAACTTTAACTTGTAGTACATATATAAAAAAAGTCTTACATGAGATACATTACAAAAATACTAGTGAGGGTGACGTTCTGTTCTCCTTGCTAGACTAAGAAATAGCCTGTATTAAGGAGATTCAGTCCTTTACCCCCTTACAAAAGTGATCGGAAAGCAAAAAATGCTCTTAACTTTTTAGTACTACAGATTTTGTGTGTGTGTGTGTGTGTGTGTGTGTGTGTGTGTGTGTGTGTGTGTGACCTCTTAATAGAATTATATTAATATAATATAAATTAGTTAGTTAATAAGTACTGTTCTGTCTCTTCATAACTCTTGTTTAGTAGGAAGGAGTACACGGCTTTCTTACATTTGTAATTAGATAGTTCATAAATAGGAATATTAAAATTGATTTTATTATAAAGAAAGGGATCGACATATGAGAAAAACCTTTTAGCAAAATGAGAGTAGACTGTCGGAATACTGCAGATTTTGTCCTTACGCCTCTTGGTAATTTCGATATATGGAACCTTACGATGTTGTAACATCACTGTATGTAGTATAAACAATTGTCTTACATTAAGAACGTTGTGATCTTTGTAGAGCTGAATTGTCGGATATAATATGGGTCGAAAGGCCATAATCTTTAAAATTGATCTGTGTGCGATTTCTAAAGGTTTCAAGATAGATTTTGCGGCACCACCCCAACATGAAATGCAGTAAGATATGATAGAAAGACAAAGTGCAAAATAAACGTTGCGTATAATACTCTGATTAGTGACGTGACGAAGTGATTTGAAAATAAAGATAACTTTACGGACTCTGCTGGTTAAATCTTCAATGTGGGCTTTAAAACTTAGTGTTTTATCTAGAGTTATGCCAAGATATTTGATTGTGTCGACCGAATTAACAAGGGGACAGTGGCACGCTTGATATTGGTAATGACATGAGTGGGCTATTAATTTTACTGGAGTTTTAGGTTGTGATATTGTAGAGATAGAAAAGGTAACGAATTTGGTTTTTGCTGTGTTTAAAGTAAGGGTGTGTGCACGGAGCCAATCATATGCAACGTTAAAGCCACTTTGCGCGATTTCTTGGAGTTCAGTCCAAGTACCTGCAAAGAAGGTAAGGGCGGTGTCATCAGCATATGAAACTATTTTGGAATTATTTACTTTAATGTTATAGAGGTCGTTAATAAATATCAAGAAGAGAGTAGGTCCGAGTATACTACCCTGGGGGCACACCGTAAGATATAGAAAGTTCATTACTTGTATAGTTGCCTATCTTTAATCTTTGAGTCCGGTCTGAAAGGTAGCTACGGAAAAAATCAAGTTGAGAACCCCTGATACCTATATTTTCTAGTTTTAATAAGAGAGTATTGATGGGAACCGTATCAAAAGCCTTAGCCTAGTCCAAGAATATTGTAAGGACTTTTTTGTTGTCGTTAAGCTTACTTACGATGAAAGTAGTTAATTCGTGAATAGCGTCAGAAGTGGATTTATTTTTACGAAACCCAAACTGTTGGGAAGAGATTATATTACAGTGCTCCTGATATTTTGCTAGTCGCCTGTTGATCAAACGTTCCAAAACTTTGGATAAAGCACTAAGTACCGCAATGGGGCGTTAATTATTAATTAGATTCCCATCACCACTTTTGAAAATTGGATGGATTATAGCTCTCTTGAAAGAGGTAGGAAAGACAGAAGATTCTAGACAGAGATTATAAATATGGGCTAGAACAGGTGCGAGAATAGGGGGTATCGTTTTAAAAAACTTGGTGGAATTTCATCCCATCCGGTAGCTGCATTATGTTTAAGCGAATTAATAAGTAATTTAATTTCATCAGTGTCCGTGGATTCTAAAACAAAAGATGACAGATTAGATTTTACTAGGGTGGTTCCTTTTGGTGAAATTGCGCAATTGCTGGCGTTTTTCTGCGCTAGCTCCTTTCCGATGTTGATAAAGAACTTATTAACGTTATTACACGACTGAGTTGGTGAGAGAGAGGCTAATAATTGCTGTGCTGTCGATTGTCGAGTTTTTTCGTTACAAGCGATATTTTTTATAGTGTCCCATAAATCTTTACTGTTTTTACCTGCTTTTTTTATTTGCTCCGAATCGTACTGCCTTTTTACCTTTTTTAATATTTTCGTACAGCAATTCCTGTACCTTTTGTATGTTATAATAAGTGTTGAATTGCTTGGATCTTGTTTTAACTTTCTGTGTAAAGAGTCTCTGTTATGGATACATCTTAATAAACCTGGTGCTATCCATGGTTTGAGTATCCTCTTTTTTGCCGATAATTTGACAGTGTACGTATTATCGAGTATAGCTTGAGACATTAGCTGTATAAAACTATCCGTTGCTATGTTAGGGTCTTTGAGAGTTAGAATAGGTTTAAGATCTATTTGCTCCATTGTTTTGTCTAATGTTATATAGTTTACTTTCGAGATTGTCTTAGGAGGTTTGAGATGTGTTATTTGTTTTGATACATACGATTGAAAAGTAGTGATCAGTGATAGTTGTATCAAGTACAAAAGTTAAAACTGGGAATTTAGTTCGAAGAAAAGTATGGTCAAGGTAGTTGTTACCTCTTGTTGGGAAGGTATGAGCAGGTAACAACCCATGAAAAGCAAGACAATTTAGATACTCATGTGAGTGGTTATTGAAGGTTTTAATATCAATGTTAATGTCTTCGGTAAGTACAACAGTTTTGTATTTTGAGAGTGACGGGAGTATATCGTTTAGGGCAGGTAGAAATGGACTAATATTTTCATTAGAAGGAGATCGGTATATGCAAATCACTACTATATCAGGATTGATTTTAATTATTAGTCCGGAGGCTGATCCGTTAAAGTCTGGCTCTTCGACGATTGAGAATAAAGACGTTTTTATGTATACAAGAACACCATCGCTTTGATTAAGGTGGCTAGATGTTTTATGAGTTGAATAATTGGGTAAACTGGGAATATAGTGATTGGTGGAACAGGATAACCAACATTCAGTCAATGATTAAATATCACAGTCAAACGCAATACTCTGTAAAGTTGTCTGTAAATTTAAGAAGTTACAGTTAATAGACCGAATATTTTGGTTAAAAATTTTTATATATTGCCTTGGGTTTTGCAATATTTGATTGGATTTTTCGATGGTACAGAAAAGCGATTCGGAAACTAAAAGCTGGTCAACGTTTTCAATTAAATTATTAATGCCATTAGCCATTTTTGTGGTTTAAATTAAGGGTAGAAAGGTTCGTAGGAAAGGCTGTTATAAGGATGGAGTTATTATTTGTTGTGCATATAGTTTAACCGAAATATCGACGTGGTATTTCTACATACGACAGCACTAGAGGCTGGGAAATGCTAAAATTATGTTTTTGTAGGTATACAGCAATATTAATAATTTTAATAATGATGTTAAAAAGTGTTAATGTTTAGTGTAATAATATGATAGTTCACGTTTTGTATGAATTTTATGGCAATGTTATGTGAGTAAATATGTCGTAAGTTTAATTTGTGTGGGTGTAAATATTTAATATCTATGTTAGTAATTAAGGTAAGTAAGTGAGTGTAATTAGTTAACTTATTGGGACTTAAACAGTAAGCAAACATAAAAATATATGGGAAAAACATTAATAACATATAAGGTAAATAAAATCGAAAATATTTTCGTAGTCATGCTCCTTTGGATGTAGACAACTGGTTTAAATGCTGCTTGTCGGATTGCAGATTGCAGATTGCATGCAGATTTGTCGTCTTTTCTCAGCAGGATTCTTCCATTTGGTGTCCAGCAATATGCGTACTGGTTTAATTTTGCAAATTTTCTCGTGATATAAAACGTAGACTTAGTGCTAGGAGTGAGCTGCTCAGTGATATATATAGGAGTAAGTGGGCCATCTAGACCCAGATGAGACGAATTTAGCTTATTGTTTGAGTTACGTTTGTTATAATTCTTAACCAGAGACAAGAAATTACTTTTTATAAGAGTATTGGAGAACTCAACTGTCAGATTAGATATTTTGTTTTCCTTTTTCGAATATTGTCTTGACACATCTCGAATATCAGAGACTTGCAAATCGATTTCTACGAGTTTTGATAATTTTATTACCATATCATATAGATCTTTCTTTGACTCTTGGGTAAATTGCGAATTTCAACACAAGTCTTTATGCAACTGCGATCATGAGTCTCCATTTTCTCTTCCAGCGAAGATAGTTTGTTAGCCACGGTGGTACGCTCCAGTTCCAGGTAAGTAATTTTAGACTCCAGCGAAGTTATTTGCTCAGATATAAAGTTCATGGCCTTTTCTATGTCGGTGTTGGTATTTTCTATTTTTTGAGTTTTGGTTTTTAATATCTAATAAATAATTTTCAAATTTATCCATTCTTGAAGTTTGTGCAGACAACAGCTCTTTGATCATGCTTTTGATATCGTTTGTTATATCGCTCTTAATTGTGGTTAACTCCTCTAGAGATTCAGGAGCTCCAGCGCCCGATGGATATCGGCGTTTTGTTCGTTGTGTTACATTGTGTGCTATAAATTCGTCAGGCGCTAAGCCTTCTTCAGAACACAATTTGCGTATATCAGAATCGGAACGTGAGGGCGTGTTCCGTTTATTCGACGTTTTTGGTGGCGATTTAAGCATTGTGTCAGATCGTATGTCCACTTAATAAAACGGCGGGATATATTTGCAAGTCTGTTTTAAATGCAATCCGTCGCTGGAGCTGTACAATTTTTTTTTCTGTGGCGGTAGTTAGTTCCGCCCGGTTCCGCCCACTGCTTATGCATTTAGTAAAAGTGGGTTGGGAATTTGAGAAGCGAATCAAAGGCGATCAGCTGCGACTAGGCGAATTAGTGGTGGCGTAACATACAAGGTAGTTTAGTATTAACAAGAAATGACTCACTGTGATTTCTGTTCTCCTGGTACTTCGTACTAATTATAACGAATAATTATTTTACTATGCTTTAAATTTCACGAATATTGCACTCACTAAAAACACGTCCACACTTGCTGGATTCCAAGGGGGAGGGGGATTAAAGCCTACCACATAATTAAGAAAATCGACATGGACCCGATGACGGTTCAAATTATGACAGGACATGGGGGATTCTCTGAATACTTACATAGATTTAAGTGTAAAGAGAGCCCCGCATGTGCCTGTGATCCAACTAAAAATGAGAACATAATACATTTACTAATAGAATGTCCAATTTATAGTAGAGAAAGATATGATATAGAAATAGATTTAGATGTAAAAATAAGTAATGAAAATATACATGAAATTATAGAAAATAAGCATATTAGAAATAAGTTTCTAAAATATTGTAAGCATATAGCAAGTAAAGTAGTTAACAAGAATAAATAGGAAATAAAAAGGAAACTGTAACATAATATACAAAAGTATACAATGTAAACAGTCCCATAAAAATGAATAGCAAATAGAGTAGAATAGAATTTAGAATTAATAGCTTATAAGAAAAGAATACTGTAACCCAATTATAAATAAATAAAAGATAAAAAACAAAAAAGGTGAAAAAAGAAACACCACAATGATGAAAAAAGTCCCTGATCTCCACATGTCAGGGGAACTAGTACTAAAAAAAACCTAACCTAACCTTTTTTTTTTAAATGGGGAAATGAGTACGCATACCCGCCTCGCGGGGGCAAGGACGGATTATGTCGGACTCGCACCGACTAAAACCCCATGGTGTTGCACCTTTGTCGCTTATTGGCAGGGCCACGGGAACGCTTTCGCACACATCCGCAGCCCCACCAGCGCCTGCCGCCCCATGGCAGCACCTTCTCGGGCGCGGAATATTCCTCCCCGTTCTCCTTCACAAGTAAGGCGTACCAGAACACATGGCGCGCCTTCCTTCTCGGCCTCTAATTACATCTGCGCAACGGACGCCCCCGCGTCCAATGCAAGAAGGCCATGGGGCCAGGAAAAACAAGCACTTAGAAGTACTAGCCTTCCCGACCCCAGCGGCGGATCTGGTCTATGGCTCCGCCGCCAACCAAGATTTGGCTGCGGAGGGCAGGGAGAGCGGCGCCTCGCAATACCGACAATCCTCTCCCCCCGCAGCCCCACCACCACCGCATCAACGGTGCGGCCCCGTTTGAGTCGCGGAGGATAGAGCGAGCGGCGCATTGCCATACCAACACTCCTCTTCCTCCGCGACTCCACCTCGGCTGCAGCGGTAGGTGGGGAGGACACACCTCTTACCGCAGTCCACCAACACACATCCGAAGTGGGCTACCCAAGTCCACTCGGAGTGGCCACCTCGGGCCGGCCCTTCACCTCGGACCAGCCATATGGGTTCCTCTTTGTTTCGCCGGAAACCCGTTCGGGGGGGAACCTAACCTAACCTAACCTAACCCAAGCGCATATGTAACGAGACGCAAGAGGTCTGCAGCCACTGCGGAGGCCCACACCTTAAAACCGAGTGCACCGACTGGCTATCGGGAGAAGCACCATCATGCAAAAATTGCATAAAGGCAAAGTTGGACAAGAACGACCACAATGCGTTCAGCACAGAATGCCCGGTGAGAAGGAGATGGGAGACCTTGGCAAGATATACCGTAGCTTATTGCTGAGGTGGTCTCAGGGTCTGGCGGAGACTTCGACACCCACCGGTATCACGTTATCCAGGAAAACTTGCAGAGATGTGAGTTAGCCACTGCCGAATTGATCACCGAGGCAACCTGGAGAAAAACATCGTTCGCGTTGGTCCAGGAACCTTACATTGGTTGTATTGGAGAAATGAAACACTACCCAGGGACACGAGTAATACAATGTCACAGAGAACCCAACACTTGAAGGGTAATCAAAGCTGCCATTGTATTGTTCGACGACACCATTGACATAACCCAGTGTCCCGACCTAACGACAGAAAATATTGTAGTCGCAAAGTTGAGGACGGGGACCTGGGAGATGGCAGTGGTGTCTGTCTATCTGGAGGGTGATAAGCCAATCGACCCATACCTGGACGTGATCGAAAAGGCAGTGGAAGCCTTATGGACGGCAAACGTGGTACTCGGTGAAGATGTGAACGCATGGAACACCTGGTGGGGTAGCCGGGAGACGGATACGAGAGGAACAGACTTGGATGACAAACTCGACGAATTGGAGCTTCACATACTCAACAGAGGAACGGATCCCACGTTTGATATTGTCAGAGGAGGGAGAAGGTTCTCTAGTTGCGTGAACATCACTACCTGCTCGACGAACCTATTAGAGAGGTAGAAAACTGGAGGCTTTCTGAAGAAATAACTGTTTCGGACCACAGAGCAATCCTATTCGATATCAATCTTGAAAAATCAGTTGGAACAGACGTAAGCAGGACAACCAGGAAATATAACACAAAAAGGGCAAAATGGAGTGAGTTTCGTGAGAAACTGCTCCAGGTTTGGAATGGTAAAAGTATAAACAAAATAGCAATAGATAAAATAGAATCAAAAGAACAACTTGAAACAAAAATAGAGGAAATAACACAAACACTAACGGAAGCATGTAATAAACACATACCTAAATTGAAAAACAAAAAGCGAATGGGATTGCCTTGGTGGACCGACGAGTTAACACAGTTCAAGAAGAAAGTCTCCAGGCTAAAACGTCGAATATCTTGTGCAGCACCAATTCGTCGGGAATGGGTTGTGGAACAGTACCTCAGCGCAAAAGAGGAGTACCAACGGAGAGTGAAAAGGGCCCAAACTTCTAGTTGGAAGGAGTTCTGCAGCAAACAGCAGCGGGAATCAATGTGGGACGGGATTTATAGAGTCATAGGCCGTACAACCAAGAGGCAAGAGGACATTCCCTTAATCATAAATGGCATAACCATGGGAAATCAGGAGTCAGCGAAAGTGCTGGCAGATACATTCTATCCAGCAGATAATACCAGGGATGATAACATTGGACACAGACAAATGAGAGAAGCGGCGAATACTGTAAATGAAGGATCACATGATGACTCATGTGACCCACCCTTTACGACAGAGGAGTTGATGTGGTCTGTGTCTTGTTTTAACCCCAAAAAGGCACCTGGGAAGGATGGTCTCACGGCGGATATCTGCTTAAAATCTATTTCCCTGGACCCGGCAATGTTTTTGGCAATAGCCAATAAATGTCTTAATTTGGCACACTTTCCTAAGAAATGGAAAGAGGCGGTTGTAGTGGTGCTGCGAAAGCCTGGGAAAGAGAACTACACGCATCCCAAATCATATAGGACTATTGGACTGCTAACTGTGCTCGGGAAAATCTTCGAAAAAATGTTAATACAACGAATAAAATGGCACATTGTACCCACACTTAGCCGGAGACAGTACGGATTCATGCCACAGCGTAGCACCGAAGACTCCCTCTATGACATAATAAAGCTAGTAAAAACCAAGCTTGAAGACAAAAAGATAGTGTTATTAATATCCTTGAACATAGAGGGAGCCTTCGATAACGCATGGTGGCCTGCAATCAGATGCAAATTGGCAGAAACTGGTTGCCCAATCAACTTACGACGTCTCATTGACAGTTATTTCGAGGATAGAACCATTTGCATTAGGTACGCAGGAGCAGAACACACTAAAGCCACTGCTAAGGGGTGTGTACAGGGCTCAATAGGGGGTCCTATATTTTGGAACCTGTTGATCGACCCTCTATTACATGAACTGAGCGAAAAAGGAGAATATTGCCAGGCTTTCGCGGACGACGTGGTCCTCATTTTCTCCGGGGACAGGGCATTTGAAGTGCAGGATCGGGCCAACGCTGTCCTCGCGCATGTTCAGACGTGGGGAGTCAAAAATAAGCTCAAATTTGCACCAAATAAGACAAAAGCGATGGTGATAACAAAAAAGATAAAATATGACTCACCACTTCTGAAAATGGGCGGGGAAAATATTACGTTGTCCACAGAAATAAAAATATTAGGACTAACCATAGACGCCAAATTGACACACACGTAAAAAATGTGTTTTACAAGGAACAACGTTTGTATTGTCAATTAACAAGAGCTGCCAAGATTGGTTGGGGCCTGAACCCGGAGATCATTAGAACCATCTACGTAGCGGTAACGGAGCCGATCATATTATACGCCGCTAGTGTATGGGCAGCGGCCACATACAAACAGAGTGTTAAAAAGCAGCTCGACATGGCACAACGCGGGTTCATTCAAAAGATCGTAAAATCATATAAAACCGTATCCCTCCACTCGGCCCTACTACTCGCTGGGTTGCTTCCTTTGGACCTCAGGGTTCGGGAAGCAGGCTTACTTTATGAAGTGAAGAAAGGTTACTCCCAGCGAATAGTGGGAGACCAGGAAGTGGAACGGAAACTAGAATACGCGAAGACACCTCACCCCGCGAATCAGGTTGGGCTGCAATTTGTATGCCTGGAGGATAGTGCACAAGTCGACGAACACAACAATAAGGGTCTAAAAATCTACACAGACGGAAGTAGAATTGAGGGGAAAGTCGGCGCTGCGTTATCCATTTGGAATGACGCGGCGGAGATAAGTAGCCAAAAATTCAAACTAGAAGACTTCTGCACTGTCTACCAGGCGGAGTTGCTGGCCATAAATGAAGCAACAAATTATGTCCTAAAAAGTCTTGCACCGAGCAAGATCGGCTCTCCAGACAGTTATCCAGAGCGTTTCCCTCCATCCCCTAGCGGCAAAAACTAGAAGAAATATTTCGGAAATAAATAAAAAAGGAAAGTTGTTAAAAATTGTTTTGGATAAAGGCACACGCTGGGCTGGAGGGAAGGGGTGCGAAGTCAGAAGTCCTCCACGTGTGCCTGGTAGTTGCGGGTCCCTCTCGATACGTTTGGAGGGAAGAGCAGCTACTGGGCGGGTGCACCCTGGGCGCGGCGGTAATCTTCCTCGAGAAATGAAAAGAAATTCTTATTCCTTGGGGAATGTTGCTGTCGCGGCTAATTATTCTGACATTGGGGGGTCCGTTCCGGACCAACATTGCGTTCCTCTGCGTGACCCTCTGATCAGCAGAGGGCATAGCAGAGGAGTGAGGGCGGGCTCGGTGTGCACTTACCCTGCCTCCGGGCAGACAGTGAAGGATTCATTCTTTGCTGTCACCGCCGGTCTCGTAATCCCAGTATCGAAGTGTCGTGGATCATGTCTCGCGGCTTTGATGGGGACCGAGGGTCTTGGCTTAATCGCCCGGACCGCGAGGGAGAAAACCTCTATAAAAAGTTACTCCGAATCCCAAGTGGCGACACACCGCGAGGGGATGGATGGCTGACGGGGTTCTATGAACAAATCAGTCGCTAGTGCGCTCCTCGCCAGGGTTTTTAACGTGGTAGAGCCATGCTGCAGTTACATTAGTAGTATAGTTGTAGCACGAATGGGTCGGCTCGACTGGGGAAGGACCACGCTCTCACAGAATACCAGCGTGAAATAGTAGCTTAATGCTGCTGTATTTCGTATGGTGAGTATAGAGAACCGGAGACCCTTTTTACTGGAAAAGAGGCATTCCATCTTAGTCCTCACGGGTGACAACGCGTCTGCATTTTGATTTGTAATCGAGGATAGATGTAGATGTCTATGGGCCGCAGCAACCGCTTACCATCAGGTGGACTGTGTGCCCGTTTGTCACCCAATCCTATAAAATAAAAAAATAAAAAAAAATACCTGCAGACCCCCTGGCGAGTAATAAATCCTCTAAATCTGCTTACCTTGGTACAGGGGTCTCTGCCAAGGTGGACCTTTAATTCCCCCATAATCGTGGGTACAAATATGGAAACAAAAAAACAAACAAACAAAACCGCCGGCAACGGCAACATAGAGGAGAGGAGGAGCGATGCGGGGACAGAGTCAGACGCCGCATCGAGCAGCGTGGGAGGCCCAGAGAGCTCCCGACGCGTGGGGCCTGGGACCGCGGAGAACAGTAAGTTCTTCCGCAAGCGGTCCAGGCGGGATGGCGACCAGGGGCCGTCATCCGGTGAAGAAGAGGTCTCGGCCCGGAAAATCCCCACCAACGGGCGGGGCGGGCTGAGAGGCAAGGGGAATGCCAATCAGAGGGCCGAACGAGCGGCAAAGCTTGCCGAGGAGGGGCGCCACCCGGGCGATACGGCTTGGGTATCAGGCGAAGAGACGAGTGCGACTGGCGGCTCCGAGGTGGAGCGTAAGGCCAGATTCGTAAAGGAGGTGGAGGCCGCGATCAGGGTCGTGGCCTACAAGCAAAAGCCCTCCTCGAAGTTTAAGGCCATTCCCGGGGCCTCCGCCTCCATCATGGCGGCTGCGGAGGCCAACTTTGTTGGGGCCAGGCCTAATGCGGACGAGGTGGCGAAGCTGCGGGCGGACGTGGCCCGCCTGACGTCCACCATGGAGACTCTCCAGAAGGAGAACGAGAAGCTCCGCGCAGACCTGGCCAGTCTACGTGAGCCTGCCTCTCGCGCGGCGCCCAAGACGCAGCGCCCAAGCCAGCCCGTGCCGGTGGAGAACCAGGTTCTGAACCTGGTCCGGCAGGAGCTCGCTGCCTTCCAGCACCGGTTCTCCGTGCTGGAGGGCATCGTCCTGCCCCCCCCCCCCCTATGGGCAAACAAGACGGCAGCGAGGCCGGCAACGGTCTCGTACGCGGCGGCCACGGCTGCCGCATCCAGGCCGAGGCCGTCCAGCCAGCCCTCGGGCGGGGCTGCATTTGCCCCTCCCCCCCCCTGAAAAGCCGGCTCCGGCAAATCCGGTACCGGCTGAACCGGCTCCGGCTAAGCCGGCGACGGGAAAGAGAGGCAAGACGAAGGTGAGAAAGGGCAAGGCGGCAGCACAGGTGGTGGCTGCACCAGCCCCAGTGCCTGCGGCGAATGTGCCAGCGAAAACGGCAAGCCAGTTGCCGTCGCCGTCACCGCCCCCCCCAGCTCCCTACACCTCCCGCGGCTGAAACCGGTTGGCAGGTGGTCGGGAACAAGAAGAAGGGGAAGAAGGCAGCCAAAAAGGCCAAAGAGCAGGAGCGGCAGCGCCAGTTCAGGGCGCGCAAGATCGCGGCTAGGCTCCGCGCCCCGAAGACCGCAGCTGTAGTGATTACACTACAGTCGGACGCGGAAAAGAAGGGCGTTACCTACCGCGATCTGCTTGCGAAGGCGAAGGAGGCGGTGGATCTCGGGGAGCTCGGGAACACCGGGGGCCTCCGGCTCAAAGTCACTCAGACGGGGGCCCGTATGCTGGAGGTCCCCGGAGAATCCAGTGGCGCGACCGCGGACGCTCTGGCTGCGAAGCTCAGAGCGTCTCTGGACGCGGACGAGGCCCGGGTGTCCAGGCCCGTCAGATGCGCGGGTCTGGACGACTCGGTATCAGAGGAGGAGTTGGTGGCCGCCGTCGCCAGGTCCGGGGGGTGCACTACTGACCAGGTCAGGTCAGGCGCCATATGCCCGGACCAACAGGGCATGCATGCCGCCACGGTGTGCTGCCCTGTTACGGCGGCCAAAACCATAGTGGAGGGTCGAAGGCTGCTGGTGGGCTGGGTCTCAGCGCAGGTTAAGCTGCTGGAGCCCAGACCTCTGAGGTGCTATCGCTGTCTCGTGGGGCACCACGTATCAGTGAGATGCGCCTCGGAGGTTGACCGCAGTTGCCTGTGCTTCCGCTGCTGTCAGCCCGGACACATATCGGCGACCTGCTGCGCCACGCCGCACTGTGATGCATGTGCGGCGACCGGTAAGCCAGCCGATCACCGGGCCGGAAGCAAGGCCTGCGTGCCACCCGCCAAGGCCAAGGCCGCGGGGAAGGGAGGGCGCTCCGCCGCCACCGCCTCTGTGGCCTCCGCTGCAGACGCAACTGCCGCCGGCACCCCGACCCTTGAAGGTGGCAGGAGGGGTCAGGGGTGCGTAGCAGCACGGTTCGGGGAGTTTGTCGTTGTGGGGGTGTACTTCTCCCCGAACCGATCTCTTGCCGAGCTCTCTTGCAGAGCTGAGAGCAGTCGTCGTCGGAAGTTATTCCCTCCCCGTACTTGTCCTCGGGGACTTCAATGCCAAGAACTTGGCTTGGGGTTCTCGTCGTACAGATGTGCGGGGTAGGATAGTGGAAGACTGGGCTCTGGAGACAGGCCTGGTCGTCCTAAATCGGGGTTCTGTCCCCACGTGTGTGCGAATGCAGGGCGAGTCGGTGGTGGACATCTCGTTCGCTAGCCCCGCTCTGTCGCCGCGTGCCATTGACTGGCATGTCATGGAGGGAGTGGAGACCTACTCCGACCACCGGTACATCCGGTTTGACGTCTCCACCCAGCCCTCGAGCGCGCCAGTCCAACAGGCCCCGAGTGGTCTGCGTTGGGCGCTGAAGCAGCTGGACCGGGAGCTCCTCCTGGAAGCCTCGATCATGCAGGCCTGGGTGTCATCACCGGACAGGCCTGCTGACGTTAATGATGAGGCAGGGTGGTTCCAGGAGGCCATGTCCGAGATATGTGACGTGGCAATTCCCCGCGTCCGGCCAGGAAGCGCTCGGCGTCAGGTGTATTGGTGGTCGCGTGAGCTGACGTCTCTGCGCGAGGCGTGTGTTGCCGCGCGGCACCTGTACGCCAGGCATCGCAGGCTCCGCATTCGTCCACCGAATGCGGCAGCCATTGAGGCGAAGCTGTACGAGGGATACAGAGCGGCGAAGACCGCCCTCCGGGAGGCTGTCCTGCGGGCCCGGGATCGGGCCAGTGAGGAGATGCTGGAGACTCCCGACAGAGATCCGTGGGGGCGCCCTTACAAGATGGTGCGGGATAAACTCCGCACCTGGGCCCCCCCGCTGACGCAAAGTCTCCGGCCCCAGCTCGTGGAGGACGTGGTGAGCGCTCTGTTCCCTGCGCGAGGGGAACATCCGCCCCCGCCTATGGCTCCGCCACCTGCGGTGCCGGAAGCGGACCACCAGGACGACGACGACGACATCCCGGAAGGGACCGGGGTAGACCTGAGAGTGGCGGTACGTAGGCTCAAGGCCAGGAATACCGCCTCAGGACCCGATGGCTTGCCTGGCAAAGCCTGGGTCCTGGCCGCGGAGGCTCTCGGGCCCCGACTGGAGGGACTCCTAAGCGCATGCTTGGAGAGAGGCCAATTCCCGCTTCGTTGGAAGACGGGGAAGCTGGTCCTCATTCGAAAGCCGGGGCGCCCTGCGGACTCTCCGTCCGCATACCGGCCCGTGGTGCTGCTCAACGAGGTGGGCAAGCTCTTTGAAAGAGTCATTGCAAACCACCTCGTCGAGCACCTTGCGGGGACGGGGCCGGATCTTTCGGAACACCAGTTTTCTTTTCATACAGTTCTTATAAAAAAAACGCTATATTTGCGAGTTTTAATTAATTATAAGGCTGTATAGGAGCGTGTCTTTGCCTCATTTTTTTGTTGTCAGAAAAAAATTGTTATCACGACGATCATGAAACAATGTAAACAAATATCAACTTTCAAAGAACTCTTTTTAAGTTTAAAGGTGAAGTGCTTTAGTATGTGTAGAGTGAATTGATAATAGACCTTTCAATTTGGGTATAACTATAAACAGTTTGAAATAGTTCACTACCGCATTAACACAATTAAGCATCATATGAAACAGACGAAATGGGCACTGTTAGCTAATTAGGAGGAACAAAATAAATAATAATGTTCAAGGATAGGCTAAAGTAAGTATAACAATGTTTTTTAAAAATTTTATAGGTAGATATGTTTTTTAATTTGGGTACAGAAAAAAAGCAATTTCTGTCCTGTTGAACAACATTAAACTAGGGATTGATAGCAGTCACAGATGGTCAAGTGTTGCTTTTGAAGACTCAACTTACAATAATTAACCTTTCTCACTACTTAGTTATTGCAAATAACAATGTTGATTCGTTAACTTCTCAATATTTTTGTGTGGCATCTAATAATAATAACTATTTTTTTACTCACTTTTAAAGACAAACATTTTAATATTATTTTATTTTTCTAGGAATATCTATCTACCTATCCAATAGGATAGGCAAGGGCCACGGCACCAAATGTGCCAACAGCTGGTTAATTTCATGGAGAAAAGAGACCCTTTATGATGAACTTTATCTTCTAGATATGGCCACATAGAAAGTGGACTTGGTCGAGCCCCTACCTACAGTTTGATAAAAATAAGGAACTTGCAATATGTATGTCTTACACTCAAGTGGTAAAAAGGTAATCCATCATTTTTTAATTGCAATAATTTACATGAATTGACGTCATATGTGTTATCTCTTTATGTAGAGAATATAGATGTTTCAATAAATCTTAAACATCCTTTTAAATGGTTTGTGGTGGATTAAAAACTTCTAATTCAAACATTCCACCTTAATTTTGTCATTGATTTATAATTATTAACCATTAAACATTACTCTACAGAGATGGGATGTTATCAAATATTTATTTTCATTTTAGAATCACAACTTAATTTCATACCACATTCCCCAAGCAACAACACTCTATCAACAAGAAATGATCAATATATGGAGCATCCGAAAATAAAGTTATAATCAAATGCAATGTACAAAATAGGCAGGACAATTGAGGGGTTTAATATTATTGTTTTAAATTTTCCAAACAGAGTACAACAACAATAACAATCCTGTAATTTAAAATAAGACTTTCATTTAATTTTATAAATGTTTTAATGTTATTTTAAATTTATTTGTTTTCTTTTCATTATGTTTGTAAAAGAAAATGATTTTTGGTTCACTGAAGATATAATTTAAAGATTTTAATTTCATAGATTTATCATTTGATATATAATCAATATGTTTTTGATTACATATGTTAAGCTATATTATCAAATTTCAAATATGAAAAGTAGATTTAATGTAGATTTAGTACCTAGGTAAGAATATATACTAATAGTAATAGGTTGATAAAAATATGTTAACATTATATTAAATAAATGATCAAATTTGTATCAGAATTTTATTAACAAATCCTTTTTAAAAAGCAATGAGTGAATGCTGGAAATAAAGTAAATGGGGCTATAAACTCTATCTTGAAAAGTCAGAATGTGTCAAAAAAGGCACATAAGTCCCTTTTTTAACATATGGTAGTGGAAGTTGGGTGTCGCAGAAGAAGCACGAAAGTAGAATAAACGCAGTAGAAATTCAGTCATCATACCTACCATAAGGAGTATGGTAGGTATGAATGTGAGTAAAAGGGTGAGAAATCGCGTGATAAGAGTGTGGTTTGCACGATGATGTGACCAGTATTAAGAATGGAATGCTTCGGTGGTATGGTCATATACAATAAATTAATGAGGAACAAGTGATAAAGCAAATTTATGTTGCAGAAGTGAGTGGCAGTGTTGGAAAGGGATGTTCTAGGCGAAAGAGTACCGACAAAATTGGCGATATATTGAAAATGGGCCAAATTAAGGGTACTAGTATAATGATGTGGAGGAGGCAAGAGAGGGGTGTCAGGATTGTGCCAAATGGAAGTCTGTAGTCTTTGCCCACCCCTCGAGTGACAGGCATGAGTGTTTATGTTGTGTTATGTGTTATTAAAATTACGTTAGCTATATAATTTTATTTTTAATTCTTATAAAATTATACATTTATTATATTTACGTTTCCTTTACGTGTGAAACCCGCCAATAAACCTCTCAGACATGATAAGAGACCTCTGCCCAGCAGTGGGATGCTTTAGATCATACTTGAGATATCTAAACAATCCTCTTTAAACCTTTGCGCCGCCTAACTATTGAACATATTCTTTGTACAAAACAACCACTTTAAAACGAATTAAAAATAAAGGCTGTAACAATATGATGTAAAATATATTCTCTACGGAGGGTCATATTTAGGTTTTTATTCATGCACTATTTTCTCACTAAAGTCCTTAATAATACAATTATTAGCTCCATAATCATCATCACTCATAGAAAAACTTAAGTGCTTAAAACGCATAATTTGAAGCTCATTTCGTCATTTTTTTAATTGCAATGCACTATTACGGTGTAGAATAATAGACACAAGAGTTAAACATGTCATTATTTTATCGAAAATAATAAGATAATTGCCGGAAAAAAAAAGATTAATATGAACACAATTCCTAAAACGTTACTGTTTTGCGATTGCCTTAATTCCAATTCCAACACAATATCAAACACAATACGCTGCTGTCAACTAACTGTCAAAAGTGCGTCGGGAATACCGATTTCGCTCGGACAATTTCAATTCCAATCCTAATTAGTTCACACAACCATCACGCAATACTAAACTAATTTAGCGCTAGAGTCGCTTTCAAGAGTACCAAACGTCATAATTCCAATCCCGATCGATCGGAATTGTTTTCAAGAGTAAACCTAATGGAGAGAGCGACTGTCGCAACCCCGTGCTGGGCACGCCACTATAGCGGCGATAAGACCCCTCTTTGAGGAGTGGCTTGAGAGACGCCACGGCATCCTCACCTTCCGCCTGACGCAGTTCCTCACCGGACACGGTGTGTTCGGTAGGTTCCTGCACCGAATCGGGCGGAAGGAAACGCCCGGGTGCTCCCACTGCGAGGATGGACCGGAGGACACGGTGGAACACACCGTGGAGGTGTGCCCTGCTTGGGCGGAGCACCGCCGTGTCCTCGTAGCGGCGATAGGCGGCAGCGACCTCTCGCGTCCGGCCCTGGTCGAAGCCATGGTCCGGAGCGAGACGGAATGGGAGGCCGTCACCACCTTCTGCGAAGCAGTGATGCTAGCGAAGGAGGTGGCGGAGCGGGAGAAGGAGAGAGCAGCAGCTTTCCTCCCCGGCCGCCGCGGGAGACGCCCCGGGCGTCGGGGGCTACGTCGTGGCCCCCGGCCACCGTAGGCGCGGGCCTGTGGACGGCGAGCAATGGGTAGCTCGCCGTCCGTCCGTCTAACGACGACAGGCCGTGTCGACGGCGCGTTTTGTTCCACGCCCGCCTCAAAGAGCTGTCAGCAGCGTGAAGGGGCCCGCAAGGGCCGACGCCTGCCGGGTCTGCGGGCTGTTCGAAAGAGATACCGCAGCTCCGGAACGTAAGGGCACTGAAGGAACACGGATGGTTTTTAGTCAGTAGAAGTCTGACACTCCCTTATGCTCCACCCAGAGCGAAAGGCGTCATTAGATGATTTTCCATTCGCAAAAAAAAGGGCTGGAGGGAAACGAGAGAGCAGATGAGTTAGCAAAGGAGGCCGCCCTAAAATTAAAACGAAAACCGGACTATGTTAGGTGCCCGGTTTCATAGGAAGGAGTGGAAACGCCGTATTCAAGGCGCGCCTGTTGCAAATTGGCCCGGTGTAAAGTCATCAGATGCCCTTGGTCGTGTGTATAACGTCCATGTAACTAATTTTGAATGTTTCTGTTTACGATTGCTGCTGCCCCATGTTCGGATTCCCACAGGATATAAAGACCTTAAAACTATCAGCGGTCAGGAATACGCAACTTATAGAGAAGCATGTGAAGCTCTGCATCTTTTAGAAAACGATAATCACTGGATAAACACTGATGAAACCATGGAGGAAGCTGTGCAGTGCCAGTCACCAGCCAAAATTAGGGATCTTTATTCAACTCTCATATCATCTTGCAGGCTATCTAATGCACATGAATTGTGGGACAAATATAAAGAGTACATGAAGGAAGATATTTTGCGAAGATTACAGCAGACACACGTGAACATGTCATACAATTAACACATTTATAATGAAACACTTGGAAAAATTGAAGATAAAGTAATGGCAATGGTAGGCAAAAAATTAAGGGACTTTGGAACGATAAGCCCTCAGCGAACAACCGAAAATGAACTAAGTGATAAAATTATACGTGAAACAAACTACGATGTACCAGCTTTGAAGCAGCAAGTAGCCGAATTTGTACCCCGCTTCCTTCCCGAACAAAAACGAGTTTTTGACAAAGTATTAGGACAAATAGAATCTGGAAATGGTGCACTTTTCTTTTTCGATGCCCCTGGAGGAACTAGGAAGACATTTTTGTTAAATTTATTATTAGCGCAAGTACGGAAAGATAAAAACATTGCTGTGGCCGTAGCTCCTCCGGTATAGCCGCCACGCTGCTAAGTGGGGGCCGCACTGCACATTCTGTTTTGAAACTCCCTCCAAAGCTAGCCCAGGAAGAATCGCCGATCTGCAACTTTAGCAAAAATAGTGAATAAAACTTTACCTTTCATTCAAAAGGGCACACCTGCGGATGAAATTAAAGCATGCCTCAAGTCGTATATTTTATGGAACAAGGTGACGAAATTCAGTTTAACTACGAATATGTGAGTACATTTGTATAATGATATCAATGCTGGAAACTATGCTGACACACTATTAAAAATTGGCGATGGACGTTTGAAAACGTATGCTGAGGGCTGCGTTAAATTGACGAGAGATTTTTGTAATTTAGTACAGAGTCATTCCGAATTATTTGCAAGCGTTTATTCAGATTTAACGAACAACATGCATGAAGACAAATGGTTATGTGAAAGGGCGATTCTTACACCAAAAAATTAGAGCATTAACAAAATAAATTCAGATATATTAAGCGAAGTAGCAGGAGAAATAACAGAGTATTTGTCAGTAGACATAGTTATGGACACAGAACAGAGCACTTCATATCCCCCAGAGTTTTTAAATTCTCTAGAGTTGTCACGTAGGGTACACGTACGTACAGGGTACACATAAGCTTCAATTAAAATTAGGAGTCCCAGTCATGCTAATGCGAAATTTAGATGCTCCTCGGTTATGTAACGGGACAAGGCTGCGTGTGACACATCTTGGATGGAACATAATCATTGCTACAATATTGACAGGCGTAAGAAAAGGTGAAAATGTTATTATACCACGGATCCCTATAATTCCCACAGATCTTCCTTTTCAATTCAAAAGGTTGCAGTTCCCTATTAAGCTCAGTTTTGCAATTACAATTAATAAAGTGCAAGGGAAAACGTTACAGGTAACGGGGGTCAACTTAGAAAAACCGTGCTTCTCTCATGGTCAGCTGTATGTAGTACGTTCGCGTGTGTCAAATGCCCAGAATCTCTACATTCTTTCCCCGAATGGAAAAACATATAACATTGTGTACAGTAGCGTCTTAAACTAGTGTTCAGTTAGTTTTTTTTTTTCAAAATTCGCACAATCAATTAATCAGAATTCCCACAGATCTTCCCTTTCAATTCAAAGTTTCCTATTTAGCTCAGTTTCTTTTCAATTCCAAATGCTGCACCTCTGGCGGACCTACTAAGCTCAGCTTCCTTTCAACTCAAAAGGCTGCATCTCTGACGGATCTTTTATTTGGCTCAGTTTCCTTTCAATTCAGAAAACTACATCTCTGTCTAATCAGTTTAGCTCAGTTTCTTTTCAAAAGTCTGCATCCCTGACGGATAATTATGCTCAGTTTCCTTTAATTAAAGAAATATCCCATTTCCATTTGGAATAAACAGGCTATTTTCATGCTTTCCTATAAGCTGTGTTTCAAAACATTTAATTAGGCTGACGAATCAATTTTGCTCAGTTTCCTTTTAATGGCTGCATCTCTGAAAAATCTATAAAACTCAGTTTTCTTTCAATTCAAAAAGCAATGGATAGTTCATTTCCCAGTGACCATGCGGGCGAAGCCGCGGGTAACAGCTAGTTATCAAATAATTCGTTTTAGGTTTTTTACCTAGACCGAGAAGTAAATTCAGAAATAAAAACACAAATTCATCCATAACTTGACTGAACATTGGTCTTTTCTGTTTAAATTTTCTTGTTATATAGAGTAATAAATTGCCCCTCGTATTTTACAATAGTTCTCGTAGTAAATTTTTACTGTTAAATAACTAATTTTCATGTCATTCGTTTTCTTATAATCGTATTTTCATAGAATTTATAAACTTATTAAAATCTTCGATTTCTCCGCTCTTTTTGGGCTTTTAATGTACGTATCGTGAAGAAACTGCAATTTGCACTCAAAGGGCATTGCCCACTCTTCATAGACATTTCGGTCATGGGTGCCCACATATAAAAGTATATAGATATGATAATATACAGTTAAAAGAATGAAATGGTTAAGAAATTGGTTTAAAAAAAGTCGGGAATTTTAAGATATAAAAGTTTTTATTTTCACAAATACAGTATTTTAACAACTAATTTTACCGATGTTATCGCATTTAATTTCTTTGATTTTTAATTCCCGACTTTCGGGTGCTTTCCAGCACACATGGTCATGGGAGATTGAGGTGACTGGTGTACCGAAATCAGTGTTAACTTGGAGTGACTTCAGCTTTTTAATAACTATTTATGGTCCGATCTACGCAGAATGAACTTACTTTCTTGAAGTCTTGCGTGGTATGCTTGGGTTTAGTTTTAATTTTATTAATTACAGTGTCCCAAGCAGGTGGGAATACCCAGCTTCATTCTCTATTGAAATCAGAATGTTTGAATCTGGGTGCAATTCATTACCGACTTCAGATTGCAACGAGGATGAACTAGATGATTCAGATGGTTCCCGTTCTGCAGTTGAATGTGATGCTGCTCTATCAAACCTTCGCCAACAATTATGACACACACGAGATGACGATGGCAACTGAAATAACATTAAATAAAAATGTGAAAAAGTGAACTAAATAAAGATAAAATAGATTTGTTTCCTTTAAACTCAAATACATATAAAATATTTATCAAGTTAATTGTTACTGCACAAAAGCAGACTTAATGGCCTATATTATTTAATAATTAAGCACTTAAAAACTACCAGTAGTCCAAAAACAATGAAAAATCAATGGTCTCATTACTTGGTAGTTGGTAAAAACGGTAGCAGTCTATCCGGTGGTGACAAGCTAATCTTATCGCCACGTTATAAATAAGCTTGTATGTTTGTCAGATATAGTTTGTGTGGATGTAATCAGAGTAAAAACATGTATCACTATCAGATATGAGCACACACACTTAATAAATCAAAAAATGTTGAACACGTACCTCACGTGGTGCAATTTGATGGGCAATTTCATTCCTTATGAGTTCCTCACGTGGAAAATCAGACCCAAACAATGTGTGTGATCTTATTCTCAAAAGTGACTTGCCACAGCTGATACATACATGTCCATGACTATTAATTGGTGAATTTTCCTGTTCGCTAGTTGGATGTCGTATTTGATTCCAGGCTGCAGTCTAACATGCGTGGCATACTACACTATCACTCGAAACTTGTACCTAATAAAGAAGCCATTTTACAGACGTTCGCATAGAAGCAGCTCGGTAGTTGTGCTCCCTAAGTAATATTTTGTTTCGAAAGTTTTTAATCACCTTTAAAGTTAGTATGCATAAGATCTCGTAATTATAGTGCGTAAAGGTTGTGTTGTGATATAAATTTCTTAAGAAAACCTAGTCTTAAAGTATATTTAAACAAAGAAAAGTTGAAATCGTTTGTTTTTGTTTACATTGAGCGGTAGATGAATAATTGTGAGTGCCGGTGCGCTGAGCTCCGATCTTACTCGGACTGTAGACTGTTAACAGTCGCATACGCCCGGCTAGTTTGTAATGCATCGCCCGACCGAGTACTGATAAGGTAATACTGATAGTACAACGATAATTCCGTGCAATAACAAAAAATATAATATTAAATAATTTGCATCCACGAGTACAAGATCGTATGATTTGACATTTGATCGTAACCTAATTATATTTGGGTGGATTTATGATGTCTAATGCAAATTGGGGCTGTTGCTTTTCCGAAAATGATAATTGATCGTAAAATTATTACCTCTGATTTACTAGCGACATGGGCATGCCCTGAATGTGTCCACCTACAACCAAAAACGGCAAATAAAGATAATACACCTGTGATAAATGTCAGTACCGTAAGAGGAAACAAAAGAATAGCCATTGGATCGCCACAGTCTGACCCCGAAAAAGTGAACATTTCTATGGAAGACATCCGTCAAGTGTTAGAAGGTGTGATGGATGATAAAATGAACGATCTATTTAAAAGATTTAATGAAAACGTGGTTGGATTCTTCGAGAAGGAAATTAAACCAATGAGAGATGAATTGTCGGGTATTAAGGAATCTTTAACATTCATTAATGATCAGTATGAAGACATAAAGAAAGAAAATGAAGCCTCTAATCTAAAAGTAACAACTTTGGAGAAAGAGAATGCAGAACTGAAAGGAACTGTACATGCATTAGCTCAGAGAGTAAATCAAATAGAACAACACTCACGTCAATGTAATTTAGAACTCCAGAACGTTCCTGAGTCAAGAAATGAAAATCTTAAAATAATGATAACAAAGTTGAGTGAAGTCATTGGTAGCTCTCTGAATGAAAAGGACATTCTAAATTGTACACGCACTGCCAAAATGAATCGCGAATCCAAGCGTCCACGATCTATAATAGTGCATCTAGCTTCACCTATAATTCGCGATGAAATGCTGGCGATGGCCTCAAAATACAACAAGGTGAACTCACAAAACAAACTTAATGCTACACATCTTGGATTAATAGGACACACCACTCCTGTTTTTGTAACTGAACATCTATCCCCAGTGAATAAGGCTATTCATGCATCTCAAAGGAGAGCGGATATAAATATGTGTGGGTGCGTAATTGCAGAATATTTATGAGGAAGACCGATGAGAGTGACTATATTCTGGTAAAAAGTTTAGAAACCCTAAAAAAACTTATTTAAGTAATTCTTTTTGTTCCTTTCTTTCTTATTGTCTGTTATATGGTAAGGTTTTTAATAAAATACGATACGCTAAAATTGTACTATCAAAATTGTAGTGGTCTTAAGACCAAAACACATGGTTTCTATAATCAAATACTATGTAACAACTATGAAATAATAATACTCACTGAGACCTGGCTAAATGATTCTGTTTCGAGTAGTGAACTTTTTGACCCTAGATATGTAGTATATAGAAGAGATCGATCTTCAGCCAGTAGTACTAAGAAAGAGGGAGGGGGGGTTTTAATAGCAGTATCTAGGAAATTAAAATCAAAGCATTTAAAAGCTTGGGAGTCGGATCTGGAGGATTTATGGGTTTTAGTCGAAGCGCCAGTTTCACACTCAATTTATCAAATTGCTTTCTGTGCCATTTATTTACCATCTCCTGTAAAAAGTGTAACTTATGATAAATTTTATGACACATGTACTAGCGTCCTGGAAGAGAAGTGTCTACATTGTATAGTGGGTGATTTTAATCTATTTTCCATAAATTGGAGCTTGTTAGATGAGGATCCTGCGAAATGCGAGCTTTCCACTGTTAGTCAGTCATTTATAGATTTTTTAAACGTCAATGATTTGAAGCAGTACAGTCGTATAAAGAATCAGAGTTTAAATAGAACACTTGATTTGGTTATTGCAAATTTACCAAACTGCACAGTAGAACAGGCACTTTGCCTCCTCAGTAAAGTTGACAGGCACCATCCTCCTCTTGACATAAGTATTAAGCTATTAAATGAAATAAGATTACCTTATAACACTGAAAACGTACAATTAAATTTTTATAGAGCTGACTATCATAGTATTTGTAAAGAATTAGCGAGATGTGATTGGGTCAAGCTACTTGATGGGTTGACAGATGTAAATAATATGCTACAAATTTTCTACCAGAAAATTCGGGATATCATCAAAAAATTTGTCCCCAAAAAATTGTCAAAGATCAACAACTACCCACCTTGGTTTGATCGGCATCTAATTAGAACTCTAAAAGAAAGGTATAAAGTTAGGTGTCGTCACAAGAAATATAAAAATCCTAGAGATGAGCTTGAACTGCAATTGCTAAGTAAAAGATGTACGCAAATGGCCACAAATTGCTACAACAAATATATAAAACTAATAGAGTGTGACATAGCAGAAAACCCAAAACTGTTTTGGTCCTTTGTCAAGGCGAAACGTGGTGGTTCAGGCGCCTATCCCCTATCAATGACTGACGGTACGACGGTAACTTCTGATGGAGTGGAAACTTGCGAACTTTTTTCTTCACACTTTTCATCCGTGTACTCTGAAAATACTAAATGTACAGAGCAGGATTATGTTTATGACCATTCAGAGTCCTTGAAATTAATTGAAATTAATAGCCTTCACCTAGCACAGCTGAAAATTGATCATGATACCCTATTAAATAAATTAAAAAGCATTAAATGTAATAAAGGAGCAGGTCCTGATGGAATCCCTCCAGTGTTTGTAGTCAGATGTGTTGATCACCTTGTTAATCCACTATTAATTATATTCAATTTTTCTCTTTGTACTGGGCAGTTTCCTACTCTATGGAAAATAGCTAAAATCGTTCCGGTTCATAAAACGGGCAGTGAGGATTATGTAAGAAATTACAGGCCGATCTCTATATTATCAGTCTTTGCTAAATTATTAGAGTCAATTATTTGTCCTTATATTCAGAGACATATCAATCTTTACTTAACCACTAGGCAACATGGGTTCGTTAAATCTAGGTCTACGAGCACTAATTTGGTACATATTACGGAAATACTAATTGAAGCACTTGATGCGGGGAAACAAGTCGACGTAATATATACTGATCTTAGCAAAGCATTTGATCGGGTCCCACATGACATATTGGTTCGTAAGTTAGCTGCCTACGGCATTACTGGTAGTATGTTAAAATGGCTGAAATCGTATTTAAAGGACCGAGCGTTTTTTGTGGTGATGAATGGATATCAGTCAAGCTTAAAAAATATTAATTCTGGTGTGCCCCAAGGGTCTCACCTTGGACCGATTCTATTTGGGGTGTTCGTAAATGAAATTCCAGAATTGATGAAATGGTCTCGTGTGTACTTGTATGCGGATGACTTAAAAATTTGCAAGACGATTGTGGAAGAGAACGATTCAATAAACCTACAGAACGATTTTGATCAACTGATTAAATGGTGCAAAGTAAATCGTATGGACTTAAACATTAGTAAATGTTTCTATGTGCAATATGCGAGAAAAAGTAACACTATCGACTATAGCTATCACATTGGATGTAATAAAATACAGCAGTTAGACGAAATTAGAGACCTCGGGGTCATATTTGATAAAAAATTAACTTTCGTACCGCACATTGAAAACATTACTAAACGTGCATCTAGAATGTTGGGTTTTGTCATAAGATATATCAAAGTCTTTCAAAATACTAAAATTAAAATTCTTTTTTTAACAGTTTGGTAAGAAGTATATTAGAGTACTGTACTGTAGTCTGGAGACCTCATTACGCTACACATTCACTGAGAATCGAGCGGATCCAAAAAAGATTTATAAGACATTTGTCATACGCAAGCGGATTTAGAAGTAATAAGAAGCGTGTATAATATGAAAATAATTTGATCAATTTCAAAATGATTTCTCTTGAAAACCGCAGGGATATTATTGATTTAATTTTTGCTTCTAAAATTATTAGTGGTGTTATTGATTGTCCTGAAATTTTAAGTAAATTTAATATATGCGTTCCCTTTCGTTACCCGCGTTACGCTCGTAAGATTACACCATTGACTAGACCATATAGAAGAACAGTGTTTGGCTCCAATTCCCCAATTGCTAGATTGAGTAAACTTGTTAACAAATTTAGAGATAAAATTGATATATTTTTCGACCCACCTAACAAGCTCCGTCGCACCTTAATAGACCATCTTTTGTAACATTCTATAAAATATGTTCTTTCCTTTTCGCTTCTATATATTTTTATTTGTATTTAGTTATAATTTCTTTTAATTTTTAATTCTTTCTTTATCCTAGTAATATAGGTACACAGTGCTGAGAAAGTTATTTGCATGTTGTATCCGCCTGTAATTATTTGTACATTTTAATTCTTATCGCTTCATTGTATTTAAATAGCATGTAAGGAATGATACAAATGTTGGTGGATCAATAAATGAAAAAAAAGCCATAATTAGTATATCAATTGATATAATTATAAGACAACTCAGTTAATAAGCATTGATGCAATTGTAGAATGACGAAAAGGAAGACATGACACATGATTGTAACTATTTACCTGCTGCGGTCGAACCTATTCTTGTATAGGATTTCGCAGTTCTGGAATTTCCAACAAATGCCTTCGTGTTTTCGCTATATGATGGGAAAAAATGTCAGAGTCCATTTATAAGGCTTGTTCGTTACTTCGATAACAAATTCACAAAAATAAAAACAAACAAAATAACACGCTAATGAATTCTACATGTGACTATTTATATAGGTGTAGATATAGTTGTGAAATGTGAACTGAATGGTGATTTCATTCTATGACAGGGCTTAGCTGTCAGACTCGATGTTGCCACCTAACTGACATAAAATCGATGAAAGGATATCGATTTTTATTCGATTAATAATATCGTTAAAAAAACAATCTTTGAGGCGCTTTAAGTTCTGCAGGCTTTTTAAAATATATTTTCTTTTATTTATTTAAATGCTATTTGAAATGTATTTTTAGGAACAGTTAAATTGTGCAGTTGCGTTTTGTTAAGCTTTAACCTTTTGAGCGCCACGCCAAAAACGCATTACCGTGTCCTGTACGCCAAAGCGCCAAAACAAAATAGTGTTGCCAAGAGTTGATACATCGATAACGTGAAATAACTTGTTTTTGTTGGTTTTTTATGCTATAAATGACTCTTAATAAACTGTATGTTTTATTTAATCTTGTGCCGTCTCCCACTCTTTTTATATATGTACTTTGTACATATAAACATAAATAAAAAACAAACAATAAAATAGTAGTAAGCCACAGCACTACTCTCCATCCTAATGACGACACTGTCACGACTGGACGACAACGGCGTAGCTGACCTTCGTTTTTGAAACATTCTTAGAATGTTGTGTATCGATTTCAAAATCGATCTAACCGAAATATACAGACATCGATTCATAATATTTTATGTGTTGGGGAAGGCGTAGGCCAAGTGAAGCACAGAAGAAAAGTCTTACACTCTTATGACAATGGGGATTTGATATGATGCTGATGCTGCTAGATGATTTTGAGACTGAGAAAGAAAATGGCACAACACAAAATGAAAAATTGCTCTTCACACCCAAAACCAAAACATTAATTGTAATTTTGTATTATTATTAAAAAAGGTACATAATTATTCATTAATCAACAATTGTATGTAATTATTCGCACTAGGTAAATCAGCCTTATAATACTAAAATCTTGGTCATGGAATAAATAACATATTTGTTCACCAATCAATCAAAAATTCAATTCATCAATCAAGAATCAAAATTCATCATCATCGACGCTTTCCAAAATCCGAATGAGTTCTGAGGAATCGTTCATGTTGCATTGTTCTACTTTTCTCGGTAATCACTTATGACGTCATCAGGGTGTCGTCTATCCTTGATCACGGTGCCCAGTGAACTGATTTTCGATGACGCGCTAAAGATGCGCTAGAGCTGAGATATTAGATTTATTATGTGAAGATGATCTGATAACATTTTTTATTCATGTAGCTAATTATAGTTTTATGATTCTAATTTTTAATTTTATTCAAATATCAATAATAGTAGAAAAAACACCATTGAGCTGAATTTTGGATAGTTTTCAAGAAATCTATGCCTCCTGCGTTTGACACTAGCGGTCGACCATAGACGACTTTGGCGTGCTGGACATAGTATTTGCTTAAATAAAAATCCATTTTTATTAGTTCAATGTTTCTTAGTACTTGTGGCTATCAGCTAGTAATTCGCTTGTTTAATTATCGTAACATAATAATTATTTAAAAATTATATTAGCACTGTAATGATGACACCGTAAATAATCGATCGAAAAAGAGAATCGATTTTTTTAAATGTGTTTTGTGATTGGCAACACTTTTTTTTTATTCACAAACTAATGACATAATGATTTACCTAATTTTTATTATTATGTTTTCGGTACTTTTAATTTGTGCAACGATATTCCCATTGTTTGAGGACAAATGAATACCGCGATTAATAACCATAAATAAAGATATAATTTTTTAACAAATTCACATTGTTGGGCGTTCCATGGCCGAAAATGGAAAATGCTCCTTGATAGATAAAACACACTGATCTCGAAAAATCGCTACTTACCTAAACAGAGAAATAAATTCAGAAATAAGAACACAAATTCATCCATAACTTGACTGAAAAATGGTCTTTTCTTTGAAAATTTTCTTGTTATGTAGTGTAATTCATTGCCCCTCGGATTTTACAGTAGTTTTTGTAGTAAATTTTTCTTTGTTTGTATATATGTTTGTAGTCTATGTATGTTTTGTTATGTGTGTGTGTGTGTATGTATGTGTATGTATACGTATATATATATATATATATATATATATATATATATATATATATATGTGTGTGTGTGTGTGTATGTACATATATGTATGTGCGTATGTGTATATGTGTATATATATATGTATATATATATATATATATATATGTATATATGAAATGTGTTTTCTTTTTTTTATCACACCAATGTGCCCTACCCTTGTAATTTTTGTGTAATCCTGTCCATTCACTGGTTGTCTGGAAGAAATTGCTATCAGCAATAAGACCGCCCATTGCATACTTCTTTTGTATATATAATTAGTAATTTTTTTAATGGTGTGCAATAAAGAATATTAAATAAAAAAAAATTAAAAAAAAAATTTTCACTGTTAAATAACTAATTTTCGTATCATTCGTTTTCTTATAATCGTATTTTCATAGAATTTATAAACTTTTTAAAATCTTCGATTTCTCCCTTCCTTTTAGGCTTACAAGGTCTGTATCTTTTATAAACTACCATCTGCACTCAAATTTGATAGATAAAACACACGGAACTCAAAAAATCGCTACTTACCTAAACCGAGAAGTAAATTCAGAAATAAAAACACAAATTCATCCATAACTGGACTGAAAATTGGTCTTTTCTGTTTAAATTTTCTTGTTACTACACAGTTTAATTAATTGCCCCCGTATTTTACAATAGTTTTCGTAGTACATTTTGACCGCTAAATAACTAATTTTCATATAATTCATTTATCAAGTTGATATGAATTATCAAATGTTAATTCATCATATCAGTCATGTCAATTTTCTTTTACGATAAGTGATATTTCCATCCATCTAATCCAGTCCATCCAGTTAACAGCGCCTTCTATTGTCGTATGTATGAAGTGAGGTGTGAGTGTTAATATGTTTCGGGTTTCTAACTCGAGTGGGTCTGATTTTGTAAATTCTAATACCGCCACTCGTCGCTAGATGGTCTTAAATATTCATCGTGTTTACACAAAGACATTTAAGTATGTAGTAGTAGTATGACCGGACATCAGCAACAAAGTTGTCGTCCGTAACTTTTTTCCTATTTGATATAGGTATCTCCGATTTATGACATTTAGTCTAAGTTACATCACCGAAAGTTCAAGACGCATTCGTTTCATAAATTTAAAAAATATTTTTAAATAAAATATGCCCGGTTGTGCATTAAGGTATAGTAAGTCATGATATGGAGCAATAAATGAACATGATTTCGGTTTATTATCCTAAGAATAATTTATATTTACCAATTAATCCTTAAATTTTATTATTTCTGGCAGATTGTTCCAGAAGAAAGAAAAATTATTGTAATAAGTGCCCTCTGTTATCCAGTAACGTCACTATTTATTTACAAATATTATGTTAGTAATTGACAACTGCCTAAAACTGATTTTTACCTTATACTTAGAAGCGTCACCTAATAGGAAATAGCTAAAATGTTTTTCAAATAAATATTCAGCGTAGAATTGCTATTTTTCGCTAGAGGGCTTAACATACGCGCGTGGTCACAGTTTTTGTATGTAAATCTTCCCAATGTCCGCTCTATAGTACAATAGTCTGTATATATATATATATATATATACATAAATCTCTTTGTTTTTACATAAACAGCTGACATTTCTACAACTGCTTTGCAGTCAAAAGTCCAAATCTTGAGGTAATGTTCAGAGTACTGGCTATATGAAACCGTAAGCACATTTTGGATTGCAAGCACAAATCAGTTCACCAGGAAGAATGGCTTCACTGTTGCAATTATCTTACATTTTTGGCATTGGTTTTGTTAAGCTCGCATTCACAATGGTAAATTTTTAAATAATATAGTGTAATATACTCCGATTGATTAAATCTTGGTTCCATTTTGGCCTATTCTTCAGTTATAATGTCACTAACACTGTCACTTACCTATAACATATACAGTAGAGCGTCGATTATCCGAACTAATTGGGGGACATGGGTGGAAAACCGAATTATTAGTATAATCGAACTTTAAAATTTTATGTACCAACATACCAATAAAGCATATTATATATAATACAAATTTTGTTTATTGCAGTTGCAAATAGGAATATAAATAAAGAATAGAGAGCTTAGTAAACATAACAATATTGTATATTCAATATTGAACATACGGTATGCCTATATAATGAACATACAGTATGCCTATATAATTAACGTTTCCAGAAGTACTTAATTTTGGTCTGTCGAAGTGAACCTACCCTCTTTCGCGCAACCAAGTCTTATGGACAGATATCTGATACTGGTTGCTTTCATTTTGAGCTTCAAATCATCG
Source organism: Parnassius smintheus behrii (assembly GCA_036936625.1). Taxonomy (NCBI): domain Eukaryota; kingdom Metazoa; phylum Arthropoda; class Insecta; order Lepidoptera; family Papilionidae; genus Parnassius; species Parnassius smintheus. The sequence continues at coordinate 378,281 of JAUPFT010000022.1, forward strand.
AAAATCCAAGCACGTAAACGCTTCAAAAGCAGTAGGTATATTTTCGTCTTCATTTTCTGAACCACTAATTGATGAGGTGGTACACCGATAGAGTACTGAACGTAGGTCAACACTGGGCACTGCGGGGGACTGCGGGCGTTTAGAGGGGGGAGGGGTGTATCTTAGCGTGGTATGGTAGCAGTTCGTTGAAGCGATCGTTCGGTTGATCGACGTTCGGATAATCGACGCTCTACACTATAGTCCCGCTGGGTTTCTTGCTGGTTCTTCCCAGGACAGAGGTTTTTTTTGCGAACCAGTGGTAAATGAAAAAATTGACTTTCAATAAGTATTGTTTACGATCTATATTGAATAAAAAAGTTTCTGTTTCTGTTTCTACCGTATAAAATTCTTACGTTTACTATTTTTTGAGCAAATTATCACAAAGCTATAATTGTTTCCTTCGCGCGCCACAACGACAACCAGAATCAATGTGAATAGAAAGCGGGAGAGAGGTGCGTATTGATAACTTTAGACAGCTGTTACAATCGTCGATATTATGATAAAAATGGCAAACGGGATCGTACTTCACTGACACTGGTAACGAGCATTGCATCACCTGCTGCATCAAGCAGAGGAGGCTGTCCTCATTATACCACATGTCAAACAATACAAGATTAAATATTTATAAAGAACTATAAGCTCAAATAAAGACTAATTAAAAACAATATTTAGAAGATGAACTTAGTTTTGGGCGTAATTATCTATACACAGAAATAAAATTGAACTGTGTGTATATGTATATCTCTAATATCATATCTAAATAACAGCTTTATATTAAGCTGGGGAGTGGTTTAATTGACTGATCTGTGACGCAGTGGCTTTGAAATGAGTGACTGCGCTGGGGCGGCGGGTTCGAATCCCGCACGTAACAGGTATATATATATGGCCTACAAATAATTGTCCATGTCTGGATGTTGGTCCTTGTGCAATTTATGTTTTTAAACTGCCTCCACGATACAGGAAAAAATCCTAGTGTGGGGGAAACATTTAAAAAAAAACTTGAAAACTCATTGTTTGCTCTTTACTCTGATTTAGCTATATATTTTTGTCAGACTGTCAGTATGTCTGTGCTCACGAACAGGTGAAGAGCAATCCAGACCAGGACTGGTCTAATGTATGTATTATCCGACAAAACTTTGATTTCTTTTACACAAAAATAAATTCATTACCTATTCGGATGAAACGGGAAGTTTCGTTGGTAAGAAATGTAAGCGTAAATATAAGGTTTGTGGCGCAGTGACTAAACAATTACTTACAGCTAAGCAGCTAAGGGCCGCGGGTTCGAATCTCGCATGGAACAAGTATTTGTATGGCCTACAAGTAATTGTTCTGGGCCAGACCCAGAACAATTACTTGTTCTGGGTCTGGACGTTCGTCCTTGTGAAATTTATATAGGGGGTTAACGTTTTGCAAAAACCAAAAACAAAGAAGACGAATTCATTAGTATTAAAGTTAAAAGGTAGAGAAGACGAGCGTTATTGGACTCACTAAAAATTTTAACGTCACTATATGGTAAATTAAACCTACTTAAACGTAAATTAAACTTTATTACACATAAAGAATATGGAGAAAAACATGGGTGTAACGACGCATTTTTGCAGTTTGTATTAAAAAATTAATATTTTTGAAAACGATAACTATTTTTATGTTGTATATATTTATATAGTAAAAAGAGATACCACTGAAAACTTGTTTTTAATTTTATTTTTAAAAATATATAATATTAGCTAATATCATGTAATATGGTTCAAAGTGACCGTGGAGCGAAACGTAATAATACCCCCATTTTATCATTGACTTCCGTGTTTGGGTATAACGGCATTGATGTTCATCACGTTGCTGCTTCTTTGTATTTATTTGCGATTTTAATAAAATGGCTTCTGTAGGAAGACAGCATACAGTAAAATAGTAATTGTGTCAATTGTGCAGTTACGTTTCAACGCAATGTGCGAAAAAAATTACTATCCGCCAGCTGGCAGCTGTAGATATGCGTCAATTTTTAAGAAATGCAAGCTCTATATTTCTTTATAAATGATCGCGTAATAAGACAGGCATATCTTCTCGAGTTAAAATATTCAGCTGCTTCTGAAATTTTTTGCGCAGCTCGTCTAAATCTTGAATAGATTTAGAGTACACTTTATCATTTACCGTGCCCCAGTAAAAAAAAAATCTATAAGGGGTTTAAGTCGGGTGAACAGACAGGTCACGAAATTGTACCACCCCGCCCAATCTACATATTCTCGATTGAGAAACTCTCGTACTGTGAGAGCATAATGGCGCTGGGCAGCCATCCAGTTGATATCATATGCTGCCATAAATGTTCAGTGATACTTCTTCCAATGAATCTGGTAATTGGTTCTGTAAGAAGATCAAATAACACTGGGCATTTAATTTCTCCGGCAGCTCGATTGGACCAATAACTTTACCATTCAAAATTCCCGTCTATATGTTTACTTTAAACTGGTATTGCGATCTGTCTTCCTGCATCAAATTTGAATTTTCCACGTGCCATTCGTATAGCTAACACAACTATGTAAGAGGTACCGAGTCGAATACTTTTCTGTATTCTGTCCAGGCGGCGAAGAAGTCCCGACTGTCGCGCGTAACCACCTTGCCAGTGGCGCATCAATGAGGAGTGGTTCCTTGGTTCAACGACCCCCGCCCCGATATTCATTTTGAGCACGTCATCACCTGATTGGTGACAAGTGATTTTCGCGCTCACAATGGATGTTAGTGCCTTGTATTCTAAATCCACAACCGCTAAGTGTATTGATGTCTTAGGTTCCCGCTTGAATCGTTTGATGGGAAATCTTTCTCGCCCGGAGATTGTATGCGCCCCGTGACTCAGCGCCATTTCGGCTTCCGTCATAGTCAGCTTGAATACTGAGCCTGCCAGGACCTAGGGCCAAGGTTTACGTCGTGCTATCATCGTTCTATTTATTATGGGATCGTTAGTTTGGGTAAGCATTGCCGAGTTGTATTGGGCAAGCAGTTCCTTCTGTCTTGTTATTATTACAGGGTGCCCAATTTAGATATAACTGTTAATAAAAATAGAAAATCAAATCGTAACTAATTTAAACAACGATAATGACAACGATAGCTGTACTAGTTGTAGTGGAAGTGATTAAATTAATTTGTTTTTAATCTAGTTCAATCTTAAGCAATAAATGTGAAAAAAACTGACAAATTTTGTAAATCGAATTATCTGTTTTTACTTTATTTTGGTATTATCCTAGATAACCGTATGATATCGATATTTATTAACAATTGAATATTATAGGTACAGATTTTTCACTCATTATGACAGCTTAGATTATGACAGCTGCCTAAAGGTATTTCTTATATTTGGTGGAGTATAAAGACGAGCTTGTAAGAGAAAGAAGAAGTCGATGGATGTAGGTGGCTCGAGAACGTGGTTGGTGGATTTCATTAATAAAAGTCCATGTTCACGTAAAAGTGGAAAGGCTTATAATGATGATGACGAATTAAACACATATTTCACTAAGGTGTATGTTTATTTTATTGATATTCATTACACAAATATTTTCCAACTGTTGCTCGAACCCGCAACATCATTTTGAAGGCAGAGCTACTAAGTACACAAATACACCCACACAAATGTTGATAAAAAGCAAGGTCAAAAATAGTACAAAAGTGGCCGCGCTCGACAGAAATCCCCTTCTAATAAAAACTTGCTCAACCCTCTCTCTGTATGAGGACTTAAAAAAACCGGCCCTCTATCAAACTCAGGCTCAGTCGCGGCAAAAATACGACAAAGCGACTGCAGAACCTCCGTGTACTGTTTTTGTTGGTCAGCTATACTCGCGATATTCGAATAGTGTGGATGTTCCTACAGATAAATTATAAAAGTTTGAAATTTTAAAAATCTATATTTCTTTTAATAACACATTTCTTTTTCAGATTTTATTGTATTCACGGGGAGACCGAGGCAATTGACGTCCCGATGTCATAGTTAACACCAAGTACCTTCAGCTTTTAATTATTAATTTTGGTCAGATCTACACAGAACAAGCTTACCGTGTGTTAAAGTCTTGCAGCGGTATGCTCGGATTTAGGTTTAGGAAACTAAACCCATATTAATAGTTTTATTTTGTCTGGTGTGTAGGTAAGCATAAGAAATTATTTATAATAGGATGTCTGTTCATTTATGTATGTCTGTGATTGTGTGTATCATCATAGGTGAGTAAACTTTTAGAACAAAAAGTCAATGAGAATGTTGGTATCCAGAAATTATAGAAAAGAATATACTCAAGTAATTAGATTCTAATGCAGTGAAATTTTATTTATTTTTCTTCATTGCCAGGCAATTTTTGTGTTCTCTAATTTGGTCGAAATTATAATTCTTCATCTTATGTTCGAAATCATATGCAAAATCTCGCAATCTGCTACAATTCAATTTCAAATCTCTTTCTCATTCTGTCTTATTTTCCAGAACGTTATAACATAGTACACGGCGTGACTCTCTATAGAAAAAACATGTTATAAATGCGTTAAGAATGACAGTTAGATTGGCAATTCCCATATCACCGAATTGGGTTTCCGGATATGCGCGTACAGATCGTTAATAATGAGCTAGTTATCCGTCGCGCTGGTGAATACATTCCTTGTAGATCAAAGGCTCAAAGGAACATTTTCCAAAATTGTGTCTATGACGGAACGTATCAATCGACCTTCAATCCATATTGGACCAATGACGTGGTCGTTAATGATTGCCACCAAAACGTTAACACTAAAACGAGCTTGATGAGCACGTTCTTTGATTTTGTGTGGGTTTTAGAATCTACCAGTACTCATTGTGCACGTTATAAATTCCAACACAGGTAAATATCGATTCGTCGCACGTACTAAGTTTTCATCAGACGACATAAAATCTTGCCATCATTAGATATTCGACATTGGAGTATTGTTACTTGTTCACGATACACACGCGGAAACAAACAATACGACAAAATTGCCGCAACTAATCACAAGTCACTCAAATAAGTTAATGTGTGAGCGCGAGGGCGGCTTTGTTCTTGAGTCTGTGATCCTGCAAAAGGCAAGGACAAAGAGGCCTACTAAATTTATTGTTTTATTGCGGCTATTTAGGGTGCCTATGATTTAAATTTCGATAGATATTAGTAGTTTAATTTATTTAATTCAAAATAAATGTTTTTATTTTTTAGTACAGAAAGTTTACTTGAAATTAGCTGTATTTTTTATAGAAAAAACATTTTAAAATATCAGTGTCATAAGCTTTTACTCCGTTCTCCTGTTACACCCTATTTTTTCCAGACGATGAAAAAGATTATCCGGTATATAATAATTATAAATAATTTTATTATTACCTGTAATGGCATATCCACATTACACTGCCGTCTTGCAGTGGTCAGCAGCGAGACGTGACGTATGCCGCCATTTGTGCCGCCGCAATCTCCGCATCGCTTGCGAACATATAACGTTGGCTTGCAGTTGCTGGGTAGGCAGCATACATTATCCTTGCCAAAAAAATATATTTGTAAATCTAAGTATTGTAGTCACGTAGCCTTACGTATATATTTCGTCGTGTAATAACTCACTTTTTACATAAAATAGGGGTGACACACGAGCACTCATTCACCTGATGGTAATTGGATGCTATGGTCCATAGAGATCCACATCTATCCTCAATTAAGAATCAAAATGCAGATGCGTTTTCACCCCTGCAGGCAGGGTCCTCTTGGACTCGGCAAGCGGCACCCGCCCCTGGTGGAGTACGCCGCACGCGTTGGACAAAGATCTTATAAGAAATGTTCTTAATAATCTAGATGACAAAAAACAACCTTCAGTAATATTCGTGGATGTGATTAAAGCATATGACTTCGTTTCTCACAAACTAACGGCATTCGTGGGCCGACATTGAAATGGATAAAAAAGCAAAGTGTAGAAATTGCAAAGTTAAATGGTAGTAAAGATCTTGAGCAGTATAGATCACTGTACCAAATTAATGGATATGGCGTGCCACAGGGCAGTGCACTGGGTACTTATTGTATATTAATGACATCTCTTATGTAACGAATATATGTAATGTATAGTCTATTGACTTTATTTGCAGATAATGTTGCTATGCTATTGACATATAACAAAAAATCTGATATTGGTAAATTTGTAAATGATATTGATAATTCTTTAAAATTAATAATTGAATGATTGGAACATAATAATATACATATAAATATAAGCAAAACCAAGTTTATACTATTTTGTAATAAAAAGTAATAAAATAAAGCTACATATTGTATACATATATGTTGCAGAAGTGAATGGAAGAGTCGGTAAGGGACGTCCTAGGCGGAAGTTTGTCGACCAAATTGGCGATATACTAAAAATGGGCCAAATTAAGAGTACCCTTAACCGACGAGCATGTATGCGTAAGTATATGAATGTGGAAGAGGCGAGAAAGGTATGTCAGGATCGTGCTAAATGGAAGTCTGTAGTCTCTGCCTACCCCTCTGGGTGACAGGCGTGAGTGTTTATGTATTATGTATATTGTATACAATGGTTAACATATAATACAAGTAGAAGAAATTTCCTTTCGAGGTACTGGAAAACTCACTTAGAAAAAGTATTTAATTAACTTAACCACTTTGTTTCCATATTACGGAACTTTACAAAGACGGCATCGCAATCAACAGCTCTTATGGCGTATTACGGACTACGGATAAGTTTATTGTATAACTTACCTACGGTATAATAATATGGGGAAATTGTTTAGACATCAACAAAGTTTTTAAAATTCAAAAAAAAAAATACTACATGTAATATGGTCCCTCATGAATCGTGCAAACCAATATTTAGACAGTTAAAAGTTCTAACACTTCCTTGCATATATATATATATATATATATATATATATATATATCCTCGAAACACCAAAATTTGAGAAAAATAACCCTGACGGTTTATAACTGCTGGAGACATCGAGACATATGTATTAGTCATTGATAAAATATCGAAAACAGTAACTTTTCATAATAACTTCTATATAAAATGTGCATAAAAATATTTAACGCAATACCCTGTAACATAAAATTTCAACCAAGGCAGCGTTTCGGAAACTGGTTGAGAAAGTAGCTAGTTAATAGATATCTTTGTTCTGTTAGTGAGTAGTTCGAAAAACCAAGTTCTTAAAGTTTTGACAAAATATTTATAAATAATAACATTTTGACAATTATATACATAAATAGGCATTAAAGTTAGTGGGACATAAAGTGATATATATTAACTCTGTAATGGTCCGAATAGTATTTAATGTTTTGCTTCCAGGGTCTTACTTTAGTGTTTTTTTTGTATAATTATTATTTATTTATAACATACATGCCTACAAGCTAACAGATGATAGCGTAAGTCATGATTAAATTACAAAATAAATCGTATTAAATTAAAATAAAAAAATGTTGAAATAATTGCAGAACAAATAAAATAATAAAAAAATATAAAACGAAAATAATCAAATTAATAAAATAATCAAATTAATAAAACGAAATAGTCAAATTAATAAAACAAAAAGACCAAAATGGTCAAACAAAATATTACACATCATTAAAATAGTAATTATAATAATCAATGTCAGGAATAAAAAATTATATAATGTCAGTTACAATATTTCTTAATTTTCTTATAAGTATACTCAATCAAATAAGTCAAGATCATCGTACTGAGCAAGTATGTCACCAATGATTCGTAAAGCGCGGATAGTAGGTGCGTGATCGCCGCGCCTGGTGCGCGCGACAGGGCGCGCCAGCAAACGAGGTCGGCGGCGCGGTGCTAGCCGCAGCCCCGACTCCTGTCGTATATTACGGGGAACTAAGATGCGTACACTCTCTAGTATCTGCGGACTATCGATCTTATGATAGAGTATAGAGAGATAATGTGTCAGCATTAGCATAACCCTCCTAAATTTCAAAGTTTCCATACCAACCATGCCTGATACGAGCAAAGAAGGATACAGCTGAGGATAGTACCCGAATTGCTTCCGAAAGCACCATCGGGCAAACTTACGCTGTATCTTCTCGACCATAAGGACATACTTCTCCTCAAATGGGTCCCAGACAACAGCACCATATTCTAGCTTGCTACGAACAAATACGTTAAACATTTTTTAGCAACTACTTCATTGTCAAATTGTGTTCCAGTCCTAATAACAAAACCTAACATTCTATGTGCGTTCTTACAGATACTTGTCATGTGAAGATGAAAGTCTAATTTGGAATCTAATAACAGCCCAAGTCTCGAATATTATTTACTTTTTCCAGAGGAGCGTCAAGTAAGCTATATAAATTTACAATTGGTCTAGGTTTTCGAGTAAAAGTAATTACTTTGCATTTATTATTATTTAAAGGTAATAGATTTTCTTGTCTCCAACTCAACACCACATCAATGTCTCTTTGTAAATTTATAGTATCTGATTCAGATTCAATACCCAGACTGAGTTTTAAGTCATCAGCAAAAAGGAGACATTCAGAAAAACAAACGGTGTTCGGAAAATCATTTATAAAGAGCAGGAAGAGGGTTGGACCCAACGTACTGCCCTGACTAACGCCTGAACTTGTGAAGTAATTGCTGGAATTATACCCGTTTACCCGCACATACTGACATCGATTATTCAGAAAGAATGCGAAAAACCGAATGAGTTTGGGAGTAAAGCCAGTAAGTGCCAACTTTTCTAACAGTTTGTCTTTGTCGACGAGGTCGAAGGCCTTTCTGAAATCGAAGTATGCCATGTCTACTTATTTGTTACCGTCCATCTTTTTTTTTTTATAGTATGGGGTGACAAACGAGCACACAGTCCACCTGATGGTAAGTGGTTGCTGTGGCCCATAGACATCTACATTTATCCTTGATCAAGAATCAAAATTCAGATGCGTTGTCACCCGTGAGGACTAAGATGGAATGCCTCGTTTCCCGTAAAAAGGGTCTCCGGTTCTCTACACTCACCATACGAAACACAGCAGCATTAAGGTACTATTTTACGCTGGTATTCTGTGAGAGCGTGGTCCTTCCCCGGTCGAGCCGACCCATTCGTGCTACAACTATACTACTAATATAACTGCAGCATGGCTCTACCACATCAAATATCATCCTCATATATATGTAGTCTCATCTCCTTATATATGTAGTCTACATGCGCAATTAAGTTCGTAGTAGTAGAACGAGCCCTACGGAAACCGTGTTGGCTATTGTGTAACAAATGACCAACCTGATTATTAATATGTTTGCTAAGAATAGACTCAAAAATTTTGGAAAACACTGATAAGACAGCAATTGGTCTAAATTCTGATAAGTTCTACTCCCATCACCTTTTGGCACTGGGGTAACCCAGGAACGTTTCCAAATTTGAGGGTACCTAGCATTAGCTAGTAAAGGTCAAAGAGATGCAAGAGAGGCCCCTCCGGTACAGCTGTACAATCTTTAGCCAAGAAACCAGGAATACCATCAGATCCACTGGATGAACGCGGTTTGAGACGTTTCACAGCCTCCTTCAAATCCCTCGTATCGACTGTGTTTATAGCTAGGGACATAATGTCCTGGTTAAAATGTGCAGCTTAAACAGCCTTAATAGGATCCAAAAAGGGTATATTCGGATGAAACACAGAGCTGAAAAATTCTGCAAAGGCATCAGCAGCAGCCCTTTTTTTTGCGGATGGAAAATCATCTAATGACGCCTTTCGCTCTGGGTGGAGCGTAAGGGAGTGTCAGACTTCTACTGACTAAAAACCATCTGTGTTCCTTCAGTGCCCTTACGTTCCGGAGCCGCGGTATCTCTTTCGAACAGCCCGCAGCCCCGGCAGGCGTCGGCCCTTGCGGGCCCCTTCACGCTGCTGACAGCTCTTTGAGGCGCGCGTGGAACAAAACGCGCCGTCGACACGGCCTGTCGTCGTTAGACGGACGGACGGTAAGCTACCCATTGCTCGCCGTCCACAGGCCCGCGCCTACGGTGGCCGGGGGCCACGACGTAGCCCCCGACGCCCGGGGCGTCTCCCGCGGCGGCCGGGGAGAAAAGCTGCTGCTCTCTCCTTCTCCCGCTCCGCCACCTCCTTCGCTAGCATCACTGCTTCGCAGAAGGTGGTGACGGCCTCCCATTCCGTCTCGCTCCGGACCATGGCTTCGACCAGGGCCGGACGCGATAGGTCGCTGCCGCCTATCGCCGCTACGAGGACATGGCGGTGCTCCGCCCAAGCAGGGCACACCTCCACGGTGTGTTCCACCGTGTCCTCCGGTCCATCCTCGCAGTGGGAGCACCCGGGCGTTTCCTTCCGCCCGATTCGGTGCAGGAACCTACCGAACACACCATGTCCGGTGAGGACCTGCGTCAGGCGGAAGGTGAGGATGCCGTGGCGTCTCTCAAGCCACTCCTCAAAGAGGGGTCCTATCGCCGCTATAGTGGCGTGCCCAGCACGGGATTGCGACAGTCGCTCTCTCCATGTCGCCATGAGATCGTGCCGGAAGTCTGTCTGCTGCGCGACAACTTGCCGCGGCAGCGGGGTTTCCCCCCGGCATAGTGCCTCCGCGCGCCATTCGTGCAGGCGTGCGAGGACTACCGCCTCCAGATCCCATGGCGGCAATCCGGCAAGGAGGCTCGCCGCCTCGCGGGAGATCGTGCGGTAGCCGCGAACCATTTTCACGGCAACCACCCTTTGGGGCGCGTTCAGGTGGTGGACGGCAAGCCGCGCCAAACCACGCGCCCACACAGGGGCCCCGTAAAGGGCCATGGATCGCACGATCCCCGCGTAGAGCCTCCGGCAGGAAGCGTTTGCCCCCCCCCCCCCTAGGTTCGGAAGGAGCCCCCTGAAGGCAGCCCCGGTTCCAGTTTGGGAGATAAAACTTCGGAAGTGCTCAACGAAGTTCCATCGGCCGTCGAAGACAAGTCCTAGGTACTTCAGCGTCGACTCGACGCCGATGGATACTCCTCCTACCATCACTGAGGATCCCGGTGGTGGCCTGTTCCGAGGACCATGGAAGTGCATGGCCTCGGACTTGTGCAGAGCCACCTCGAGACCCAGTTGCCGAATCCTTTCAACGACTATCGCAACCCCGCGTGTCATAGATTCCGCCGCCGCCTCGTACGACCCCCCTTGTGCCAGTACCAGCGTGTCGGACGTCGGTAGGGAGGTCGGCGCGCAGCACCCAGTCGTAACCGATGTTCCACAGAGGTGGCCCCAGAACCGAACCATGTGGGACACCGCACGACATCTCTCGCCGGTTCCACTCACCGTTGTGACCGGGGTAGATGACGGCCCTGTCCGTCAGATAGTCCCCGACTATACGACGGAGATAGGTCGGCACCCGGTGATACCGGAGTGCCTCCCTAATGCAGCTCCAGGGCATGGAGTTGAAGGCGTTGACGATGTTGAGAGACACCGCCAAGACAACCCCCCCTCTGGCCACTGCATTCCCCGTCGTGAGGGCTCTCACGCGCATGATGGCGTCCACCGTAGAGCGCCTCTTGCGTAAACCAAACTGGTGTTCCGCAAGATCCGGCCCCGTCCCCGCAAGGTGCTCGACGAGGCGGTTTGCAATGACTCTTTCAAAGAGCTTGCTCACCTCGTTGAGCAGCACCACGGGCCGGTATGCGGACGGAGAGTCCGCAGGGCGCCCCGGCTTCCGAATGAGGACCAGCTTCCCCGTCTTCCAACGAAGCGGGAATTGGCCTCTCTCCAAGCATGCGCTTAGGAGTCCCTCCAGTCGGGGCCCGAGAGCCTCCGCGGCCAGGACCCAGGCTTTGCCAGGCAAGCCATCGGGTCCTGGGGCGGTATTCCTGGCCTTGAGCCTACGTACCGCCACTCTCAGGTCTACCCCGGTCCCTTCCGGGATGTCGTCGTCGTCGTCCTGGTGGTCCGCTTGCGGCACCGCAGGTGACGGAGCCATAGGCGGGGGCGGATGTTCCCCTCGCGCAGGGAACAGAGCGCTCACCACGTCCTCCACGAGCTGGGGCCGGAGACTTTGCGTCAGCGGGGGGGCCCAGGTGCGGAGTTTATCCCGCACCATCTTGTAAGGGCGCCCCCACGGATCTCTGTCGAGAGTCTCCATCATCTCCTCACGGGCCCGATCCCGGGCCCGCAGGACAGCCTCCCGGAGGGCGGTCTTCGCCGCTCTGTATCCCTCGTACAGCTCCGCCTCAATGGCTGCCGCATTCGGTGGACGAATGCGGAGCCTGCGATGCCTGGCGTACAGGTGCCGCGCGGCGACACACGCCTCGCGCAGAGACGTCAGCTCACGCGACCACCAATACACCTGACGCCGAGCGCTTCCTGGCCGGACGCGGGGCATTGCCACGTCACATATCTCGGACATGGCCTCCTGGAACCACCCTGCCTCATCATTAACGTCAGCAGGCCTGTCCGGTGATGACACCCAGGCCTGCATGATCAAGGCTTCCAGGAGGAGCTCCCGGTCCAGCTGCTACAGCGCCCAACGCGGACCACTCGGGGCTTGTTGGACAGGCGCGCTCGAGGGCTGGGTGGAGACGTCAAACCGGATGTACCGGTGGTCGGAGTAGGTCTCCACCCCCTCCATGACACGCCAGTCAATGGCACGCGGCGACAGAGCGGGGCTAGCGAACGAGATGTCCACCACCGACTCGCCCCGCATCCGCACTCACGTGGGGACAGAACCCCGATTTAGGACGACCAGGCCTGTCTCCAGAGCCCAGTCTTCCACCATCCTACCCCGCACATCTGTACGACGAGAACCCCAAGCCAAGTTCTTGGCATTGAAGTCCCCGAGGACAAGTACGGGGAGGGGATAACTTCCAACGACGACTGCTCTCAGCTCTGCAAGAGAGCTCGGCAAGAGATCGGTTCACAGTGACAGCGGTGGTGGCGGCAGTTGCGTCTGCGGCGGAGGCCACAGAGGCGGTGGCGGCGGAGCGCCCTCCCCTCCCCGCGGCCTTGGCCTTGGCGGGTGGCACGCAGGCCTTGCTTCCGGCCCGGTGAACGGCTGGCTTGCCGGTTGCCGCACATGCATCACAGTGCGGCGTGGCGCAGCAGGTCGCCGATATGTGTCCGGGCTGACAGCAGCGGAAGCACAGGCGACTGCGGTCAACCTCCGAGGCGCATCTCACTGATACGTGGTGCCCCACGAGACAGCGATAGCACCTCAGAGGTCTGGGCTCATGATGCGCAGGTCTGCGCATCTTATGGGCCTGGACACCCGGGCCTCGTCTGCGTCCAGAGACGCTCTGAGCTTCCGCGGTCGCGCCACTGGATTCCCCGGGGACCTCCAGCATACGGGCCCCCGTCTGGGTGACTTTGAGCCGCAGGCCCCCGGTGATCCCGAGCTCCCCGAGATCCACCGCCTCCTTCGCCTTAGCGAGCAGATCGCGGTAGGTAACGCCCTTCTTTTCCGCGTCCGGCTGTAGTGTAATCACTACAGCTGCGGTCTTCGGGGCAAGGAGCCTAGCCGCGATCTTGCGCGCCCTTAACTGGCGCTGCCGCTCCTGCTCTTTGGCCTTTTTGGCTGCCTTCTTCCCCTTCTTCTTTTTCCCGACCACCTGCCAACCGGCTTCAGCCGCGGGAGGTGTAGGGAGCTGGGGGGGCGGTGACGGCGGCGGCAACTGGCTTGCCGTTGGCGTTGGCACATTCGCCGCAGGCACTGGCGCTGGTGCAGCCACCACCTGTGCTGCCGCCTTGCCCTTTCTCGCCTTCGTCTTGCCTCTCTTTCCCGTCGCCGGCTTAGCCGGAGCCGGTTCAGCCGGTACCGAATTTGCCGGAGCCGGCTTTTCAGGGGGGGGAGGGGCAAATGCAGCCCCGCCCGAGGGCTGGCTGGACGGCCTCGACCTGGATGCGGCAGCCGTGGCCGCCGCGTACGAGACCGTTGCCGGCCTCGCTGCCGTCTTGTTTGCCCCTAGGGGGGGGCGCAGGACGATGCCCTCCAGCACGGAGAACCGGTGCTGGAAGGCAGCCAGCTCCTGCCGGACCAGGTTCAGAACCTGGTTCTCCACCGGCACGGGCTGGCTTGGGCGCTGCGTCTGGGGCGCCGCGCGAGAGGAAGCTCACGTAGACTGGCCAGGTCTGCGCGGAGCTTCTCGTTCTCCTTCTGGAGAGTCTCCATGGCGGACGTCAGGCGGGCCACGTCCGCCCGCAGATTCGCCACCTCGTCCGCATTAGGCCCGGCGCCAACAAAAATGGCCTCCGCAGCCGCCATGATGGAGGCGGAGGCCCCGGGAATGGCCTTAAACTTCGAGGAGGGCTTTTGCTTGTAGGCCACGACCTTGATCGCGGCCTCCACCCCCTTTACGAATCTGGCCTTACGCTCCACCTCGGAGCCGCCAGTCGCACTCGTCTCTTCGCCTGATACCCAGGCCGTATCGCCCGGGTGGCGCCCCTCCTCGGCAAGCTTTGCCGCTCGTTCGGCCCTCTGATTGGCATTCCCCTTGCCTCTCAGCCCGCCCCGCCCGTTGGTGGGTTTTTTCCGGGCCGAGACCTCTTCTTCACCGGATGACGGCCCCTGGTCGCCATCCCGCCTGGTCCGCTTGCGGAAGCACTTACTGTTCTCCGCGGTCCCAGGCCCCACGCATCGGGAGCTCTCTGGGCCTCCCACGCTGCTCGATGCGGCGTCGGACTCTGTCCCCGCATCGCTCCTCCTCTCCTCTATGTTGCCGTTGCCGGCGGTTTTGTTTGTTTGTTTTTTTGTTTCCATATTTGTACCCACGATTATGGGGGAATTAAAGGTCCACCTTGGCAGAGACCCCTGTACCAAGGTAAGCAGATTTAGAGGATTTATTACTCGCCAGGGAGTCTGCAGGTACCCTGGCGAGGAGCGCACTAGCGACTGATTTGTTCATAGAACCCCGTCAGCCATCCATCCCCTCGCGGTGTGTCGCCACTTGGGATTCGGAGTAACTTTTTATAGAGGTTTTCTCCCTCGCGGTCCGGGCGATTAAGCCAAGACCGTCGGTCCCCATCAAAGCCGCGAGACATGATCCACGACACTTCGATACTGGGATTACGAGACCGGCGGTGACAGCAAAGGATGAATCCTTCACTGTCTGCCCGGAGGCGGGGTAAGTGCACACCGAGCCCGCCCTCACTCCTCTGCTATGCCCTCTGCTGATCAGAGGGTCACGCAGAGGAACGCACTGTTGGTCCGTAACGGACCCCCCCATGTCAGAATAATTAGCCGCGACAGCAACATTCCCCAAGGAATAAGAATTTCTTCTCATTTCTCGAGGAAGATTACCGCCGCGCCCAGGGTGCACCGGCCCAGTAGCTGCTCTTCCCTCCAAACGTATCGAGAGGGACCCGCAACTACCAGGCACACGTGGAGGACTTCTGACTTCGCACCCCATCAGCAGCAGCCTGCCCGTCTACTTCAGTATCCTTATATACATAAGTATGCGTACGTCTTCTACCTCCTGATTTTTTGTCTTTTACGTAATACCAAAATTTGACTGGATCGTTAATAATATTACGTTGTACCGATTTTAGATATTGCCTTTATTCCCTGTCTATCAGTTTTTTACCTGCTCCCTATAATGCTTAAACATTTGCCTATTGAATTCTTTACCTTCCTTTTTATACTTCTTAAGATGATAGTATTTACTTTTAATATCATTTATAATTTCAGCGGTATACCATTTATGATATACATAGCGGTGATTAGTGGTAGTGCGCAAAGAAACGGGTACAAAGAGATTTATACAGTCGTACAATTTCTCGTAGTACAACTGAACAGCACAATCAATATCAATCTCTTTAAGTAAATCTGACCAATCTCATTTGGATAAAGCCGCAAAAAGACCATGAAAATCTGCCTTTCGCCAGTTCCAGCGGTAGCTCTGCGTATTGGAAAGGGGTGACTTGGGCGATGCAGGAGAAGTGAACGTTGAAAAAGCGAATGGAAGCTTGATTATAGTATCAAGCGCGGGATGATACTCATCAATTTCTACCAGAGGGTCTAAATTTAGAGACACACTTAATTGACTGGGCTCTAAATTGCTCAGTACGAGATAAAACATACCGCTTCGTCTATTTAACACTGTATTAAATTGGTGGAGCGAACAAAAATTACAAAAAAATCAAAGTGGGTCTTTACATTAACGCTACAATAATTCAAATTGAAATCACCCAAAATTATTACATTCACGTCGGTGTATGTAAAAATAACATCTTTAATACAGGCCAAAACATATAAATATTGAACGTCACTATAGTTCGGAGGTAAGTATACAAGACAGCATAATATTTTAATATTTTTACAATTAATAATTACAAATATTAATTCTTTGTCATTAGTCATACGATCAATTTCAGTAACAACCCGAACAGAATAACAGTCTCGAACAGCAAGCAATACACCCCCCCCCCCCACCCAGTATCGTTCGCTCCACCTTAACGTATTCCCGTGTAACCAGGAGGGAAAAGTTCGTTATCAAATACTGCACTAGTTAAAAAGGTCTCAGTCAACCCTATGATGTCATATTCACTATGTGTAACATTGTTCATAAATGTACTTATTTTTGATCTTAGGCCTCGAACATTCTGATAAAAAATCCTTACTCACGCACTCTCGGAGGACGCTTGTTGGCTGTTGATTTTAACATGAAAGTTCTGACGTCAAGGCTTAACACATATGCCTTCAGCCCAGTTGCCAGATGACATGACAGTTTCTGTAATTTCAAGAGGAATACCGAGCTTAAAAGAAGCATAGCGCCCACGGGACTTCAGCTTCTCGACGGTACTCATGTCACCGCGACATATAATACTAAGGTGTTCCCGCACTTGTTCCACAGTGGTATCTTCTTGAAGATAGTACAGATGCAGGTATTTCCACCTAGCGGCTGCCTGAAGTGGTGTCGATCCGGGCGCTGCGGTACCTATAAGTACGCCAGGAAGCGCAGTACGAGATTGTCTGCATCTCACCTCCACCCATCCGTCTTTGTCAAGGTTATCAGAGTCAGGATCGCCAACTGCAGGAGTAGATATAGAGCGGGACTTCTGCATAGTTCCATCTGCATCAGGTACTGAATCTGCGAGCGAGGTACTTGGTTTTCCATTTTGTACGACGGGCTTTGCTTTTATCTGGGACTGAGTTTTAGTTTTATGACCAGCTTTAATTGATGTTGTATTTGAACTCAAATTCTTAGTTATTACATCCTTATAAGTGTATACTTTTGTCATAAGCGTTACTTCTAATTGTTGGATTTTAGTCGTCACCATATTGATATTTCTAAAAATTCATTTTTTAGCGCCAAAAATTGCTCAGCAAGTAATTTGTTAATTTTTCAATAAGCTGCTCTTCAAAATTGGCTTGCGTTTTCCTCATTTCCAGTACGACAGTTTCCTTGATTTCATTTAGAACATAGTTTGATGTCAGTTTCTGGTTAGGAGATTGCTTAAACCGGGTTCCGCCACGGAGCATATTGACATTTTCAGTTGGACTAGACATACTTTGGTCTAAGATTTGATGCGTGCGTACAGGCATTTGCGAATTATTGCCCTTAGGTAGTCTACTGCGACATTCAACACATATCCAGGACCTCTTAAATTCCACCGAAAAAGTAGCAAGCTTTTCGGGACTAAAATTAGCACAAAATATGTCAAAAATTTGCTTACATTGAGTACACTTCATATAAGCGCCGTCTTTAGTCACATCGTTGTGACATCCCGCGCAGGAGGCTTTCATTGGTGCCATCTTAGCGCTGTGGTTGACAGTACTTAACAAAGCAATACATAGCGAGCGGCGGTGACGACGATCGGCCGGCAGCTGCGGTGACTCACAGCAGCGAGCTATACGCGAGTTGTCGTAGGTCAGTTACAAAACCGTTAGACAAAAATTTTAAAAATATTTTTCCTTGTAATTTAAGTAATTCCACTCATGCTGAAATTTTAATGTAACCACTGGAATCATGGATTAATTAGCTTTAAAATGAATATTAACATAACTCTAAGTGCGAACTTTAACTAATTATTATGACTGTTTCTTTACGGAGCAATTTAGCATAGTATGTCGTTTAATCAATCGGCGCGGCGTGACGTTTTATGTAATGTCTCTAATTTCTCTTGTAATTTTACTTTATAATACACTTAGTGATCATTAACTTTTTTAAATTCAATAATTTTGTACACCAGAAAATGGTTAACGTGTTGTACCAATTTTTTTGGAGAACTGTAAAACACCCATTGTATAATAAATAAATAAATGAATGAATAAATGAAATAAATTGAAATAATTGAACACAAACGTATTGCGAGCGTACTTTAGGGCGAAGGGGGAAGGAAATGGAGACAAGCGAATCGAGGTCAGATGCCTCGCATGTTTGTTCAGCTGAAACCATCTGTTCTCGTCAATGAACAAAACCTGGTAGACTGAGTTCAGTACATCATGCGCTCAAAAATATTTGATACAAATGAGGAGCATGTTTAGGCGAGCTGTTGAGGCAAGAGCGATTATGAAAACGCGCACTACGCCTCGCGAAAATCGACCACGAGTTCCCCTCATAAGCTAAGCGAGCGGAATCGGGTTGCCAAGAGGGCTCTAAACCCAATGCTGGTGACCTGTTTGGAAGCCAGTCGGGACCTTCGCGAGACGGACTCCATTTTTTTGGTACCACACTAGCAGTTTGCCGAATAATTGACTTTTTTTTGCGCTCGAAGCAATTAAAGGCAACCCTCTGGTAACGGGGGAGGGATGTGGAGAATTCTTATAGCATACCACGCAGCTGGCTGCGTGGTTATGTGGAGACTTTTACCAACTAAACCCCACCTTTAGGGTTTGGCTTACTGATCTGACGAGAGATCTTTAAGCCGTAAACAGACGCGACCCTCCTTGGCAGAAAGGAGGGTGCAAGCGGCGAAAAGCCGCTTAGGATTGTGCCTAACTAAAGCAAATTAAGGGATGTGTTATGTAGGCTCGGCCTGAGCCGCCAGGAGGCAGTTCAGATCAGCCGAAAGCTTGTTGGGGGGGTCCGAGAGAGAGAGTTTCTCGGTCTGCGTACACTATAGCGAGTGTGGAGAGGGGCTGCATAGGCAGCTGTCTCACGAATGAGATGATTTGGGTGGGAGTCTGAGGCTTTGAAAAGTCTCTCAGAGAGTGATTTAAGGAACTGCTGGATTGTTGGGAGCTCTAAATTTCGGTGGAGATCGGCATTACGGACATAATAGGGCGAGTTCGTAGCCCTACGACAGAAGAGATTTTGAACTATTTGAAGTTCATTATTGACGTCAAGTTTCCAACGGCTAGACGTACTAACTAGTCAAAGTAGCGCCACCTCAGCCTACAAAATAATAATTGAGGATCGTATCACGAAGGTTCTAGTCATCATCGGCAGACTGATAAGCTTTGGTTCGGAAAATAACAGACCAGGAATTGTGCGCACCGTCAGGATGGCTTTTGCTTGGACAAATGTCAGTTTGTCCCAGCCTGATACAACGCAAAAACTGACGGAGTGCAGACACGATATGAAGCAGAAGGTTACTGCTCGAGGAAGCGGATTCGGCGATATACCGAGACGTCGACGCGGTTCAACCGGAATCGCTTCTTCGAGGGTTGTCAGTAGAGGTAGAGTAGAGAGTGAAACGGGCCCCGCACCGAATCAGACCGACATTGTCGCATTCTGGCGCAGCCTGTGGTGGCTAATGAAGTGTCAGTGTGCGAATGTCCGTGAACCCGTCATTATAACGTCGGACGACGTAGCTGAGGCGGTCCGTAGGGCCCCGAACTGGAAAAATTTGGCTGGATGGTTTCGCTGTGTGTCACGCTGTGCTCGCCTGACAGTGTCAAGAGTACAAGATTTATTAAAGACCTTAGCATTACACAGTGAAACTGACAATAAGGGACAAGAACAGCAGTACGAAGATAATGAAGACGAAACTGAGGAAGATGAAGAATATGCGCCAAATATTGCTGACTCACGTACAGCTATAACAAAATTACGCAGTATTTCCAGTAAAATAAAAAGAAGTGAGATATTGAAGAGGAAGTTTCAGTCTGCTTGTGAAGCAGCTGGCGTGTCATCAAATCTGAACCCCATACTCGACTGACGAACGAGATGGAATTCCACACATGATATGATTGGATTTGGTTTAAATAAGACAACTGGCATTAACATATTGTGCACTTCTGTCACCGAATTGAATGATTTTCAAATCATAGATAGTGAATGGCAAATACTCGAAAAAATACATAAGTTTCTTATAAACTTTAAACTTCTATCAACGAAACTTGGTGGAGAAAAATATGTTACATCGTGATTTTCTTTCAATACCTGCAACTTCAGTACCTGCTGAGAGATTATTTTCTAAAGCATCATTAGTAATTAGAAAACATAGAAATAGGTTAAGTGATGAGTCAGCCAGATGGTTACTTTGTATTAATTCTTGGTCAAAATCTCTTGCATGATGCAACTGCAAGATGCATTGATGCAACATCTCTTCGCAGCGCCAGTGAATCGAGCCGATTGGAAAGCATTCGGTCGTCGACGATTCGAGCCGCTCTGCGCTGGATGCGGTCAAGTGGAAGGAGCTGGTACTGGGGAACCCCAGCCTAGAGATGGGAACAGTATTCCATGTGTGGCCGAACCTGCGCCTTGTAAAGTTGCAGGCGGTGTGCCGGCATGAAATACTGTCCCGCTCTGCTGAGCACGCCAAGATTTTTAGAGGCCAATTTGGCCTTCCCTTCCAAGTGACCACGAAACTGCACGTCACTCGAAATGTCGACGCCGAGGATTCCGATACTGGCTGAGGCAACAAGGGGAGTGCCTTGAAACTGAAGGGATACGACAAAGGGGTTCTTTTTAGCGGTTAACACGCAACCTTGTGTCTTCTGGGGGTTAAACTGGACTAGATTTAGTCGTCCCCAATCCGAGACTCTGTTCGGCAAAGACTCGACTTCAGACACAAGTTTGTCCCGGCACTCGGAGACGTTTATCCGAGAAATATTGGCTCGGCCGGTGTAAAGAGCATCACCAGTGCTGTCATCCGCATAGGAATGAATGTTACGGGTATGCAACATATCATTGATATGCAGAAGAAACAGCGTTGGCGATAGCACGCAGCCCTGTGGAACACCAGCATTAATAATAGGCTTGCAATCGGAGCTTGCACCGTCTACAACGACCTTGATGCTCCGATCTGCAAGAAAGCTGCACAATTTCTCGTGAAGCCCATAGGAAGGGAGCTTCGAAAGAAGCGCTTTGTGCCAAACCCGATCGAAGGCCTTCGCAATGTCCAAACTAACGGCCAATACCTCCCCCCTGAACTCTACTGCCTCCGCCCATCTGTGAGTTAGGTAGACCGGAAGATCACCAGCCGACCGACCACGGCGAAAACCGTGTTGGCGGTCACTAATCAGCTGGTGATCTTCAAGGTACCTCATGATCTGGCAGTTTACAATGGACTCCATTGTTTTAGAGAACAAGGATAGGTGATGGCGATTGGCCGGTAGTTGAACGGGTCAGAGCGGTCGCCTTTTTTAGGGATCGGGTGAACGTAAGCCGTCTTTCATGATTTTGGGACTACGCCTAGGGAGTAGGAGTACCGGAAAAGACGCGTTAAAACCGGTGCCAACTCTGGAGCACACGTCCTCAGCACAATTGGGGGGATTCCGTCAGGCCCACTCGACTTGTGGATATCCAGGGAGAGGAATGCTTTGCGAACCGAGCGCTGTGTGAAGTGCACTTCCGGCATGGAGCACGCACACTGCGGGATGGTTGGCGGCGTACTCCCCCCGTCGTCGAGAGTCGAGTTGGATGCAGACAAAGATCCTAGAAGATCGGCTTTCTCCTTTGCGGTATTGGCCAGTGAGTCGTCCTCCCTGTGCAGAGATGGAAGAGATGGCTGACAGAAATAAAATGATGATGATGGATGATAAAACTTTTTTTAAAGAATATTAACAATTCTATTAACATTACTAATATTCCCCTTAACCACTCGTGGTAAGCTTAAATTGCTTGTGTTACGAGTGGTTCACGCCATTAGTCGAATGGTGGATTCGAACCCACGACCTTTTTTGAGTTCACGGTCCGCGCCCTGCCATTACGCTACTGTCGCATTAAACTAACACTCATATTAACTATATTTTGTTAGTAGGTACCTACGAGTCTTGTAGAGATATTTTTAATAAACTAAGTATTAGGAAAATTATATTTGAGTGAAGAACGCAATCTTCGCGCAACATTGCCGTCAATTTCCATACTTTGTATTCGATAGTACCTACTCGTATAGATCTACATCTACACACATAAATAAAAGGAGACAATCAATTTTTGTATGGAGAATGGGCCCACCACAAATTTTCGCGTCACGCAATGAAATGGATGTCGATTTATTCCTTATAATCTATAGATTACAAAAGTAATATTAGTTTTACCACATCTAGACGGAAAATCGAGAAATTAACAATTAAAATATGAATTTTAAAATAACCTAGAAATAAACTAAAAGCTATTTATAGTGGTTTTTACCGGTATTTTAAGTTAAAATAGTGCACTGTTGAATAATAGTTCATATAAAACCAAGTTGTAGGTACATTCAGCATTTTCAGGTACTTCAATATTTTTAGTAGTTACGGCAAAATATAGTGCCTGTCTGTGTACAAATGTGGTATGGATACAATTTTTTACATATATTGATTGTGAGTGTACTTCCCAATTACCGTTAAAATAATATGATTAAATTCAAGATGACTAAGGTATAATATATCCATTTATATTTACAATATTACCAACACACGTTATATAGTAAGAAAGATGTTTTAACTGACTGTGTAAAAAACAAATTATAATGCAACCGTATTTATAGATAGTAAATCATCATTTCCAACATAGTCTATATAATTCAGACATATAATTCAGATCTATTAATGCAGACAGACAGACAGGCCCGGTGTCAAGACTTTTTTTAATATGCTTTGGTTGATTATTAAATACCTAATTATACATCTTAAAATGACTGGGTTCTAAAATACCAAAATGACTAGGTAATATCATGCTTATCTGTTATTACACACTGATAAATTGTGAGGAAGTAAGATGTTTTGAACTGTTTGTGCCAGGATAACAAACACACAGGTATAGTTTAATTGTATTTATTATTAGCGATCCGCCCCGACTTCGCACAGGTGATTTCTGGATTTCGACAACAGCGCCACCTACCGAGTCCATATGTGAATATGAATCATATAGAGACCCATTCAAACACACATAAACATTTCATTTCTCCCTGTGTAATTGTTTACCACTGGCAGATTTTCCGGACCGATACTACTTAGAAACCTTCAACAAAAGAGCTTACTCCTTTGTAAAAGGCCGGCAGTGCATCTGCATAGATCCTGTCAAGGGAAAAACGGGGCGCGCCGCTAGATTTTCATAAAATATTTTCCATGGAAATTTGTAATTGGAACAGATAAGATTAAACCTAAGACTAGACTAGACTAGTCTTAGGTTTAATCTTATCTAGAGACTAGACTCAATGGACTCGTACGACTGTACTTTTGCTAGTATCAAGTAATAAGAAATTATCCCATAAAGTGCATTTCTTCAGAATATGTTGATGTATCACTTATGAGAATTTTTTGGGAAATATTGGCGGCAACTTGAGCCAGCACACGGTTGATGATGATAGTATTTGAAGGCGCCTACGCAAACACAGTATCTTGAGGTTCACATCACCATCGGAACACGTCTCAACGTTTCCACTGCAGTGGTAGTTACATGCACACATGCAGGGATTTAATACGTAAAATGGCACCACTTTTACGTATCAAAACCCATTTCAAAGCGTTATTAAACAATAAGTAATACAGGAGCAACAATTCGCCGCCGCTAGCCAAGTTCCCGCCAAAACTCCCTACTAAATATGAATTGTTTTTCTAATATGTGAGAAAAAAGAAAAGTTCTTTACCTATGTTATTACTGCTAATATTATTGTAGCATATTTAAAAATTAACAATACTTAGCAGAAGATACATTTTAAATCATCGGGTTTTATATAATTTCGCTACACAGCCTCCGCGCGTAGGTATCAAGCCTCCATTGGACAGTATGTAGCAACACAGCGCTGTCTCTCGCCAGCTGGTTGTTATATTGTGGCAACACTGTTGCGACCAATGGCGGCCTCGGATACAGTTGCCAACGCCCCGGGGGAGGGGCGCCTCTTCATTAGGGCCGTGAGGGAAGCGAAATTTTTAACTTGTTATATTCCGAGATAGATGTAGTCTTATGTGTGGTTTGCAGGCTACGTTTGTAGCTTACTAAATATATAATGACTTACTTTACTTACGCGAGCACTACATTTTAATAAAACTAGTTTCTACGGATTTTATGGCATATGTTAACTTTTTTATATTCGCGACGTTTCAAACACTTCACGTCGGGAAAATAAAAAAGTTAATATACGCCATAAAATCCGTAAAAATTAGTATAATTTAAATAATTAATAAGAATTTTTTATTTTATTTATTTATCTTAACAATATATTATAAAAATACAGGTAACTGCGGGTGCTAAACTAAGCGCAGCTTGTATTTCAGGACCCTGGCATGCGATAAAAACGTTAACGTAATATATATATATATATATATATATATATATATATATATATATATATATATATATATATATATATATATATATATACACATATAATTATAATAGAATAATTTTATATAAAATATATTTCTCAATAAGATTATTTCATAAATTAATAGTGAAACAATTCCAGAACGTAAATTAAATATAGATACTAGTGTTGCTAGGAATTACTTGTTCAATATAAGTTACAAGAAGTTAATTGTCAATAGTTACTTTTTTAATTTTGAACTGAAACGACAAAAGAACTTGTAGTTAACTTGAAGCAAGTGGCTGCTGCAGCCACGGACACCAGCGCGGACTTTAGACAAAGAAGGCTACGGAGGCGCCGTCACCTGCGGGGACTGAGAGAGAGTGGCACACAGCCTGTTGATGTACTGTCTATTTACAGAATAAAATAGAACCATTTAATTCAATATAGATTATAAGTAATTCTTATTGAATGTCATTTTTTTACTTTTAACCGTGACTCGGACAAACGTCTGTCCTAGGAAAAGCCAGAAAGAAACCCGTTGGAATTTTTTTTCCAAGTAAAATTTAACATTAAAATGCTGGTTGTACAAACTACTTAAAAAATTATTTGAAATCATGATGTCTCCTTCGCTATTTAAATCAGACAGCAGTCGTAGTCTGGGACGGACCATGCTCTCACAGAACACCAACTCACAGCAGCACTCTCTGTTCCCTTACTCTCATAGTCAAATGAGTAAAAAATTAAATACGATTGGAGATAGAAACCAAAGTACTGAGTACCTACAACTCGACCAGTGTCTCGACTCCGAGACCTCATGATCAAAAATCACGTTTATTATGACCACATGAACAAATATCCCAGGACCCGTACGCTGCTGGAGACCACCGGGGGTTTTAGCCGGTAGAAGTCCGGCATCACCATTTCACTGACCTCGTAGCGGCAGGTGTCCGTGATGATCTCCTCACGATATAATAGTCCTTGCCAGTGTATGTAGTGGGTATGACGTCATCAGTACGGACAGCTACAGATTTTTTCCATTATAGGAGAAAAGTTCATGGTTAATGAACCGTGCCTATGATTATTAAAGATATATATAAATTCATACTGCGTAATGATTTCTTATATTTACGCGAACACTACACATTGAAATAATACTCGTTTTTACGGAATTTATCGCGTATATTTAACTTTTTAATACCCGACGTTTCGAACGCTTTACAGCACTCATGGTCACGGGCGGGACTGAGATGTTCAACGTCCATATGTCATAGTTAACCGCGGTTACCATAGATTAAAATTTTTAAAATTTAAAATTTAATCATACTGCGTAGATCGGCACAAAAATTAATAATTTTAATCTGAAGGTAACCGTGGTTAACTATGACATTCAGTCATCGAACACCTCAGTTCCCCGTGACAATGGATGCTGTAAAGTGCTTAAAACGTCGGGAATATGAAATATCGCGTATATTAAATTAGTTCCTACAAAATCTGTAAGAACTTGTTTTATTTAAATAAATGTACAAAAATTACGCAAACCTTTTAGTCTTATAGAGTTGTTACATAAATTATGACCCTTTTCATTAGTTACGAGGCAATTCATCTTAGTCAGGGGTGACAACGCATCATCATCAATGACAATTCTTAATCGAGGATAGTTAAATGTGTCTATTTGTCACAGTATCACTAAGTGTCGGGTGCACTGTGAGCTCGTTAGTTATCCTTATTCTATAGAAAAATTAAACACTTAATTTTATGGCATTTTCCGAAACTTAAATAATATTTCATTAAAACTGTAAATGCTAATAATCTACAAAAACAACTTTTTACGTCCCACTCTAAGCTTAATTCTATTAAAACTTGTAAGAAACTACAAACAGTGAAGCCATTACTAGAGACAAGAATTGCTCCGAGCTCGCTGGGACTCGTGGGGGGCGGGGGGGGGGGGGGGCGACAGTGGGGGCGGGATGCGGACGATATTCAAATTGCGAACATTTCATTTTAACGCTTTGCGAAGATATGCGCCCGCTCCCACGCTCTGTGTAGTGCTGGGCCACGCTTTTATCGATGTTGTTGTTGCCAGTTTCAATTAAAAGTTGAATGATAAATGATAATATTGCAATATTAATATTTCTTAGGTAGATATTGTTGAATATTTCCCAATATTGCCGTCACTTGCCAACTACTATTATATTGCTACAAGGCTGTCCACCAAAAAAAAAAGCAATCGCGTGTCCTATAATCTATCTGTGTTCTAATCTATCCTTTATTCGAAGTAACGCTTGTGCGAAGAGATCAAGGCTACTACCAGCCTTGCCACTACGTCACTTGCTCGGGTTTGGAATCCCACCTGAAGCTCATTTGTGTAAAACCTACAGGTCTTACACAAGTGATCGTATTAGAATACTGAAGGTCGCTCAGCGGGCTAAGGAAAGGACTAAGCGTTAGGTATAAAACGAAACTATTTGCCTAGTGTCTAGTGGTCATAAACGGGGCTGGTGATCATCAGGACTCGGATTCAAATTCCGGGTTGGGCCAGAAATTAGTTAGTTATAGAGTTATAGAAGGCAGCAAGTTGTGTCTTCCAACCCCGTACCTCGGAAAACACGTAAACCCGTAGGTCCTCTCTAGTTGTGTTGGATTACCGACACACCAGATTATAAGAGTGTGGAAATATATTGCACCTATGCTTGCGCGTACCCTCGGGCACTGTAATCGTGTCCTACGCAGATAGCTAGTCTTCGTTGAAAGTTGCACTGAAATCCAATCTAAAGCAAATTATATAATTTTTGACTTTATAATTATAATAATAAACTTGTATATTGTATTATCTTTATTAATATAATAAATTCTGAATTGTATTTTTTATAATAAAGATAATTATTTTTTTTTGCTGTACAGTTTTCCTTTCCCTAGTACGAGAGAGTTCAGCACTAAGCTTTTACTGGCTCGTCTAGATTAAGAAGAAAAATAGCTTTACTTCTCAAAAACACGGATGTAAATAGTTGCATAGTTAGAATATAGTAAATGAACATTACAAAAACTTTGACGTAAGACCGCTTGGGCAATAAACAAGTTATTGTTTGCTTGACCACTTACACAGGTGGAGTGGCTGCCGGTTTACAGTTAAGATTGGAATGACAAATACATTCCTAGTAGGAAAATCGTAAATATGTTTGCATTAAATTAGTGGGTAAAGTAGTTTCATTTTGTTTAAGTTTGACTATTTCAAAAGCATGTATGAGGAATGTAAATTTGCTGCCTAACGATTTTAATACTGCTATAGAAAAGAGAGATTTTATTAAGTTTACTACAATTTAAAAGAATGATTTACTTCACTTTTCAACTGGAAGTGCATACAAAAGACTTAAAAACAAACATTATTAGCCTTTAAAAATAAAAAATAATTTACTTAATTAAACTTTTAATAAAAAGTAAAAACAGACTTCAAAAAACTAACGAGAATAAAATAATTCCTACTTCTGTTTTGGTTCTTTAGGCATTTTCTTTTAATGAGGGAGTTCATGCTTTTTGAAATTATTTTAGTGTATTTAGCAAGAAGTACTAAAAATGGTGTAGTGGATGCTCTGACGTGCAAGTGCAGGTGCACGTGCAGGTGCTGCTGGCACAGGATATCACAGTCAGAAATAAAACAGGAGATGAACAGCAGCATCTTCTGATAGCAATAAAAACTAATAAAAATATGTCCAATGTGTAGTTCACAAGCGATAAAAAGTTAAATCTTCAAATGAAACTGTATGATTTACCTAATATAACAATTTTAAACCACAAAAGCGGCATAAAATATTCGATAAAAGTTTAATTTTCATGGCAAATAAATGTTACAATCCTTAGTTTTAGACATATAGAGCCTTAATTTATTGTCTGAAAATTAAAAGAATATTTCATTTCGAGTAAAATTGCTGTGCAATACCGCTATCTACTTCATTTTTTAGATGAAGTAATTTTTATGGAACAAAAATTGATTGACTCAAGTTACTACGTAGAATAAATGTTTGTGACCTAAACGCGACTTGTTTAATATAATATTCTATCTCATTCTCCTTTAGATGTATATAGTTTTTTTAGTGTCGCTTTTTCGTTTCGTTTCGTTTCAAATCGCAACGATTCTAAAGAAGTTTTCACTTGAAATACCTAACTTGAAAAAACTGCGCTTGCCAAAATTTCGAAACTGCAGCAAATACCTATATCTCTTACGAGGCAATCTGCGGGAAGCCTTGCAGTGGACTTTGTAATTTGTATGAAACGAATAATTAATTATACTCACAAAATTGCAATAAAAATTTTGAAGGTATCAACACTGGACATTAAATTAAAGTTGCTCGTGTAAGTTTTATGGAACGTATGGTAAATCCTATACTATTCTAACTACGAAATATAGTATTAATAAAAATTTCGTACTTAATTAATTTTGATTTCACTTCTTATAATTTACTAATAAAATATATATAAATATATATAAACACTCACTAATAAAATAATTTCGTCTTATTTTCAACGATCGGGCTCTAAAACGACAGGTTATCTTCCTCTGCCGATTGCTGGCCTCCTATCCCACCTTGACTTGTCTCCTGACGACCAAACGCAAAAAGGTGTTCGGGCCTCTTCATTCAGCTGGCTCCTTAATCCGGCCGCGAAAACCCTACCACAACGGACCTCTGATGCACGAGTTTTGCGCCTCCTATCAGAGAAAAATCTATACAATCATGCTGAATTCGGGGCAACGAGATGGGCGTAACCCTAGACGTTAGACTCCACACCACCAACACCCCACGTGGACAACGACCCCGTTTCTTAAAAGAAAGGAGTTGACGAATAAGGTTACGGATCCTTAAGGAATGGTCCCGGTCTCAACGTCAGTCGTGTACCTAACGGACTGTTTTTTCCCTTACTTACCTACTATTAGGGTGAACACTGAAGGATTCTTCAAAAAAAACAGTAAATTCCCCTTGGAAATGCGATACTGAAAATTTCACTACTTTTGTAACTTTCAGTTTAATTTCCTTACTTTTTTTTTCTTTTTTAGTTTAGAAAAGGTAACTGTAGCTGGTCCCGAACGAATCGCCAATTTTTTTCCCCTCCGGAAAGCGGGGCAGGGAGGGAGTGAATGCTCATAGCATACCACGCAGCCGGCTGCGTGGTTATGTGGAGACTTTTACCCACTAAACACTGCCTTAAGGGATTGGCTTACCGATCTGACTTGGAAGAAAGGAGGGCGCAAGCGGCGAAAATCCGCTTAGAAGTGTGCCTAACTAAGGCAGTTTAAGGGATGTGTTAAGTAGGCTCGGCCTGAGCCGCCAGGAGGCAGTTCAGGTCAGCCGAAAGCTTGTTGGGAGGGTCCGAGAGAGAGTTTCTTGGTCTGCGCACACTATAGCGAGTGTGGAGAGGGGCTGCATAGGCAGCTGTCTTACAAATGAGATGATTTGGGTGGAAGTCTGAGGCTTTTAAAAATCTCTCAGAGAGTGATTTAAGGAACTGCTGGAATGTTGGGAGCTCTAAGTCTCGGTGGAGGTCGGCATTACGGACATAATAGGTCGAGTTCGTAGCCCTACGACAGAAGAGATTTTGAACTATTTGAAGTTTATTTATAATGTTGGGTCTAACAAGAAATCGCCTCATGTTGTCCCCATTGCCCGGACTTTCCTCATGGCCCACGACTATGGGCCAGTCCTGGGAGCCTATATTAGGCTAGGTGAACACGGAGTGACTTTCCGTAGTATGAGAATTTATTTTCCCGTAGTTAACCGACTACGGAAAAAAGGGGGTTATCCGGTAAAAAGTTGAAGTTGGCCTATCAGCACCATTGAGGGTTGTTACTCGACTCTCTAATCGCTATAGAGAGGAGTTCTCTTGGAACAGGTCGTCCGTCTGGCGGCCGAGTGTGCAACGGCGCAAAGCCGTTGAGGTGTTAATGTCGAACATGCCGCGCGCCAGCCGGGCCACGAAGTCGGTGATGGTCTCGACTTTCAGATCGGCCGCTATGACGTCATTCCGGACGTAGCGACCTGCTCCGACGATCGTCCTTAATGTCAGATTCTGCTGGGCCTGCAGTCGCCGCCTCAGAGGGTCGCTCAGAAGCGCGTACTAGGCCGGAGCAGCGTAGGTGATGATGGTCCGGATATACATCTTGTATATGCGGAGCTTGGTTTTGATCGGCAGCTTGGATGCAAGGACCGGCAAGAGCGTCTCCCGCGCACATCGGGCTCTGCGGACGACGAAGTCGACGTGCGCGGTCATGCGCAGCGTCCTGTCGATCCTGCACCCAAGGTAGGTTACGGCCTTCTGATACGCAATCTTCTGGCCATTGAGGGTCAGCGGAGGTGGAAATTTTCCGAGACAGCGAGTGAGCAGAGCGGTCGTCTTACCAACGTTGACGACCATCCTCCACTCATCCAGCCATGGTGGCAGCAGGTCCAGCAGACGCTGCATCCTGGCAGTGGCTATGTGGGCTCTTCTGGACGAGGTGAAATAGGCGCTATCGTCCGCATATAGCGCCAGCTCAACGTCGTCCTCTCACTCTTGGAGTCTGCCTGCCTGTGTTGGGATGTCGTTAGTATAAGCCGCGTACAGAACTGGAGACAAACAGCTGCCCTGTGGAACGCCGGCTCTGATGGATCTGGTTGCGGACTCGGCGTCCTCTACGCAGACGTAGAACTTCCTGTCTTCCAGGAAAGACGCCACTAGCCGCAACATAGCAAAAGGGACACTGGTCTGTTCGTACAGCTTGTAAAGCAATCCTGAGTGCCACACCCTGTCGAACGCCTTCGCGGTGTCGAGAAAGACGCCCAACGATATGCGGCCACGATTGTACTCCGCCGCAAGCAGGTGCAGTACTGTAGTCAACTGTGTGACTGTAGAGCGACCCCTCCTGAATCCGTGCTGCTCCGCCCGAAGTTGGATGCACAGACGGAGACGTCTTAGCAGCAATCTTTCTAGCAGTTTAGCTATGTGTGGTAATAGCGTGATCGGCCTGTAACTGGCAGCTCTACGCCTGCCCTTACCGGGTTTCGGCAAGACGATGACTTTGCCTTTCTTCCAGTCCTCAGGGAAGTAGGATGTCCACAATATTTACCCATTGTAGGGTCGACCAAGCTCTACTAGGACTCTATTAGGTAGCTGTCGGAGTGCAGCGTTGGTAATCCCATTGTGCCCCGGCGCCTTCCTGGGTTGCAGGCGGGTTACCGTCCTCCGCAGTTCAGCGGGGAAGATGAACCACTCTCCTGCAAGAGGCGGCGCGGGCGACGACAGGAACTCCTGTACGCGACTTTTCTTCCGGGCAAGAAGCTCCATGAACTCCGCACTTGCTGGGTTCAGCATAAATTGCTCCTCTAAGTGCTCGACAAGGATATCCACTCTGCCCTTGGTATCGTAGCAACGTTCACCCGCGCTGTTGATCAGCGGGCAAACGGGAGGTCTGGTTTTGGTCAACTGTCGGTTCAGTTTATAGAGCGACGCATCTTGCGCATCCGCCTTCCAGATGCGCCGGTCCCAGGCCTCTTCTCTGAAGGCCTGGACTGCAACCGACAGTTTCTCCGATAAGGTGTTGAGTTGCTTTTTTATCCTGGGGCAGCGAGTACGCGCCCAGAGCTTTCTCAACGCTCTCTTGCCCCTGATCTGCACGCATATCTTTCGCGGCAGATCGTCTCGCCTTGCAGTGATCGGGACGATCGTAGAGGCCGCTTGGAGGACCTCCTGGATGTTCCTGGTAATTCTAGTAGCAGCAGCGTCGTCCGCTGTGCTTATAGGATGGTGGACTGGAGGTCACTCCTGCAGATGTTGGCAATAGAGCCTCCACTCGACACGTGTCTTGAATGCTCTGGGCGGCATTGTCACCGCCTTTAGGCTAAGGGTTATCAGAATCGGGAGGTGCTGTGAGGAGAGGTCGTACAGCACTTCTACCACTATCGGGTAATTGACGTTCCTATTGAGCACGATGTCTAATACATCCAGATGTCTCCGTGGGTCAGATGGAACGTGAGTCGGTTCTTCGGGGCCTAATACGTCATAGCTGTTGTTCTCTGCGTCTTCATAAAGTTCAAGACCCGGCGGGGTGATCACTCTGGACCCTCACGCCGGGTGTTTGAAGAAATTGCCAATCGGGAGACTTACTAACCTACCCCAAAAGCTTTACTAAGAGGAGAACCGAGTGCACAAGCCCTTTTGATTTAAGCTAATTGATAATCACATTCATCACATTCATCATTTCATCATCACATTTCGATTTATTACCTCATATCTTTATTGTCCATAAAAAATCATAAAACAATTATATTTCACACAAAGCGCAATGGAAACGAATTACCAAAATAATTATAATAAAAAAAATTAAAAAAATATAAAACAAAATATCACAATTTTACAAGCAATTTTTTAGTCATAAACAATTGAACATCGAATTAAAACTTAATGAATACAATTCTCATTAATAATTTCACATATCTTAAACAATACAACGGTTTAATTCACGAATTAAAACCTTTAATCATAATTAAAATGACTTTAATTTTCTTATACGATTCAAATATAATTTCGTTGTTATATCTATAAAATTGAATACTTTTATCATATTTCTCATCTTATTATTCAATGAAACCTCTCTAAACATATATTAAAAGCATTTCCACATTTTTTATGATAATAGATATCACTTTAAGCAATTAAATTTTAATATTAATTTTCAATAACGCCAGACACTCGTGTGAGTTGACAAACTCTTTTCTACACGACTCTCAAAATCCTATAGGAGGCTCTAGTCATCTCTTTCTATTATTTATTTTTATCCTTGTCTAATACACAAACTATTTCACTCTAGCATTTAACTATCCGTATCTAACTTATTATCGACATATCTTATCAATTATGACTTATCAAAACACATATTTTTAAATTAAGTAAACATTAATCAAATGCTTGAAATAACATTAGTCTCTTAAGACGGTTCACCTAGCGAGAGAACTTGAACGTTCGGTCCTATACAATCCACGCGCTCTCGCTACAATGTATCGCCTAAAAATATGCCCGAATATTTGGAATTATTTCAATTAAAAAAGATAAGCGTACCTAAGAAATTAAATAAAATGTGTAGAATATAGACTTTTAAATTATCTATCCATTAGTGTAATCCTCAAATGATTAGAGCTATTAAAATGAAAATGAAAAAATTAAAAATGACTAAAATTATTGATTACATGCATCTGTTGCTAAAGGAAATCAACAGATGCATGTAATCAATAATTTTAGTCATTTTTAAAAGTAGATTTAAAATGTATTCATAACACATAAAAACAAATTAGAACGTGGAATGTGATGATAAGATATCGAACATTAATAACGTGCTTTTAGATGTAGCTTATTTCTCATAACTAATGAGATAGTAGTCTCTGAAAAACGCACTTTTGCAAGGTTTTGGTCAGGGTACCGCCTTAAATCGTATTGTATAACCGATTGCTATGTAATGCGTGACTCTAAGTTAATTCAAATATCTTTATCTTACGAAAATTAGCATGTTTAAAAATTTGTACAACATTAGCACATTTATCTTAAGAAACAATGAATGATTTAACGAGACGTTATCTCGCGCCAACAGGATCTTATTCATACTTGTGTTTAAATTGTTAGTGCGAATAAACAAACGTATTAATAAAACATGTATCTAGTATGTATGAACTTAAACCATTTATAAAATTTAAAAAAAACATAATCATTATTTTGTCGGGTGTCTGGTAAAAATATTATTATATTATTATCGACAAAGAAGTATCCCTTTACTAAAACTAAGTTGAGACGTTTGCGAAATGTGAACATTTTGCGAATTGATCGTTGCCCTGCGGAATTCTCATTTACGCCTGAGACGAGCTCGCTGCCTCCAGCCCCCCCCCCCACCCCACACCTTCCCTCCCGGCCGCTGCTCCTTCACACCTGTATCTGTTCGTTTTGTACGGGCGGGTATTTGTACGTACTTTTATTGGATTGTTTATATGCGTTTCTCGTGGTTCATAGGAATGGGAGAGTAGAGTTTTTAATTTTTTTTGTTTAATATTATTGTAATATAAATTGTTAGGTTTTTTCTAATATAAATGAATACAAGGTTGATAATAGCCCTAGGAATGAGGTGGCAATTATACAATATCCTATTATTAATTTTGCTAAGGCGTAGTATACCGTTCTTAATAATTGAATAAAACTAAATTTACGGATTCTATCGCGTTTATTTAACTGATTTTACTTATTTTTAATTCCCGACGTTTCGGGTGCTTTATAGCAACCATGGTCACGGGGGGGACTGAGATGTTTGACATCCCAATGTAATTGTTGGCCCGGCTACCTTCAGTTTTGAATATTAATTTTTGGTCCGATTTACGCAAAACGAACTTACAGTATTTTGAATTCTTGCAGTCGTATGCTTGGGTTTGGGTTTAATTTTGTTAATTATAGGATCCCAAGCAGATAGCACTACCCAACCATCCTCTCTATTGAAATTTGGATGTGTTTTAATTTCAATGGCATCGCGTATCATCCTTGGTAGGAATCGGTGTTCTTTTGCGAGGATTTGTGGTTTATCAAATCGAATGTAATGGTGGGGACGATCTTGAACATGTTCACAGCGAGCGTCGGTGCTTCACGTCAGCTATATGTTCTTTCACGCGGGTTTTTATGGATCTTTTTGTTTGAACTATGTAAGAGAGACCACATTCACAATCTAACTTGTACACTCCTGCATCTTGTAGAGGGATATTACACTTGACGGATGGTAAAAATTGACTAATCTTCTTCGGCGGCTTGTAGTATGTTTTAATGGAAGCTCGCTTCAAGATGTAGCCAACCCTGTCTGTGACTCCTCTGACATATGGTAGTACAGCAGGCACACGCTCGACTGTGGCCGGCTTCACTCGGTCACTGTGACGTAGGCGCGGGATCCGAAGCTTGTTGTCTTGCAACACTTGCTTGACATGCTGCAGCTCGGCGGCCAGATGTTTTCTGTCACAGATCCCTCGTGCTCTCTGAAACAAAGATTTACCCACGGTAGCTAACTGTGAAGGATGATGGTGAGATTCACCATTTAAATATCGGTTGGTATGGGTCTTTTTTCTATACACAGTGTGACCAATAGTGTTATCAGAATTTCGAATGACTAAAACATCTTGTCAATGAATTGCATTTTAGAGTTTATAGCGTTAAGGTGGTTTAAAAATGCAGTTACTTTGTCAGATGGTAAAATTGTGAAGGTGTCGTCTACATACCGCTTGTAGAATCTTGGATTTACAGGAGCAGTAAGAAGGGCTTTCTCTTCGAAGTCCTCCATAAATATGTCGGCAACTATGGGAGATACAGGTGAGCCCATCGCCACACCAACTACTTGCTTGTAGAACTCTTCCTTCCACAATAGATAGCCAGATGTGAGGCAATGTTTGAGTAATACTGCATAATGATTTCTTATATTTACGCGAACACTACACATGATTAAAACTACTTTTACGGATTTTATCGCGTTTATTTTTACTTTTTATTTTTAATTCCCGACGTTTCGGGCGCTTTCCAGCACCCATGGTCACGGGGGACTGAGATGACTGACGTCCCGATGTCATTGTTAAACCCGGAGTACCTTCAGCTTTTTTAATTATTGTTTATGGTCCGATCTATGCAAAATGAATTTTGCAAAATGAATTTTGCAAAATGAATTAAAAATAAAAAGTAAAAATAAACGCGATAAAATCCGTAAAAGTAGTTTTAATAATACTGCATATTCAGCAGGCATGTTGTTATCTTCTAGCTTCCTAGTTGCAATTGAAATGCAGTCTTCAATAGGTAGGCATGTGAATAGTGACTGAACATCAAAACTGACCATAGTTTCATTGTCAGCGAGATGTAGGTCTTTTATCTCACTAGCAAAATGGTATGAATCCTTTGTATTTTTGCCAAGTGTTGTGCCAGCTTATAACCTAATGAAACGATCTGGCTCACTATAGGACGTAGTGGAGCGTTTGGTTTGTGTATCTTCGGTAACCCATACAACCTTGGTGGTTTGGTACATGATGGTATTAGCGAATTCACGTCGAGTTTTAATTTTTCGGAGTATTTCTTTATTAAATCGCTAGTTGCTTTAAGCGTGTTAGTTGTGGGGTCTGTTTTAACCTTTTTATATGTACTTTCGTCCGATAAAAGCTGTAGTATTTTAAAACTATACTCTGACGTGTCCATTATTACCGTAGCGTTTCCTTTATCCGCGCGGAGAATCGTTAGCTCTGGTCTGTTCCGTAAGTTAATCAACGCTGTAAGTTCGTCTTTAGGAAGGTTTGGTTTCGGCACTGCACTACGACGTAACAAGTACGAAATATCTTGACGTATATCCTCCAAATCTTCCTTACCGATATCATTCTTAAACAGACAGTCCTCAACACGATAATTTCTTCGTACGGGATTTTTCGCGGTGATAATGCGAAGTTCATTCCCTTCGCTAATACCTTTATTGTCGGTTCGTCCAGCGTATGTTTTGACAGATTATAGACTGTGCGTTGTTTGTTGTTTACGTCTGTGATCAACGGTTGTGTTTCGTTCCGACGTTGACTTAGATGGTTGGCATTTGATTTGATCGTTAATTTTTGGTATTTTTCCATTTGTTTATTTTTGCATTCATTGTATTTTGATGTTTCTCGTTTGTTTAAAGTTTCGATGCAATTATTAAAATCAAATGTCGTTAAAACGGTCTTTAGTTCACTGGACAAATTGTCTATGGTGTTTTTTTTTATTTTATTGGATAGGGTGACAAACGAGCACACAGTCCACCTGATGGTAAGTGGTTACTGTGGCCCATAGACATCTACATTTATCCTAGATTACGAATCAAAATGCAGATACGTTGTCACCCGTGAGGACGATGTGAGATGGAATGCCTCTTTTCCAGTAAAAAGGGTCTCGGGTTCTCTTCACTCACCATACGAAATACAGCAGCATTAAGCTACTATTTCACGCTGGTATTCTGTGAGAGCGTGGTCCTTCCCCGGTCGAGCCGACCCATTCGTGCTACAACTATACTACTAATATAACTGTAGCATGGCTCTACCACGTATATGGTGTTGTTTATGAAATGTAAATCGAACCGTTTCTGCTGAATCACCCTTCGTAACAACTTTTCACTTGCCTGATTTAAGATCTTAGCGCTTCCTCGAATGTCCTTTTTTGTTGATGTTTTGACACACGTAGGAATGAGATTATGGTCTCTGCATCTCTTCAAGAAATTTAAAGATGTTATATATCTTGCGCGCTTGGTGTTTTTTTTTTTATAGAAGAGGGGGCAAACGAGCATGTGGCTCACCTGATGTTAAGTGACTACCGCCGCCCATGATCAACCGCAACACTAGGGGAATTGCAGGTGCGTTGCCGGCCCTTTAGAAAAGAGTAAGCTCTTTTCTTTTCTTGTCCCCAGGTCGTATCGGTCCGGAAAAATCGCCGGTGGTAAATTATTCCACAGAGAGGTTGTACGCGGAAGAAAACTCCTTTTGAAACGTACAGTGGTGGACCGCCAAGCATCCAGATGGTGTTGATGGTATCGGGACGTTTGCCGCGTAGTGCGTTAACGAAATTTGGGGGCTGGGATTAATCCGAACAACTCCTCAGAGCACTCTCCATGGTATATGCGAAAGAAAATACAAAGGGATGCAACATCTCTTCGCAGTGCCAGTGAATCGAGCCGATCGGAAAGCACTCGGTCGTCGACGATTCGAGCCGCTCTGCGCTGGATGCGGTCAAGTGGAAGGAGCTGGTATTGGAGAGCCCCAGCCCAGAGATGGGAACAGTATTCCATGTGCGGCCGAACCTGCGCCTTGTATAGTTGCAGGCGGTGTGCCGGCATGAAATACTGTCCCGCTCTGCTGAGCACGCCAAGCTTTTTAGACGCCAATTTGGCCTTCCCTTCCAAGTGACCACGATATGTCGACGCCGAGGAATGTGAATCAATATGTTCAATGTGTAGTGTTTGCGTAAATTTAAGAAATCATTATGTTAACCAGTACGGACTGGTAATAGCAAATAAAATTCGCCGATTAGAAGATCTTAAAACCAAGCGCGCAAGATATATATTAAGATAGTTTTTAAATGTTTAAATTTATTAAGTTAACCGATTACGAATAGTTTCTAAAAAGCAAATTATCAAGTAACAATATTCTAATAAGAAAATGCTTAGTTAAATCTTAAAGAAATATCGAATTAATGATATGAAGGTCTTGGGCTCGACTCCCAGGCCGGAATAGTTTATTGTTTTCTTAAGTAATATCTCTTAATAAATTCATATAGGGAATTTTTAAGATATAAATTATGTTACCGGATTTGTTCCCCGGTTGAAATCATCTTTCCAATGATGTAAATTTAAAGGAATATTAAAATAAAGTTAGAGATCGGATTTGTTCCCCGGTCGAGATGATCACTTTGTGAGTAAATAGAATTAATGGAAATTAATTGCATAAGTGTTGTCTTATATGAGTTTGATATGTTTTGTATGAAAACAAATGCCTATTTGCTATGATTGATTTATGAAAACATTCACTTATATTGTTTGATAAGAAACATGATAACTGATAAGAATCTGATTAGAAATAGTTTCCTACAGTTTGAGAATTGTGTAGAAGCATTGATTCACCTTAGTATTGTCGATATTGGTGTATATTAGACTTTCCATTTTTTCTGATAGTCGATAGCCGTGCAAAAGTTAGTTGTTCAAATAGTGTGAGTTCACGGACGCACGCTAGCCACGTACTTGGGAGGCCAAATATGTAAAAATTTAAATATTTGTAATTTCAGCAATTTATGTAAAAATGACTTGTGAAACATTTCAGATTGATTGTATGTGCAAAAGAGGTGAATTCTGTGTTATTTTTATGTGAAAATTCCTGTGAATAAGTGAAATAATGATAGTTTTGTATAAGAAATTTAAAAGTGTTTTAATAGTGAAATGTATAGAGAAAATGTAAATTAAACTATTGTATTGGTTAAGATATGTATAATTTCAAGTGGAAAACATTGTTTTAACTTTCTATGTTAAATATTTAAGAAATTTCGACTTTGAACATGTGAGTAAAATAGGCATATTTTGTTAAATAAATAAAAGGTTTTTTGTGATATGAAAATGTAATGTATATCGTAGTATAGATATTGTTTTGTGCTATCTATACAAGTAAATTGTGTTAATGTATGACTTATGCAAATAAAGTTATTAATTAAACCGTGAGAGAGTGATAGAACAAATTGGTGTAATTAAGTTGCGCAAGCGCGCGAATGGCGCGCCTCACTTTCGCGTATAGCTCTGGGGTAGCTCAGTAAACGAGTTTTCTTGCAATTCGTTAAGGATCTCCTAGGTGTGCGTCTTTTGTAGTTAGCAGTGGCTGCAAATGACCGCCGGTAAGACATACTCCGCCGATCGTTGAGTCCCGTGATTCCGTGAGGCGTCGAGGTCACCAGCCCCTAGTTGATTCTTGGCACTTTATGCGCTTCGTGCATCCTGTGCCTAGTCGCGTTATAAAGTGCCACCTACGCACTTCCCCTAACCCTTTTGTTGTAAAAGGGGTAGGCAGTTCCCCAAGTGTGGATAGTCTCCGTCATATTATTACCACCATCCGCGTCGCGCACCAACTTCTGTTGCCGATCGGCTGGAACATAGACAGGGCATTTATTAGATTACCACTGGCTGACAGGATAGGGATATGTCAGGGAAAGATAAGGGGGAACCTCCTCCTAAATCAAGGAAACCACCGGACCGGTCAAGCGCATTGGAGAGGCCAATCGCCTACCGGGATATATTTAATCCGGAGAGGATGAGAGTTGTCTCATCCTACTCCCAAATACCGACCCGGAAACCTTCGTCGCCGGGTAAGGAGTCCGCACCTAGGGTTGCACTCTCGCCCATCGTACCTGAGTGTACGACTGGGCGTGAACCGCTGCCCTCTCAGCAACAGCGGCCTATGAAGACGCCACGAAGGCACACACCACCCGAGACCGAGGCCTCCCTCTATGAGAAGAGGCAGCGTGTTGGACGATCAGAACCATCATCAGCATCATCTGATGATGAGGAGCCCCAAATAGCGACTAGGAAGAAGGTCCACACCTCACCTCCTAAGTCGCCATCACCACCGCAACAGCCACCATCCATCTCTCCGGACCGACGTAGCCACGACTCGGCCCAATTCGAGCAAGGAGGTGAGGAGTCCTACAGCTGGGGCTCAACAACATATGCAACCCTAGCTGCATCAGCCGGAAGATCATCCCCGGTACAAACCACCAACCCGTCCGGGTTAGCTCACGACGATGGACAGCGGCCGTCAACGAGCTATGCCCACGTGGCTGCGGCCCCTGCAGTACCACGACCGCAATCGGCGGAGGAGCCTCAGAAAATTGAGAAAGAGAAAGAAAAGTCGAGATATCCGCCGATTGTCACAGAATGCCTCCCGGACTGGACCAGGCATTTTAAGGTCCTAAATGAGAAGTTGAGCCACCCACCTAATGCCCGTCCGTTCGGGAAAGGAGTCAGGTTCACTCCACAGAGCCCGGATGAGTTCCGCACCATACAGAAATACGTGGTCGAGCTCTCCGAAAAAGATAAAACCATGTCGTGGTACTGCTACACACCGGCAGAGGAGAAGCCCACCAAAGTGGGCATCCGTGGCCTGCCTGTGGGCACCGACGCAAAGATGATCGAGAAGGCTATTCGGGCAAAAGGCTTCCCCATCAACTATGTGAAGGCCATACCACCACGTAGGGGCAGACCGGGCTGCCTCTACTATGCACAGCTGGAGCATCTGAGCCTGGAACGGCTACAGCAGTTATACCACATCGACAAGCTCCTCTATATGAGAGGAGTCGTCATCGAAGCCTGGCAGAGGAAGACTGGACCGGCACAATGCCACCGTTGCCAGGCTTTCGGACATGCCTCCGCAAACTGTTTCAGGCCAGTGAAATGCGTTCGCTGTGCTGGAGAACATATTGCCAGCCTTTGCCCAAGGGGTAGAGAGGAGGAGCCAAAGTGCGCAAATTGCGCCAAGAACCATAAGGCCAACGATCGCCGCTGCCCGGTCCTGAGGAGGATTGCCAGGAAGCAGGGGATCGTTTTACCTGGGCTACTCCCGGAGAACCCTAAGAGGATCCCCCAGAGTCGCCCAAAGGCCGTCACCATACAGGAGGACGGGTGGGCCACCATCACCAGAGGGAAGGGTAGGCAACCAGCCCCCCCCCCGCTGTAGTACCAATAGAAAAGGTAGGTCCCACAGACCAAAGGGCAACCACCGGGGCGACTCTCCGACCTCCTGCCAATGACGCCACTGAGAGGCAACCCTCTCAGAGGAAGAGGCGGAGGAACAGGAGCAGGAGAACGGAACAGCCTCCTCCTCAGGCTGTGACCACCTCTACCCCTACAACCACAGGACCAATAGCCTCGCAGGCGCAGGTTGCTGTAAGAACACCAGCACCAACCACGACAGGTAGAGCGCCAGAAAGGGCTCTACCAGAAAGCAGAGCCCGCTCCACACACAGAGCGCGCTCTACGCAAAGGAAGACCACAATTAATGCCCCGAGACCAGTGCCTTCACAGCGTAGTACAGCAGACCACCAGCGTCCGGCTTCGAGACGGCTGATGCCATCCACAGATTGGTAGGCATAGCCATCGAAGTCGGTACACAAGTCCTGGCCGACATAAGGGCCGGGACAGACCCCGTTACCGCCGTCATGAAGGCACTGGCATCGCTACTGGCA
This sequence comes from Parnassius smintheus behrii, assembly GCA_036936625.1. NCBI lineage: Eukaryota > Metazoa > Arthropoda > Insecta > Lepidoptera > Papilionidae > Parnassius > Parnassius smintheus. The sequence continues at coordinate 420,613 of JAUPFT010000022.1, forward strand.
AGGAGGATAGCAATCTGCGTCTGCTTTACTGGAACCCGGACGGGATTCGCCAAAGGATCCATGAACTCCGCACTGTCACCCAGCAACAGGACATCCAGGTGATCTTGCTGGGTGAAACCAAATTAAGACCTACAACGCATCTTAAGCTGCCTAACTACACCATCTACAGAAGGGGCGAGGTCGATCCTCAAGGGATTGCTTATAGAGGGACAGCGATCCTGCTGAGGAGAGACATCGTCCACCAGGAGCTGGACCTGCCAGACTTCCAGACGATGCGTTCAATCGGCATAAAAATGGAGGCGGCGGGCGAGGAACTAAGGATCTTTGCAGCATACCGCCCGCCAGGGACTCCATTTCACTCCTCAGACATCCGGACGGTAATGGAAGGTATGGCACCCACCATCATCGCCGGGGACCTGAACGCCAAACACCCGGCGTGGGGGTCCAGAGTGATCACCCCGCCGGGTCGTGAACTCTACGAAGATGCAGAAAACAATGATTATGACGTTCTAGGTCCCGAGGAACCGACGCACATCCTTAGCGACCCTAGGAAGAGTCCGGATGTATTAGACATCGTGCTCACTAGGAACGTCAACTACCCAGTAGTGGTAGAAGTGCTGTATGACTTGAATACACAGCACCTCCCGATTATGATAACCCTTGGCACTAAGGCAGTGACTTCACCGCCCAGAGCCGTCAAGACCAAGATCGACTGGAGGCTCTACCACCAACACCTGCAGGAGAGACCTCCAGTCCATACACCGATCAACTCAGCGGACGACGTAGAGGCCGCTGCAACTAGCATATCCACGTGCATCCAGGAGGCCCTCAACGCGGCCTCTACGATCGTCCCTCTCAAGGGGAGAAAAGAAGAGCTGCCGCTAAGACTACGCGTGCAGCTCAACCATAAAAGAGCACTGAGAAAGCTCTGGGCGCGTACTCGCTGCCCTAGAGTAAAAAGGAGACTTAACACCCTGTCAGATGAACTGTCGGTTGCAATACAGGCCCATAGAGGAGAGGCCTGGGAGCGGCGCATATGGAAGGCTGACGAACAGCACGCGTCGCTCTACACATTGAACCGGCAGTTAACGAAAACTCGACCACCTGTTTGCCCGCTGACCAACAACGCGGGCAATCAACGTTACGATGCCAAGGGCAGAGCGGATATCCTAGCTGAGCACTTCGAGGAGCAGTTTGTGCCGAACCCAGCAAGTGCGGAGTTCCTGGAATCCCATACACGGAAGGAGAGCCGCGTGCAGGAGCTCCTGTCGTCGCCCGCGACACCGCTTGCAGGAGAGTGGTTTATCTCTCCCGCCGAACTGCGGAGGACGGCGGGGGAGATAAACAGAGACAGAGGAAGGCGCCGGGGCACGACGGGATTACCAACGCTGCACTACGACAGCTGCCCAATAGAGTTCTTGTAGAGATAGGTCGGCTCTACAACGGAATATTGCGGACATCCCACTTCCCGGAGGACTGGAAGAAAAGCAAAGTCATCGTCTTGCTGCCAACTACAGGCCGATCACGCTGCTACCGCATATAGCTAAACTGTGCGAAAGATTACTGTTGAGACGTCTCCGCCCGTGCATCCAACTTTGGGCGGAGCAACATGGATTCAGGAGGGGTCACTCCACAGCAACACAGCTGACCAGAGTGCTGCACCTGCTTGCGGCCGAACACAACCGTGGCCGCATCGTTGGGCGTCTTTCTCGATATCGAGAAGGCGTTCGACCGGGTGTGGCACACAGGACTACTCTACAAGTTAGACGAACAAACAAGTATCCCTCCTGCTATATTGCGGCTAGTGGCGTCTTTCCTGGAAGGCAGGAAGTTCTACGTCTGCGTAGAGGACGCCGAGTCCGCAATAAAAACCGTAACAGCTGGTGTGCCACAGGGCAGCTGTCTATCTCCAGCCCTGTACGCGGCGTACACTAATGACATACCTACCCTGGCAGGACACTTGCACGAATGGGAGGACGACGTCGAACTAGCGCTGTTTGCGGATTACAGCGCATACTTCACGTCGTCCAGAAGAGCCCACATAGCAGCTGCCAGGATGCAACGTCTGCTGGACCTGCTGCCACCATGGTTGGATGAGTGGAGGATGGCCGTCAATGTAAGCAAGATGACCGCTCTACTCACTCGCCTCTATAGAAATCTACCACCACCGCTAACCCTCGGAGGCCAGGATATCGCATATGAGAAGGCCGTGACCTACCCTGGATGTCGGATTGACAGGATGTTGCGTATGACTGCGCACGTTGACTCTGCTATACGCAAAGCTCGATGTGCGCGGGCAATGCTCCGCCCTGTCCTGACATCCAAGTTACCGACAAAGTCGAAGTTGACCATCTATAAAACCTACATAAGACCCCTGCTAACATACGCTGCTCAGGCCTGATATGCACTCCTGAGCGATCGTCAGAAGCGGCGACTTCAGGCCCAGCAGAGTTTGTCATTACGAACTATAGTCGGTGCGGGTCGCTACGTCCGTAATGATGTCATAGCGGCCAACCTTAAGATGGAGAGCCTGCATGAATTCGTGGTCCGGCTGGCGCGCGGTATGTTCGACCGCGCCGACAACGGGCCACACGAACACCTCAACGGCTTCGCGCCGTTGCACTCCCACAATGCCGCAGAAAGGCCAACTCTGACAAATAATTTGTGACAAAGGGACTAGTGACAAAGGGTCAGAGGTAGTAGGTCATCGCGATCGGCGAGGCTGAAAGCCAAATTAGAGGCGCGGATTAAATTCGAACGCTCAGAGCTCGAACGAGCACAGGCAGCTGCTGCCTTAACCAAGTCTCAATTGGAGTTGGCACGACTCAACCGAGAAGAGGAGATCGACTCGAGTGAGGATGAAGAAGAGCGGAATACTCAGGTGGAACCTTTCGTAAGGAGTTGGGTTCAACAGACCATAATGAGCGCGCCGGTTAGTGTAACGCAACCCGACATTACTGATAAGGAAGCGTGTAAAGGAACACGCCGCAAAGGGGCGGAGATCGAGCGCAACCAAGGAAATGCACAGAAAACACACGCGAGTGAGGTGTCAGAATTGACCGAAGCGATTGTGAGTGCAATAAAGATAGCGGGAAAAAATAAGTCTTCCCAGCTTCATTTCCTCCAGGAATTACCGGTGTTCGATGGAGACCCGGGTGAATGGATAATTTTCAAAACGATGTTTGAAGACACGAGAAGCCAATTTTCAGGGGTGCAGAATGTCGCACGCCTTAGGAGGGCATAAAAAGGCACCGCTAAAGAAGCGGTCAAGTCGTTGTTGTTTACTTTGTGTATACCTGAAGAAATAATGAACGCTCTCGAAAGAAGATTCGGTAGGGTTGAGATGCTCATTCTAGCCGAAATCGAGAATGTAAAGCGTATGCCAAGATTGGCAGAAGATTGCCGGAATATAGGCTCTTTTGCAAGTCGTTTTACGAACGTGGTTGCCACAATACAAACGTTGAATCAACCACAGTATTTATACTCACCGGAGTTAGTGAGCCGCATAGTAGAGAAACTCAGGCACAACCGACAAGTGGTTATGACAACCCAGGACAAGCCTGTAAGTCGGGTAACACATAAGTGTGTTATATGCAACAAGGAGCACTCTATAGTGAGTTGTTACAAGTTTAAGGACATGAATATTCGCGAGAAATGGGAAGCGGTCAAAAAAGCGAAAGTATGTTTCCAATGTTTGTCACCTAACCATAGGAGGTTAGAGTACAAAGCGAAAAAATGTGATGTAGAGGGATATAGAATGTCATATCATCGAATGCTACACCGATACCCCAATGAAAATACCTCGCCGCAAGGGGACGAGGGGGGTAAAGAGGCTCAAATTACAACTGTTAGTACAGTGAATGCACTGGCATGTGCATACTTAAAGATTATACCGTTCGAGTTGTATGGACCTAGAGGAAAGGTAAAGACAACAGCTCTTCTGGATGAGGGATCGACCATGACACTCATAGAGGAGTGGATGGCTCAGAAGTTAGCGCCTCGCGGACGTAAAGAAGAATTACGTATTGAAGCCGTGGGAGGTAAGCGAATCAACGACGACCGTTCGTATCGCTTAAACGTTAAGATAAAAGGCATTTACTCGAACGACTTAGAAGAGATAAGTGTACAAACAATTAAGTCACTTAACCTTTCTCCGCAGTCAGTAAGCCGAGAATTATTGCAACGGTGTTCTCATTTGACTCCGATTAAAGACGAGTTGATGTATGAGAGGTCCAGACCTACCATATTAATTGGCCAGGACAATTGGCATCTCATAGTTACTCGTGAACTAATTTCAGGAGGTAAGAACCTACCTGTAGCATCGCTCACCAAACTTGGATGGGTTTTACATGGTCACATATCGGGTGGCATCAAACCAATCAAGATTGTTAACCACATTTCCACCAAGAAGTAGGAAGACATGGATACGTTAATCAAGGATTATTTTAGTTTGGAATCTCTGGGAGTGTCCGCGAGAAAGCCCGCGAACGACCCAGAAGAACGAGCTTTAAATATTTTGAGCAAAACGGTACGTCGTATACCTAATAATAGGTACGAGACTAATTTGTTATGGCGCACAAACAATGAGTGCATGCCGTCGAATAGAGCGCAGGTTGAAAGTCGCCTGTTTAATATCGAAAAGAAGCTCGACAAAAATAGCGAGTTGAAAAAGGAATATGAGAAGCAAATTGAAAATCTCATCGTTAAAGGCGTAAATGCGCTGAGAAAGCAAGAACCGCTAAGTCTACCCGACTACGGACGATTTAGCAGCTTTAAAAAATTCCTTGGGGCAACTACACGCACCTTACAAGCGGTAGGAAAATTCAAGAGTTTAAGAAAGTCGGTTAAAGAACCCGACGACGCAGCCGAAAAGTCGGTTATGTGTTCCAACAAAGTTTTAGCAAAGTCGGTTAAAGGACCCGATGGCGCGTTGGACATAGCGCTCTTGAAAAAAGCTGAATTATTAATTTGGAAGTTCATTCAAGACGAGTGTTTTCATTCGGAAATAAAATGCTTGAAAGTAGGCAAAAGCGTTGAAAGAAGTTCACGCTTAAGTAAATTATCTATGGAAATAGGAGAAGATAACTTACTCCGTTTAAATGGGCGTTTACCTTTCAAGTCTAATTTGACTGAGGAAAGTAGAAAACCTGTCGTATTAGACGGTGAACACGAAATCGTTAAAATGATGATTAGAGAAGTTCATCATCATTTTGGACATGCCAATCACCAGACGGTGATGAATGAGGTGAACCAGAAATTTTATGTCTTGAACTTGTGTAATGTAGTACGAAGTGTGTCACATCACTGTCAGTGGTGCAGGACATACAGGTCAAAACCGCAGAACGTGCCACAAGGAAATATTGCTCTGGAGAGAATAGCTCATAACGAACCACCTTTTACATGTTCAGCTGTGGATTATTTCGGACCTATGAGTGTGACTATAGGAAGGCGACACGAAAAACGTTGGGGTGTTTTATTCACATGTCTGACCACCAGAGCAGTACATCTGGAATTAGCAGCCTCATTGACTCCAGCGTCAATGATAATGGCATTGAGGCGATTTATCGCCAGAAGAGGAAAACCAGCCGTTATATACAGCGATAACGGGACGAATTTCAAAGCTGCGAATAAAGAATTATTGAAAGCATGCGAAGAATGCCATGAGGGCATGAAAAATGAGTCAAAAAAAATATATTAAATGGAAATTTATACCTCCGGGAGCACCGCACATGGGTGGCACCTGGGAAAGGTTAGTAAGATCAATTAAAATTGCGTTGACCGCTACGCTCAAAGAAAGGAGCCCGCGAGAGGAGGTTCTATAAACATTGCTTTTAGAAGCAGAGCATACTGTAAATTCCAGGCCTCTGGTAACATTCGGTATGGATAGTCCTGAAGAGGGTTTGACACCCAATCATTTTGGAAATCTGCACAGAGGTTAGCCGACCATTTTTGGACAAGATGGCTAAAAGAATACATGCCTACTTTAATACTTCGAACAGGTAATAACGGAAAGTTCATGGAACCTAAAGAAGGTGATATTGTCTTGATAATAGATCATTCGTTGCCACGAAATACGTGGCCGAAAGGCAAAATTTGTGGGACGCTACCGGGACCAGACGGTCACACCAGAGTGGTTGACGTCATTACTAGCACAGGTATCTTGAGGAGACCTACATCCAGAATAATAGTGTTGGTACCCGCGACGCCTCCCAAACGATGGTGCTGACGCACGGGGGGGGGGGAGATTGTTGGCGACGCGCCTATAATAATGTTTCAATTTATTAAGTTAACCGATTACGAATAGCTTCTAAAAAGCAAATTATCAAGTAACAATATTGTAATAAGAAAATGCTTAGTTAAATCTTAAAGAAATATCGAATTAATGATATGAAGGTCTTGGGCTCGACTCCCAGGCCGGAATAGTTTATTGTTTTCTTAAGTAATATCTCTTTATAAATTCATATAGGGAATTTTTAAGATATAAATTATGTTACCGGATTTGTTCCCCGGTTGAAATCATCAGGATGTTGCATATGACAGCGCACGTCGACTCTGCTATACGCAAAGCTCGATGTGCGCGGGCAATGCTCCGCCCTGTCCTGACATCCAAGTTACCGACAAAGTCGAAGATAACTATTTACAAAACATATATAAGACCCCTGCTAACATACGCTGCTCCGGCCCGGTATGCACTCCTGAGCGATCGTCAGAAGCGGCGACTTCAGGCCCAGCAGAGTTTGTCATTACGAACCATAGTCGGTGCAGGTCGCTACGTCCGTAATGATGTCATAGCGGCCAACCTCAAGATGGAGAGCCTTCATGAATTCGTGGTGGCTGGCGCGCGGTATGTTCGACTGCGCCGACAACGGGCCACACGAACACCTCAACGGCTTCGCGCCGTTGCATGCAAGGCCGCCGGACGGGCGACCTTATCCAAGAGAACTCCTCCCTATATAGATTAGGGAGTTGAGTAAATCCCACAATGCCGCAGAAAGGCCAACTCGGACATAATAATTTGTGATTAAACACGAATTACAGATTACCACCCTTTGCTATAAATTAACCGACCGCGACAAAAGTCGCCTAAACAACGCCTACAACATCTAGGCGCCCAGGACCGGCACACTGTAGTGTGCCGTGAGGAACATCCGTGTAAAGGGGTATACCCCGAGGCCCGAGACCTGCACGGCATTATGCCCTGCAGAGGACAGCAACGTACGTTGCAATTTGTTCGGGAATCCTTGGGGAAAAGTGCAAGACCAGCAGTCAATAAGAAGAAAGAAAAAGTGTAGGGAAGTGATAGGGAAAAGTAATTACTCTCTCACGGAACGGTTTGAAGATAATTGCTGTTTTATTCCCAAAGAATTCATCCCTCAAAATTATACAGTCCACATCGAAGAATTAAGGCGTTGGGACCGGGACGACTTCGGAAGACCCGTAATCCCCGTCTGAACCTATTTGCTGAAAAGGAAGAGGTTATCTCCCTTGTGTGTTACTCCGTTGCGGAGATCACATACGTTGTTCCCGAACCCAACGTAGGCGTTATAGGAGGCCGGATCGAGAGAAGCCTCGATTCCTCCCTTCTGTTTCTTAGTTGAACGTTTACGCACACTGTGTGTGTCCTTTTCATAAATTGTGGGAGCAACGCGGTGGAAATGACAACATATTATGTTATTTTCTTTGACTTTCTCGACGACGTAAATATTTACATGTAAACTTTGGCTATCCAGCAGAAGGAGTACAGGCTATTTGGTAGAAGGCTTAACATATTTTATGATATGATCGATGTATTTTAAAAATTAGAATTTTTAAAATTCGATCGATTTCGTAAAATATGATCGATCATTTCATAAAATATGTTACAGTCGCCCACCCTGAAGTATTGCCCGCTCAAATAGTCCAGTACGAAGAAAGAGATCTGTATATCTCATTCTGGGAAATACAAACATTGTGGGATAGAATTTCCAACTTCATTTATGACACATGTGAGCGTTACGACAGTTCCCCTTTTGGCAGATGTGATTGTACCTACTTGTTTTTGACCGCGGGCAGCAATTAGCTTTTTAGGTTTCTGTGCCGTCGTAACACCGGTTTTGTTAACGTCCCATATACGCGTAGCGGTGAATCCATACTTTTGAAGTAAGCCTTGCAGTTTGTCAAAAACATCTTTATATGTTAAAAAAGGTCTGTAAATAACATTGCTCTACTCAAAGATCTAGCTTCTGGTGTGCTTAGCGATAGTTGAGGATTTCTATGGATGAAATTGTTAAACCAGTCCGGGCCAGCCATATTGTTTTTAAGCCAACTAAGGGGACTATTTTTTAAGTTAACTTTTATTGCACATTGGTAAGCTAGTTTTCACACCTCTGTTGGTAATAAGCCAAAATATATTTCTAAATTTTTGAGTAGATAAGAAGCTGATTTATCTTCTGTTTCTCCTTGTGAGAACTCCAATTTAGGTGAAATGTACCCAAAATGTACAACAATCGTTATTTTTTTTTGAGATACCTGGATAACGACAATTCAAAAATTTGGCTGTGGTAGAGCCATGCTGCAGTTATATTAGTAGTATAGTTGTAGCACGAATCGATCGGCTCGACCGGGGAAGGACCACGCTCTCACAGTGTACCAGCGTGAAATAGTAGCTTAATGCTGCTGTGTTTCGTATGGTGGTTTTACTGGTTTAGGTTTTTACTGGAAACGAGGCATTCCATCTTAGTCCTCACGGGTGACAACGCATCTGCATTTTGATTTGTAATCGAGGATTGATGTAGGTGTCTATGGGCCACAGCAACCACTTACCATCAGGTGGTCTGTGTGCTCGTTTGGCATTCTATCCTATTAAAAAATGCTCATTTCATACTATATAACTTTTGCTGCAGCACACTCATAAACTTTCTGACTTTTTGTCATTCTATCCTATTAAAAAATGCTCATTTCATACTATATAACTTTTGCTGCAGCACACTCATAAACTTTCCGACTTTTTGTCATTCTATCCTATTAAAAAATGCTCATTTCATACTATATAACTTTTGCTGCAGCACACTCATAAACTTTCTGACTTTTTGTCATTCTATCCTATTAAAAAATGATCATTTCATACTATATAACTTTTGCTGCAGCACACTCATAAACTTTCTGATTTTTTGTCATTCTATCCTATTAAAAAATGCTCATTTCATACTATATAACTTTTGCTGCAGCACACTCATAAACTTTCTGACTTTTTGTCATTCTATCCTATTAAAAAATGCTCATTTCATACTATATAACTTTTGCTGCAGCACACTCATAAACTTTCTGACTTTTTGTCATTCTATCCTATTAAAAAATGCTCATTTCATACTATATAACTTTTGCTGCAGCACACTCATAAACTTTCTGACTTTTTGTCATTCTATCCTATTAAAAAATGCTCATTTCATACTATATAACTTTTGCTGCAGCACACTCTTAAACTTTCTGACTTTTTGTCATTCTATCCTATTAAAAAATGCTCATTTCATACTATATAACTTTTGCTGCAGCACACTCATAAACTTTCTGACTTTTTGTCATTCTATCCTATTAAAAAATGCTCATTTCATACTATATAACTTTTTCTGCAGCACACTCATAAACTTTCTGACTTTTTGTCATTCTATCCTATTAAAAAATGCTCATTTCATACTATATAACTTTTGCTGCAGCACACTCGTAAACTTTCTGACTTTTTGAAGGTATATCTGTTTTAATTTTATAGTTTCTCATTCTGAAAAAGAAACAATGAATATTTACATTTTATAAATATGAAGTCTATACATAATTAAAAGTCATATGATGTGGCCGATACTAACATCAGTTCTCATAATTATAGCATGGCGAGATTTAATAAGTAATCAGTGAACATACATAGAAAAATAAAATACAGAAGTGGGTTAAAAACTTGCTCATTGTCCCTTCCAGAGACTGATTAGCTAATAATATAATCAAGCCCAAATTATACGAGACTAGTTGTTACATGTGCCTAACAACTTACCTACTCTAAAAATTTGTAACTACCTGCCATAGCACGATTTTTTAAATAATTTGAAATCACCATTGATGGATATCGCTAGCAGAAAAAACAGTAGGTATTGTAAATTAAAAGTAGATATATTAAGAATGTCCAAGCCCTAAAAAGTAGTAAAAATAAAAATATGTATTAGAAATCGTGTATAATTCATAAAGGGTTTTTTTACTTATTTGGTTGAAATGGAAGCACGTGCATACGACTTCAAAGCACGCCGTTCGGCTGGTCACTGCGTAGACAAATAGATATGTATCAAGCTAGGTCACCGGGCGTTCTTACGTAATTCTCGATGTTGTAGGGAACTCCGACACTATGCGCCAGAGAGTTCTAAGCCTCGGCAAAATGCGTGTAACTTCTTACCCCTGTAACAGCTTGCCCCACTCTCCCTGCATCCTACTGCTGGGCACAGGCCTCCTATCACTTCTTTTTTTTCACTTTGACGGCTCCGTGGTTCAGTAGCTTAGAAATGATATAGTGCTGAAGGCCGCGGGTTCGTATCCTGCACGGAACAAATATTTGTATGGCCTACAAATAATTTTCCGGGTTTGGATGTTTATCCTTGTGCAATTTATGTTTGTAAACTGCCCCCACGATACATGAGAAAATCCTAGTGTGGGGGTGTAACGTTTTAAAAAAAAATTAACTTCTGAGACGGACTCACAATAATTTTGCCTCAAAAACACTAAAGTATAATTATTGTGAATTTGTATGATTTTTATAATTTTCTGTCATATTTTTACTGAACTTATTAAAAGATGTTATACTGGCGCTCTATATACTGGAATACAACAGTAACAGAAGGTAATAAGTACCCAGACGGACCCCTAGCTATAAGGTTAGTCCTACCAAGTAAAATTATTTATTGCCATAATTATCAAATTGAGGATTGGTTTTTAAAATGTTAGGATTAAATAACGCTAGATACGTACTAATTGTGACAGATTATTGATGTCTTTTAATTTTAACATAATCATTACCTTTAAACGGGCTTGGTTTTATTACAAAATGTGGTTAATTAATAGTCGCAGGCTTAAACTATGTATAATGGTTTAAATTTTTTTATAGGATAGGGTAATAAACGAGCACATAATCCACCTGATGTTAAGGGGTGGCTGTGGCCCATAGACATCTAAGTACATCTATCCACGATTATGAATCAAAATGCAGATGCGTTGACTAAAATGAAATACCTCATTTCCAGTAAAAAGGTTATCCGGATCTCTACACTCACCATACGAAACACAGCAGCATTAAGCTACTATTTTACGCTGGTATTCTGTAAGAGCGTGGTTCTTCCCCGGTCAAGCCGACCCAATCGTGCTATAACTATACTACTAATATAACTGCATGGCTCTACCACGTATGAAAACCATTGATTTAACCCCAAAATCTCAATGGAACAAGTTTTGTATAATTTTTTTGAAGTTTTGGCGGGAACTTGACCGCTGTTAAATTGCTTGTTCTTTACTTATTATTGTTTGTAAAGTGACTTGAAGTGGGTTTAGATAAGTAAAAGTTGCAGTTTGGTATATTGAATGCCAACGTATGTGAACTGTTAGTGGAACTAGTGAAACAAGTGCTCCGATGGTGATGTCAAGCTCAAGTTATTTATTTCTTCAACTTTGACGCCTTGAAATACTGTCGTCAACGACTACCTATCTGCATACTCGGACACCCGACAAAGTCTCCCAAAATTTCGGAATGCAAACGCATCAACATATTGTAAAGAAATTTAAAAGGATATTACTTATTTTTTTACTAGGTTCTAACTACATACTTTTTTATTACTTGACACTAGCAAAAAAAACAAGAAATCACCAGAGAAATAAAAAGTACCGTTTTTATAAATAAATGTTTAACCCAAATAAATTCATTACGAGTATAAATCAATTAATTAGACTTTGAATAACATAAAAATGTACACCTATACGTAGAAACTTCGACCGCTAGTGCTCTCGAATCGGCGGTACTTCCGCACACTCTGTATAACCTACCTATATGAACGTGTTGATCGCTTTTAATTCTCGATACGTGCAGACATTCAGTTATACATTATTAATTACACCGTCCCGCGCCCCCGCACGCTCCTCGCCACCCCCGGGGTGGCCCCCACCCCCGCGCGGCTCGTGGCCCCGTGTCGCCTCTCATTGTAATTTAAATCGAATTCCCGACGACAAGTAAATTGAAATATTTCAATTCGCCCCCCCCCCCGCGTCCCCTGCACCACATCGAATCAATTTGAGTTTCATTGATGGTGATATTATTATTTCGAGATCCGTGAACCATTTGCGACAGGGCTGCCAGGATGCGATGGAGCTCCGCGTCCAGTACCTACTTTTTGTAGAATAAGACACACAGACAAACGAGCACACAGTCCACCTGATGGTAAGTGAGAATTGAGGCCCATAGATATCTACCTACATCTATCCTCGATTAGGCTATTTAAAATCAAAAAGAGGATTGCAATGATTTTGATGTCAGTTTGCTGTTACCTGGAGAACGTATTACCTACGCGCATAGTGCGCTAGGGTCATAATATGTTTGGACACTCGAATTTTTAATGTCAGCGATACTAAAAACTAGATTAGAAAGCAAATTTAACATTCTACATATAAAAGTCCACAGATGAGAACGTGCTTATTTTATCGATGAAGCATATTGTTCTAGCCAAAACTAATGGGTAACCTAACTAAGATGTAAGTTCTCGTTAGTTTGAGCTCAAGATCCTTTTTAATTCAATATGCTTAATAAAACACAAATAAAAGTATAAGAAAGGCATTAATTAATATCCATTTTGATAGGCAGATAATCTTTCAAATTTCTTTTTCAATTTCTAATCAATTTTTTTTAGGATAAAGGTGACAAACTCTCTACACTTACCATACGAACGAAAGCGTTAAGCTAACATTTTACGTTGGTATGTTGTAGAGCGTGATCTTTCCCCGGTCGAGCCGACCCATTCGTGCTACAACTAATACCAGTAATATATGTAGCTGTAGCGTGGCGCTACCACGTAAAATATCGTTTAGGACAACATGTTCAACTTCGGACTTTGAATATTGCCAACCATAGTCGTGTCGGCTGGTCTTAGAAATAATATTTTTCAATTCACCACTGAAACGTAGAAATCACGGTAAATAATTTAGTCGACCTATTTCCTACCAGTTTTAGAATGATTGCAAGTTTAGTGGAAATTCAATATAAAAATTAAAGAATTAAATGATACAAATTGCATTTTGACCGCAGTAATAAGCATAATATATCAATGATTTTGACTCTGGGTACCCTGTCTATTAAGATTGTAATAAACAAAAAGTTTCGCTTTTTAAGTATCTATGATTAATCAGTATTCATTACCTAGTAGTTTAAAATGCAATTACAGATTTTGTACATAATTTGTGGATATGCTAAAATTTATAAGCCTGTTAATAATTAATTAGTGTTATGTTAATTGCCAAGGTATAGATTTTGATGGACATTTGTGTGTATTTCGCAGCGCGCTATCTGATACTGAATGTATTGTAGTCGCGAACCTCGGCAGACATTAATGAATGTGCTTTATTGTAAGTAAAATTTTCCCACCGACATCGTTATGCACTCACAAAGCCATATCAGTAAAACTAAATGGAGCTATCAACGCAAGTTTGCTCACGTCACGATGCATCTCACTTTATGTGAGCAGCGACTATCGCAACCATCTATTAAATGCCAAATAAACTCCCTGAACATATTGACCATTAAAAACGTACAGTCTAAACCGTTCAACAAAAATCAACAATGAAATATAAAAGAGATTCCTAACAAACATAATTGTGTTTTTTATGCTTTATTCAATAGCGCTTTGTAATACAAAAACTCGTTCTTGAAAAAGTCACCTTTATAAATTTAGTTTGAGCGCCAATGGTGGCCTAGAGGCGGGAAGCGCGTGCCTCCCATTGGTCCTCTCTAGTCCTCATCTGACTACATTTTATATAACCGGATGATACAAATACAGTTAAGACTACAGAAGGAAAAGGACAGCACTAGTTCATGTATACAGTGTTTCGTTTCTCGCTCCGTCTCGCTCGCACGCCCACATCTGTCAGTGTTGGCAATGAAGCAACAGTGTTGGCAACAACGCGGAGCGGAGCGGTGTTAACTGTTGCGTTCTATTTTCAAACATCCCGGTCCGATTTTAATTTTCGTGTTATATGTTCAGATGCACTGGCAGTTTGGTTTATAAGTTATAGAACGTTCTAACATAGAGACAGTGAAACGTTTGAATTTTAAAGTTTAACTTGAATATTTTGAGTGTTGCAATGTTATTAAAAGGCGCATAGTTTTCGGGTGTGTTTGACTAAATAAATAGTTTGCCTAATTAATAAATTTATTAAAATTAGTTTGTATAATGGAGATGTCTCTACCGAATGGTGTAGACGTATCGCAGTTGGTGCAGCACCCAGTGCTCGCCGCGCTGCCGCCCTTCTTCTTGAGAGCTTCTGAACGATATCAGGTTCGCAATTTGTTACTTCTACAGCAGCAAAATAATAGTTGTAAGTTAGTGTCATAGCCTATTAAAGTCCACTGCTAATCATCCTATGGGCTTGTGTTCAGTCGATTTCTGACAAGCTGCAATGTGTGAACTGAGGATTTTACCAACATAATAAGTATGGACCGCTGTTATGTCAGTAGATATAAAATAAGTGACTATTATAATATGTGAATACAAAATTTTTATTCAATTGAGGCTTCTTTAAAGTTCTTATGAACATCAACATCTACAGTGGTCCAGAAAAACAAGACCATCTCAACAAAGAAGCACTAGCAAAAGCCTGTGTTGCTTTTTTTATAATGTTTTGCTAGAATTTCAATTACATCGTATAATTGTTTATATATATTTTTAAAAACAATAAATGAGTGCTGTATGCTTGTCAAATGTATAGGTATCCATTATTATTTTTTTACTTATATGTCATTTTTAACAATAGTTCTACGTCAGTGGCCAGTGAATTCGCAACTTCAGGGTAAGAGTTTTTTTCACACATTATTGGCCACAATATATTGATATATTTTACAGTTGACATTTTACAATTTTTTTTTAAAATTTAATGTGTAATTTCATAACATACCTACTCTAAGAGATTTTTACCGATTTCAGAAAAAATAATAGAATCAGACGTTACTTTGCGGAAATCTATTATATTAAAAATGTAAAAAATTAATTCACTTAGATCCGCATAATAAAATGAAACGATGTGTCTTACCTAGTTGAGAGAGCACCTACCGCTAAGAGATTGGTCACTTTTTTGCACTTTGCGTTTAGTCATCGCAGAGTCACCTGAGATTGCCTCCTGTAGAGCTGAACACGTGTCGTATTATCGACGGTGGCGAGTCTGTCCTGGTGTAGTGGTGGTGGGAGCAGTGGTGACGTGAGCAGTGAACGCGGTTCAGAAGGACAGGAGGTGCTGTTCAAACTAGATAAGACACATCATTTTATTGCATTACGCGCATCTTAACGAACTAATTTTAACATCTTTAATCAGAAAACATTTTTTAGTTTTAGCCAATCTTAATTAAGTTACCTGCAGCATATATCTCTCTTATAACATAATTTAATAGATACAAATAAAAAAACAAAGTACTTTATACGTATCACTGTTGGGTAGGCTGCTATTTTAATTATTTGTTTATTTTTTTACACACTATCCGCCCTGGCTTCGCGCGGGAGATTTTTGGATCTCGACAACAGCGCCACCTACCGGGTCAAATCGAGTTTATAAACCATCAAGAGGCTCATTAAAATACACAAAAAAATGCCTCAAAATCGGTCCAACTGTTTTAGAGTTTTTGCGAAACTAACAGACAGTAAATGCTTTTTAGATATCTTAACTATTATAACTAAATGCTTTCAGTATGTCAACTGGTAGCGTCACTGGGCTATTGTGAGCTGCTCAGGTAAACTTGTTTAATAGATATTTTTCTCATATTTCTGAGAGACTCTATTTTGGTGGAATTTACATCCTAATGTAGGTAGAGTTCGCCGAATCACTCTAAGTATTGCAAATTACCGTGTTCATAAATATATATTATGATAAATTAATTATTATGATGTGTTTTTTAATACAGCGTGAATGTTTTAACTACAATTTTAAAATATTTTCAATCAACCGCCATTTTTACTTTTAATCATGTCCGCAAATCCGACGGCGCGTACGTGTTAAACGAACTGTAAGTTGTAGTGAGATATCCATTCGCTATTTCTGGACGCAGTGCTAATACTTTGCTCTGTTCC
Source organism: Parnassius smintheus behrii (assembly GCA_036936625.1). Taxonomy (NCBI): domain Eukaryota; kingdom Metazoa; phylum Arthropoda; class Insecta; order Lepidoptera; family Papilionidae; genus Parnassius; species Parnassius smintheus. The sequence goes on from JAUPFT010000022.1 coordinate 436,938, forward strand.
ATGTAATGTGCAGTTGTCGTTGAGAGTAAGTATTGGAGTGGAAGGTGGAAGATTCTAGTTTCTTAAATGCTATCTTTTCCTTCACGTGCGTAATTGATGGCCGGGCTCCGGTGACTAACGCGTGCCGGAAAATTTGTTCAACAAACCCGAATTACAGAGACTGGTGACGACGAATGGTACATGGATCAGTACCGTAGTATCACTAACCTGTCCAGCATGCTGAGTTTAGAAATATATACTATTTTTACATAGCTATGCATTATTTATTTATATATTATATGGACGACGTAACAGATAGCAATCAAATAATAATAATAATAACGTTATTAAAAATCAAAAAAAAAGAATAAGAATATCCTCGCACTCGGCTGGCGGCCTGCATGCTGCCGCGTCCAGCGCCAGCTCCAGACGCGCCCCGGCGACCCCCAGGCAGCGGCCCTATACGCTTTCTAATCATATCCATATTCTAATCATATTCATATAATCGGGCTGTCGTGAGGGCTCTTAACCCAATGCTGGTAACCTATTTGGAAGCCAGCCGGGACCTTTGCGAGACGGACTCAGTTCTTTTCGGCGCCGCAGTGGCAGCTTGCCGTATTATTGGCGCTAAACATCCCATGGCTGGACGCGATACTAAACAAAGTAGCGCCATTCCAGCCTGGAGAAAAAGAATTGAGGACCATATCGCAAAGGCAAGCGCCCTTATCGGCAGACTGATAAGCTTCAGGTCGGGTAATAATAGACCGAGGGTTGTGCGCACCGTTAGAATGACGTTTGCTGGGACAAATAGAGTTTGAGATATCACGCAGAAACTAACGGAGCGCATAGACGATCTGAAGCAAAAGATTGCTGCTTGGGGGAAGCGGATTAGCCGATTTACCGAGAGGTCAAGGCGGTTCAACCAGAATCGTCTCTTCCAGAGTGATCAGAAGAGGCTCTACAAATCATTGGGTATCTTCCAGGGCGATTGTCTGAGTCCAATCTGGTTCTGCCTCTCCCTGAACCCTCTCAGTACCTTACTGGAGGGATCCGGGAGAGGATTTCAGCTACGGAAAGGAGGGACAAAAGTGACACACCTTTTCTATATGGATGACCTCAAGTTATTCGCCTCCAGTCACTCCCATCTTATGGAATTGCTAAAAATCACTTGTGAATTTAGCAATTCCATTGGAATGGAGCTGGGGACGGATAAGTGTGCGGTCCTCCATGTTGAAAGGGGAAGGGTTGCTAACTCTGAGGGCATAGATTTATCTATGCCCGTCAACTTAAGGACCCTTTCCGAGGCTGAAACATACCGATACCTGGGTATGTCACAGAACATCGCTATCGATGAGGCTGGTATGAAATAGTCAGTTTGCGACGTGTTTTATGCACGCTTGACCAAAGTGCTTAATAGCTTTTTGTCCGGTGTGAATAAAACACACGCATATAACGGTTGGGTCATGCCTGTCCTTATGTATACCTTTGGCATACTCAGGTGGACTCAGACTGAACTTAACGCCCTGGATAGAAAAGTCCGCACTACCATGACGTCCCATAGGATGCATCATCCGAGATCGTCGGTAATGAGGCTGTACTTGCCGCGAAAGCATGGTGGGCGTGGCTTTCTGAGCGCGCTCACCATGCATAATCGTGAAGTGTGCAGCCTCCGTCATTACTTCCTGGCGAGATCGGATGATCCATTCTATAATGACGTCATTTCTAGTGATAAAGGGCTTACCCATCTATCCTTAGCCAACGAGCAATGGCAGGACCCATCACTGCTTAGCATTTTCGACCGGGAGACCGTATGGAAGGAGCTCCACGGGAGGTACTATAGGGCTCTAAATCAGCCCTTCGTAGATACAGTCGCCTCCCTCAACTGGCTACGTTTCGGTGACCTCTTCAGGGAAACCGAGGGTTTTGTTTGTGCTATACAGGATCAGACAAAACCCTCAAAAAAAAAGGAGAAGACCAACAACTATTGGAGATACATCCTAAAGGATGGAACCGTCGACGTCTGTCGAGCATGTCGCCATCCCGGGGAGTCACTTAGGCATGTCATCTCCGGTTGTTCGGCGCTTTCTAACTCTGAGTACTTGCACAGGCACAACCTAGTAGCCAGAATTCTACACCAGGAGCTCGCTCTGAAATACCGGAAATTGCCGTATTACAAGTAGGTACTTGCCGGAAGCCGTGCTCGAAAATGACCGCACCAGGCTCTACTGGGACCGGGCCATCATCACAGACAGGACTATTCTTGCGAATAAGCCTGATATTGTGCTGATGGACCGGGCACAGTCAAGGATATTTTTGGTCGACATTACCATTCCGTATGACGAGAGCCTCGTGAAAGCCGAAACAGATAAGCGAACAAAATATCTGGACCTGGCTCACGAGACCGACCGAAATTATTCCTGTAGTCGTCTCTGCGAATGGGATAATCCCAGTCAGCCTCTCGGGTCATCTGAGGCGACTGGGAATCCGTGACGGACCGCTCTGGGCTCAAATGCAAAAGGCAGTGGTCCTCGATACCGCCCGCATCGTCCGTCGGTTTCTTTCCCTTTTACCCCTAACCCTCGGCCGTTTGGTCTCTCCTGCCGTGGGCTTCCATCCGGTTGGATCTTTATTTATTTGTGTATTTTTTGTATTTATTTTATTTCATTGATATTTATGTATATTTATCTTTTCATTTTAATTTATAATTATATATTTATAGAAACCAACCAAATGAGAAAACTGTACAGATACCCCAATAATAATAATAATAATAATAAGTTCTTTATTTCCAAGAGGTTGTACATCACGATATTTGCATAACATTATTTAATAAAGCTACATTGGTACATATACCTGAAAACATAGCATGTGCAGCCGAACTAGGAGACCTGTGCATCAGCTGTCAGCGCCATATCCCCACCATTAATTTATAGAAATATTAGGATGCAAGCAAAAGTTAAATAATCAAATACTATCTAAAAATTTGTACATTCCGCTAATATAACCTAAGTACAATGAAATTAAATGTATTACATGTGTCTACCACACAAGAAACCAACTTTTTCGCTATAAGATAATTATTATAACATACTTCACATAAACATATACTTACTGATACTGCACTATTGAATATCCTGGATTTTAGGTCAAAAATATCCTTCGTTCTTGTTATCGGGTTAAACAAGAAGTATTATTCTTATAACTCCGCAGGTAAAATGTCTTGCTAGAAATTCGGAGATTGTGCTTTGTAGTCAAATTTAATTTACTTATGAGGTAAGGATAGTCGACCCAATCATAGGGAACTTTATGTAAATATATAAGACGATAGAGCCGTCATAGCGCTCGCTCTAAAGTTTACAGTACGCGAGCAAACAGGGTTCGATCGCCGGCACCAATGAAATTGTTATTTGCTATTTTTAGTGCTAGTTACCACGTGCTTGGCGGTGAAGGAAAATATCATGAGGAAAGCTGCAATTCCGAGAAATTAGGAAAAAATATTTCGAAGACATTTGATTAACTTTAAGGTGACATTCCTTACGATGAATAACTCGACTCTCCCTCGTCGACTCCCTCGCTATAACTAACGAGGTTGCAAGGCAAACCACATTTTGTAGCCAGGTATTCTAAGCGTTCTTTTCTGCAGTACGCTGCTATTTCACGCTTGTACGCTGTGCAAGGTTACGGAGCCGTTATTTAAACATTCATTAACAATAAAGTAATTATTTTATAATATAATAAAGTAATCTATACTAATAGTAAAGATAAGTAAAATTTTTTGTTAGTAAATACGTAAACCTCTGAAACTACCAGTCCGATCAGTTGAATTCTTTTAGTGCATGAAAGCAAGATTCACGAGGAATAGTATAGGCTATCTAGCATTAGACTACAACTCTCAGCTAGCCCTAAATATTGATTTTCGTTTAGTAAGTCGGAGGAAAAAGCGCTCTCGAAATTATTTATCCGTGCGCTGGAGTAATGGTTAGTGATACGTAAATACTATGTGCTACAAAAATATAGCTCTTCCCTCTATCTACAAAAACGTCCGCGTTACCTTAGACCTATTTTGTATACATAAGCTACAATAAAGTATTTTTGGCAAAAAGTTATTGAAAATTAAAAAGTGATTCATATTAATCCTTACGAACGAAAGTTACTTAATCATCAAGACAATTTCATGCTTGCTTTGCTATTTATGGTATGTTATTTGGGCGCAAAGTTTAAAAAATCAACAGATCTAGGTTTATTTGACGGTTTCTCTGAATTTATTAACGTAATTAATTTTTAATTTATACATATTTAATAAACTTATTGCGTTAGCAACGGCCGAGTTTTATTAATTTGAGTTGTTATGAAGAATATGCAGCTGCCATGTTTTGATTTAGTTCGCTCTGCCGCCTCTCACGACGCCCGCGAGATGATGACCGACCGCCACCACACGGTTGGAGTTGAGTAACTTACATGCTCGCTAATGTCCAATTTATCTATTTACGTAAGACAGAGAGCTCTTAACCGTATACAAGAAACAAAGACAATCGATTAAAGTCTTCTCCTATGAATTTGTCGCTTTGTTGAACCGGCCACTTTGAACTGTAATAACTATGGTTCGACTTGTAATTTTAAATTCAAATAAATTTTATATTTCAGGCACGTTCTTTACTCAAATTCATATATTTGTTTTTTTCTTCTGCAATATCGCTATATTTATGATCGGGCTGTAAGAAACAAACTCTCATCTTAGGTATGTTTATACTTTCTTAGAATTCCCTAACTGTAGGAAAACTCGTTTTTTTTTTGATTATGAGGTTCAATGTAGAAACAGTTTGTAGGTGGTGGGACTCGCTCCGTGCACAGTCGTTTGTCCGGGGGGTGGGGGGCACCAGCTGACCTATCTCCCGTGCTCCGGCCTGAAGGGCATGGACAGCCGGTATACTTACAGGCTGAGAGGCTTTCCATGTACCTAATATACCAATATTCGGAGGGACGACGCATTGTAGCCTTATTCGCTTACCATCACGTAGTTACAACCTAGTTTAAAGAGCACCCCCGCCCTGACAAAACAATAAAACAAAATAAAATAATAAATAAATAAACAACCCTGATTTGCGTAGACTATACCGTTACCACTCCCCGAACACCACTAAGCTAGGAAAGGCGCACCACCGACGACAATACGACACGTGTATCGCCTCTACACGAGGCATCTACAGGAGAGGTCGACTCAGTAGTATATGGCAACTTAATGATATTAGCAGCTTATTACGCGGGATCTTAACCAATTATTTTTAAAATACTTAACGTAGAACCACGTGGCAAGGTCACGCTGCAAGTTATATTTTAGTTGTAGAACGAATGGGTCGGTTCGCCGGGGAAGGATCACGCTTTCACAGAATATCTGTCTTTCGTATGGTGAGTTTACAGAACTTAGTCCTCAGGGGTGACAACGCATCTGTATTTTGATTCTTAATCTAGGATAGATGTAGATGTCCATGGACCACATCATCCATTTAACATTATTGCATACTCATTTGTCACCCGTATTCTATAAAATGCCCCTCGTTTGGCAGATGCTCCTTTGACTCTACCACTCGTGAATACGCTTAACAACATTTTATTATTCCTCGATATTATAACTTAATTATATCATTCAATGTCGAACAGCTCATGTTACGGGTACGTTGCGTCGAGTGTTATCGAAGGGAAATCACACCGCGTCATTACACTACGTTACACTTCACTGTTGCAAGATGTAATTAGCACGATGTGTGTAGTTACAGTTTGCAAGGCGAAGTGTCGATTACGGAAGGGGCGGGGACACGATATTACAAGTTACAATAGTACGTGCAACCAAATGTTACACGGTACCGGCTTTCGTTCACATTGTAGTATTATGTTGATGTTTAATATATTATTATTATTATAATTGTTTTCTATTTTTTGCGTTGCCAACCGTGAGGACTAAGATAGAATGCCACGTTTTCAGTAGAAAGGGTCTTTGGTTTTCTGCACTCATCGTACTAAACACAACAACATTAAGCTGCTATTTTAAACTGGAATTCAGTGAAAGAGTGGTCGTGCTCTGGTCCGGCAAACATAATATGTATAAAAACAATACCGATTGCTGTCTTTGACACTGTAGGAGAGAAAGAAAGAAAGAAAACATTCTGCAGCTACGAGCACCACAGGTAGCAAAACAGTTACGATTAAAACAAAATGAAAAATACAAAGATCAAAATACAGATTTATTGCATATCATATATATTGCTTTATATATAAGTGAAAGTACACATCGTGGTGCGGGTAGTTTTGTAGTCTGCGATACTTCAATACTTCCTACACGGTCGATAGCTTTCGTGCGCGTAGGTCACTCAATAAGTTTTGAGACGCTCGGAATTTAAAAATGGAACGCTTCCGTGGTATATGTTTCTAAAAAGCAAATTTATAATATAGCTCAATATTAAAAGAAAACGAAATTCTATTAATTTTTAACGCTTCTCGCGCTTTTCATTTAAAACGATGGATCTTAACCGTGAACATTTGCGCGCTGTGATCTATTATGATTTTAAATTTAGTTTAACTGAACAATTAAGTTTACAACGATTAAAATAAGCATTAGGGGATTCAGCTCCATCACGCGCAACAATTTTTAGCTTGTTTGCTGATTTCATAACAGGTAAAATTAAGCTTAAAGATGACCAAAGAACGGCAGAAAATGTATGGACTACTAAAATGTTGCTGCGAGAAGACCCACGAATCACATATACGGACATCGAAAAGATTGTATTCACTAGTTCGGGGAACATTCATACAATCCTACATCAACATTGTAGAGTAAGGAAGCTTCTTAGTTGATTGATTCGTTGTTTGCTCTCCGAAAGCGAAAAACAGACTCGTATGAATCGGTGCCATGAAATGCGTCTACGTTTTGAAAACGGGGCATCTAGGCGTGTTTCATAAATCTATAGTCTCTGCCTACCCCTCTGGGTGACAGGCGTGAGTGTTTATGTGTGTATGTATGCTTCTCATGTGGTTCCATATAAATTTGTTCAATATATGAACAGTAGTTTTTGAGTTATCTTTAATGATTCGTGTTTAATTGACCTTGACTATCTTACATTAATGATGTTGTCATTTATTTTTACCACTTTTACATAATTTTTAAATTTTACCACTTGTACCAAAATCTACTTCGGACTTATTAAAACAATGATACAGGACTTATAATCCGGTGCTGGTTAAGTTCCCATCAAAACTCCATGTTTAGTACTTATACACTACATGACCTCATAATTAACTTGTGGCTATAGTATTTCTGTGAACATACAAATGATTACTTTTGAGATCAATATAGCGTGGCAAACGAGCAAACAGTACTTGTGATGGTAGTTGGCTACTGCAGTCCCTGAAACTTACGTACCTATAACATACGTGGTAGAGCCATGCTGCAGTTATATTAGTAGTATAGTTGTAGCACGAATGGGTCGGCTCGACCGGGGAAGGTCCACGCTCTCACAGAATACCAGCGTGAAATAGTAGCTTAATGCTGCTGTATTTCGTATGGTGAGTGTAGAGAACCGGAGACCCTTTTTACTGGAAACGAGGCATTCCATCTTAGTCCTCACGGGTGACAACGTATCTGCATTTTGATTCGTAATCGAGGATAGATGTAGATGTCTATGGGCCACAGTAACCACTTACCATCAGGTGGACTGTGTGCTCGTTTGTCACCCTATCCTATAAAAAAAAAAACCTTCCACCAGGTGATAAGTACACAGGATGGTTTGTTTTATGTGACGCGTCAATATGACCTCATAGGGTTAAGTTGTTCAGAACATACACGAGCACGAGGACTGACATTGCGTTTATCTCTCTAATGTTAAAACACAACATAATATTACATGAACTCTCATGCCTGTCACCCATAAAGGTAGGCAGATACTACAACTTACTCGTATTTGGCACGCTACTGACGTAATAAGACATCATCTGACCCCTCTTGCCTCCTTCCATATTATATCTACTATTACATGGTTGCCGATTAAGGGTACTCTTAATTTGGTTTATCTTCCATACATTTATTTATCGAATCATCCTAATGCAATAATAATAACGTATTAGCCATTAGTCTGAACAAAAGGTCGCTAATTATAGGTAATGTCGACAAGCACAAAAACAGAAACCCCTTATAATTATAAAATAAGGGTGGCACACAAGCTAATAATCCTTTTGATGATAAGTATATGCTAGGGCCCATAGACATCCACACATACCCTCGATTAAAAATCAAAATGCAGATACGTTGTCACCCCTGAGGACTAAGGTTGAATGCCTCGTTTTCAGAAAAAAGGGTCTCCAATATTCTACAATTATCATAGGAAACACAGAGCATTAAGCTGATAGCGTCCTTGAAGTGGTCCTTGACAACGCATCTGCTTTTTGATTCTTAACTGAGGATACATGTATATGTCTATAAACCAAAGAATATACTTACCATCAGGACTGTGTGCTCGTTTGTCACCCTATGTCCATTAAAGTCCGGCAGTAGACTTTGGCTGATACGATTGTTATTCTAATGGTATTAATAAAAAATACTCCTTCTTGTTGCAGAGGACACCGAAATGCGCTAGGTGTCGCAACCACGGCGTGGTCTCGGCGCTGAAGGGTCACAAGCGATACTGCCGCTGGAGAGATTGCGTCTGTGCCAAGTGCACCCTCATTGCAGAGAGACAGCGCGTTATGGCCGCACAGGTATACTAGCATTGAATTATCTTCTCACATATACGTAGCAGAGCCACATTGCAGCTATATTGCGGATTAGAGCACTCGTTGGCACGAACAGAGAAGAAACTTTACAGAAAACCAATGTGAAATGGCATTAAAATATTTGTTAAATAACCTAACTTCGCTTACATTTATATGTGGTAGAGCCACGCTGCAGTTATATTACGGTTGTATGGGTCAGCTGGACCGGGTATTAAGGGCACGCTCTCACAGAGTAACGACATTAAATAGCAGCTTCATGCTGAATGTGAATGTAGAGCACTAGACCCTTTTCACTGGGGCATTCCATCTTAGTGATCAGGGGTGGCATTGGGGTCCACAGCAGCAATTTAAGTTTTTCAATACTTAGCTTTACTCATTACGAATGATGAAGCAAATCTTTTAGTTCGTATGAGTACTGATTGGACAGCATATACGTGGAGATCTACTGATTTTCTGTTTGTCTGTCAAGTTATGCTCTCTACATACACACACACACACACACACACACGCACTTTTTTATTATTCATAGTAGTTATGAGGAAGCTGTTACTACCAACCCCCTGTTTCAATTCTCTTTTCCTCCTCTTACGACGACCATGAGATGATACGGACCAAACTAAAATACGTGCAAATAATTTTGTGGCTATATCAGCTTTTGTTTGTTTTTTTTTTATTTTTAGTATTTGACAAAAATCTACATGAATGAATAATATTTGGATGAATTGAATTGCGTATTGATGCGAGTAAACTTAAAAATTTTAGTGCAGTGCATCTTAATTTTTAATATAGAATAGATATACGTGTCTATAGGCCACAGCATTTACAGCCACTGGACTGTGTGCTTGTTTGTCACCTCTGCATCTTGTCATCAGCCTGGGTAAGTCCATTCTTGGGTAAGTCCACTGGTCTTGAGCATCTCGAATTGGAAGAAGGTTTTGAGTTAGTCGCTCTTGGCAGGCGATTGAGCCAACCTATTTATGCAACAACCATAACATATCTGCAGCTGCAGTTCCACCACGTAGACGTCTTCTACTTTAATTTAAAAAATTCTTGGTAATACGTCACTAAACATTTAAAATTTTATAACATTTTATCATGATGTAGGTCGCCCTGAGGAGGCAGCAAGCTCAAGAAGAGAACGAGGCTCGGGAACTGAACTTGCTGTACGGCGGCCAGCCGTCGGCGGTACCACATCACTATCCTGACCTGCCTGATGATGCACCAGGTTGGTTTACTGTGTTTATGCAGCTATTCGTTCACGTATTATCATCGATGCCCTTTTCTTTCAAAAAGTTGTCTAGGTGCAATCTCTATTTATAATAAGACATTAATCTTGACACTCAATTTTTTTCTTCTTTCGTTGGCCGTTGCTTTTTGCATAAAAAGTTATCCATGTTTTAACCGTGTAATGTCGGTGTAAGAATATCCAGTGCAGTGGTAGATACAGGCTACTCGAGTGCTTGTGTTAGGATCAACGGGGCCTACTCGGACAACGTGTCGGAGAGGGCTGTGTGGCTTCCACGTGGCCGTTCAACCTGTTTATGGACAGTTATTTGGAAAATATGAAAGTTGAAGAATGCGGGTTAAGAATGGGTAAATTAACCGTCAAATACCTTTTGCACGCCGATGATCAAGTCAAATATGCGTCCATGGCGGCCGAGTTGCAAATGATGGTTACATTAATGATTAGGTCATTAAAAGAAAGGGCAATAAAAGTGAATGCAAGTAAGATGAAGGTTATGGTTTTTGAAAGAGAAGAAAGTAAAACGATATGTGAAATAAGAGTAAAAGTCGAGGTAGAGGTCGAACAAGTAGATGAGATATATGATGAAATGAATAAAAGATGAAAATATACAAAATATTTTTGGATGTGTATTCAGCACTGATGGAAGATATGATAAAGATATAGTACGACGAATGAACGCAGGAAATAAAGTAAATGGGGCTCTACACTCTGTTGTGAAATGTCAGAATGTGTCGATAAAGGCACGTATGATAATTCACAATGCTGTATTAGTCCCTACTTTAACGTATGGTAGTGAAAGTTAGGTGTGGCAGAAGAAGCACGAAAGTGGAATAAATGCAGTAGAAATGCGGTCGCTAAGGAGTATGTTAGGGCTGAATCTGAATGACAAGGTGAAAAATTGTGTGATAAGAGAAGAGTGTGCCTTGCAAGATGATGTTGTGACCAAGATCAAGAAAGGAATGCTTCGATGGTTTGGTCATGAGGAAAGAATGTCAAAGAAAATTTATGTTGCAGAAGTGAAGGGCAGAGTTGGAAAGGGACGTCCTAGGCAAAAATTTATCGACCAAATTAGCGATTTATTGAAAACGGGCCAAATTAGGAGTACCCTTAACCGACGAGCATGTATGCGTAGAAATATGAATATGGAGGAAGCGAGAGAGGTATGTCAGAATCGTGCTAAATGGAAGTCTTTAAATCATTATGAAATTTAAAGAGTTTCCTTAGTGAATAATGATGGCAAAAACACGATTAACACATTTCGGCTTAATACAATAAGATCGCAAAGTTCCTCAAAATCTATAATTTTAGGTACGTCCATTAAAGGAAAAAGCAGTTTCATTCAAATGTAATTAAAGCAATTTCTATTAAATTCTGTTTATGTGTTGACCAGTGAATAGGAATTATGGGTTTATTTTCCAATAAAAGAGTATATTTCATTTTAAAAAGAAATATCAAATAAACATCGTGCAATAAAAATGCGCGCGGGCCGACCAAACAGGAGCATATCGTCGCTCCTCACTCGTGACCACGATACTATTTTACCGCAAGTAGTAATAAAAAGGAGGCCATGTTTTCTAATGATTTGATGCAACCGTATCGTCGTTGGTCGAGCCTAAGGTTTCAGATCAAATGTAATAATATTCGTATGTATATTTAATCGCGCGTAGCGGTAGCATTTCTTTACTGCCAATGCCAAGGAGTGCGTTCAAGTGGCACCTCCATCTTACCTATTTAGTAACGCGTGCGTTGCAGTGTTCCGCTATGAAAGGTATATAGTCAGTATAATCACAGGCAGTGCATGGCATTTTACTCCTCAGAGGGGTGCAGGTGGCCATATTTCATTTATTTGTTTAAGAGTGAGAACTACCCGCGATGTTTGTAAAACACTTATCTTTAGCGCTGGTGCAAGTACAATGCCAATTTTTTTACAGAATTAAGGTGACAAACGAGCACACAGTCCATATGATGTAAGTGGATGCTGTGGTCTATAAACATCTACATTCAAACTCGATTAAGAATCAAAATACATGCGTTGTTAGCTTTGAGGATTAACATTAAAAGGCCTGGTTTATAGTAAAAAGTGTTTCCGGTTCTCTACACCCATCATACATAAATATAGCAACAAGCTGTTATATCACGTTAGTATTCTGTGAGAGCGTATTTCTCCCTCGGTGGAGCCAATTCTTTCGTACTACAACCATAATATATATAATTGATACTTAAATCTACACGTATTAATCATGTAGTCTACAACAGTGTAGCATATAGCAGTCTAACCTATTCCGTATCGTCGGGATACTGATGAGACTGGCTCGCACTCTAGACTCTCTGTAGACTCTACGTAAAACTCTTTCTCATTGTCAAAGATCTATAGCCCGCTTTGTTTGAAATTACTTGCAGGTGTTCACAGCACATATTTAAATGCCAATTTCGTTTAAATTTTTAGTTTTTTAGTGTCTTATTTAGATTTTTCGATAAATGCGTACCCCATCGAGAATTTCAAGTTGCCCATTAATGCAAACAAAGGTTTGCGGAGAAAGGAACGCACCGAGGAGACCAATTACGCGGCTCAAAAGTGCAGTGTTGCCACTTGTGACGGCTCCAGCTACTCCAATACTCCAATAGTGACGGCAAGCGTTTTATATAGCTCTGCTATTATTGTGTTCATTTGAATCGAAGTGAATTTCTGGTATTATGCTATAATTAGATATTTAGATACAATTTAATTAAATTGTTGGTCCTATTTATTTTTGGCGCTATTAAGATTACGATATATATTTTAATGCCTGAGAGAATTTACAAGATGTCTTAGGTATTTTTTTTACGTTCCAAGGCTTTCGATTGTGTTCATCATGAAACATCAGGAAACTATAACTTTACTTTGTCAAAAATATTGTCAAAAAGCTTTTATCAATGGTTATAAATATTTCTCCGATTGGTAATATCAATGGGCATTCCTCAGATCTTGATTCTTGGCAGATTCTTGTTCTTAATCCATATTGATGACTTACCTCATCTTGTAGGGGACAATCACGATATAGTATTTGTTGATAATACTTTTTTAATTTTCATTTGCAAGGTGTGTTATCCATATCCAAGAGTACTGATGAACTTCCATATGTCAGCTGAAGATGCACTTGTCCATGGATTGTACGAGGTTTAGCAGCTCTCACCGTCTGATTGCATCGATTTCTCGCAACTTTTTGTGCATTCTATTTTTCGACTGTGCGCTTCCTCTTAAAGACACGGAACGCTCTATCACGCTTCACCATGGTCATTACTACCCTACCCTGCTGTTGTCCATGGAACTGGAGGGCGACTAAGTCTAACAACACGCTTGGGAGCATTTTTTAAAAAAAATTTGTTATATTGTCTTCCAGGATATTATCTTTATAATCAACTGTAGACGCAGCAAACACAGAAGACCAGTCAATTTAATCAGCATCACGCTTAAGCTTTTCAACATCCAGTCTATCAAAACTACGAATATAGGTAGACCGAGATTGATTTAGGCTTGGGATACTTTAATTTGTATGAAGAAAAAGCAAAACATAGCCGTGAAAAACCAGAAGAAGTGAATTGACCGTAGTCGGCACCATTCTCAACATAGGAAACGGTTATATTATGTTCAATCCATGTGTCCGTCGAGTCAATATTACGAGTATGATGTGTGTGCATTTAATAGCAGAATAGTCTGATAATACGACGCCATGGTGTCAAAATGTTTGATTTGTGAGTCGCCATTAAAAGATCGGTGTTAAAGTCTCCCATGATAATGTAATATGAGTAAACAAATTCACTTCCAAATCATGTGGACGTGGACAGTAGATGACTCCAAGGAACACTTTAACACCCTTGAATGAGAGGATGAACTTTCTATTCTAGTACATTCATATTAAGTTACATAAAAAATAGCTCAGTAAAAATTTCGCAACAGGAACAACACTAGTGATCGGACTTATTCGTTGGATATTGTAGCTGCGCCCAGCCGGAATAGAAACCAGGCGTCGAGCAAACTTGTTCACTTGCTAATTTGTTCCGATCCCTTTTATGAATTCTATCCAAAAGCTCGTTTTTTGTTGTGAACGGCGCGAAACATTTTTCTAAATTCGAATCTATAAAATGCGAATCTCTATGCTTGTTGTTAAATTTTAAAATTGCTTTACTTAAAAATTATTTTATTTATTTGCCGTTGAAGCCCATTAACACCCACTGCTGAACACAGTCCTCCCCCATAGATTGTCTGACATGGGGGACATGGGGCAGTGGATATTGTTACACCGCGACTACACGGTACGATGTTTATTTGTTTATTCTTCTTTAAATGTCGTGATTTGGAACTCTATGAAACGAAAAGGTACATCTACTTTTAAGATTTAGCTATTAAGAGAATGAGATATAATATTGTATTAAATTAGACGCGTTATTTTTAAGGCCACCTTGCGCAGCGTGGCGTCTATTTTACGTACGACTATGAGACTCGACCAAATTTTGTTTGATAAAGTGACTTTACTTATAAAATGAAGTAGATGGAAATTTCCTTGAAAAAAATATTATCTTATATATATATAAACACTCACACCTGTCACCCAGAGGGGTAGGCAGAGACTACGGACTTCCATTTGGCACGATCCTGACATACCTCTTTCGCCTCCTTTACATCTATATTTGCCGTGTAGTGGCGGTGCAGAATATCCACTACCCCATATCTTCCCGTGGGTGTCGTAAAAGGCGACAGAGGAAACAGGCAGGAGATGGGCAGCAGCATCTTCCTGATAACAGCAACTGTACGACAAAAAAAAACTGCGGTTGCCAACCCGCTCGCCAAGCGTGGCAACTATGGCAATATACCACCCATGAATAATTACACAAATAGACGGCCCCCAGTCCCCGGCGGCCCCGCTATTCCTGGCTACGGTGGCGACCATGGTAACGGTGGGGCAGGGGGTGCTAAGAATCTCCGGTGGAGGTTCGGTTGCCACCTACGACGACTCGACCTGGCAACATTTAACGCACGCACACTGAGGACTGACGAGAAGATCCTGGAGTTGGAAGAAGAGATAGACAAGTTGCGCTGGAGTATTATAGGATTATCCGAGGTCCGAAGAGAGGGGGAGGACACGGTGATTCTCGAATCCGGCAACTTGTTCTATCACCGGAAGGGCGACCATCTGTCCCAAGGAGGTGTCGGATTTATCGTCCACAAGTCTCTCGTCAACAACGTTGTAAAGATTGGGAGTGTGTCGACGAGGGTCGCGTACCTGATACTCAGAATCACCAAACGGTATTCGCTGAAGGTCATACAGGTTTACGCACCAACCTCGGCACATCCCGATGAGGAGGTGGAGGAAATGTATGAGGATATTTCCAAAGCCATGCATTCCTCCAAAACCCACTACACGGTGTTGATGGGAGACTTCAACGCAAAACTAGGCACAAGAGAAAGCGGTGAGCTGAAGTTAGGGAAATTTGGAGTAGGGCAACGGAACCGAAGGGGCCAGCAGCTGGCCGACTTTATGGAGAAAGAGGGACTCTTTATGATGAACTCTTTCTTCCAGAAGCGGCCCCACAGGAAGTGGACCTGGTCGAGCCCCGACGGTTCGACAAAAAATGAGATTGACTTCATTATGACGACCAGACGCCAACTGTTCAGTGATGTCTCAGTGATCGCAAGGGTGAAAACTGGCAGCGATCACCGAATGGTTAGAGGCACACTGAACCTAAACGTTAAGTTGGAGAGGTCTCGTCTAATGAAGTCAACGCTCCGTCCCCCTCGTGCTCTAATCCAGAATCCCGAAAACTTTCAGCTCGAGTTACACAATCGGTTTCAGTGCCTACAAGATTGCAATGCAGTGGACGATATGAATGACAAGCTCGTGGAAACTGTCCATGCGGTCGGAGCTAAGTTCTGCAAGACCCGCCGCAGAAGAACACAAAAACTCTCCGATCACACTCTTAATCTCATGGCTGTTAGACGGGAGATGAGGCTGCAATCGTCAACAGATTTGACAGCATACAGGCAACTGAAAAGACAGATCTCCAAATGCATGCGGCGAGACTTACGCAACTTTAATACTGCTGGTATTAAAAAAGCGATCGAGCGGAATCAGGGCTCCAAAGTCTTTGCCAGAGATCTGTCTGCCCGTAAGAGCCAACTGTCAAAGCTGAAGACTGAGTGTGGCAGCATCATTTCCGGGACACCTGAGATTTTGAGTGAGATTGAGAGGTTCTATGGGCAGCTGTACACATCATCGTTGGAGCCACACGCAAGTGTGAGTAACGATCCAAGAGCAAGTCTTATCCGACACTATTCCGATGACATCCCGGACGACAGTCGGAGCGAGATTAGAATGGCTCTCCAGCACCTTAAAAACGGCAGGGCCCCAGGCGAGGATGGAATTACAGCGGAGCTTCTGAAAGCGGGTGGAACACCGGTACTTGAAGTCCTTCAGAAAGAAGCTCTTCAATTCCGTCCTCCATGGTGGCACTACTCCAGAGGCGTGGAGCAGAAGTGCGGTGGTCTTGTTCTTTAAGAAAGGCGACAACGCTCTCTTGAAGAACTACAGACCGATTTCCCTTCTGAGCCGCGTCTACGTGCTGTTTTCGAGAGTCATTACGAATCGTCTCGCACGCAGACTCGACGACTTCCAGCCTCCCGAACAAGCCGGTTTCCGAAAAGACTTCAGTACCATAGACCACATACATACCCTGCGGCAGATTGTACAGAAGACTGAAGAGTACAATTTGCCACTTTGCCTGGCGTATGTGGACTATGAGAAAGCCTTTGATTCCGTCGAAATTGGGGCGGTGCTGCAGTCCCTTCAGCGGTGCCAAGTTGAATGTCGGTATATCGAAGTGCTGAAGTGTTTGTACAGAAGGGCTACGATGGCTATCCGAGTACAGAACCAGAGCTCGAAACCTATCCAACTGCAGAGAGGTGTAAGACAGGGTGACGTTATATCCCCGAAACTCTACACCGCTGCTTTGGAAGACGTTTTAAGCTACTGGACTGGAAAGGATACGGTATTAACATCAATGGCGAGTACATCACTCACCTTCGATTTGCCGACGATATAGTCCTTATGGCAGAATCGCTGGAGGACTTAAGCACTATGCTCAATGGCCTCAATAGTGCCTCCCAACGGATAGGTCTTAAGATGAACATGGACAAAACAAAGATCATGTTTAATGTCCATGTCACACCTATGCCGGTAGTTGTTGGGAGCACTATGCTCGAAGTTGTTGACGAGTACGTTTACCTGGGACAAATAGTCCGACTAGGTAAGTCCAACTTCGACCGAGAGGTCAAAAAATTACGACATATCTTCTCGTCAGGTATACCTCAATCTCTAAAAACTAGATTGTACAACCAGTGCGTCTTGCCAGTGATGGCTTATGGATCTCAGACGTGGTCCTTCACTGCTGGCCGTATGAGGACGCTCAAGGTCGCTCAGCGAGCTATGGAGAGGGATATGCTCGGAGTTTCTCTGCGTGATAGACTCAGAAATGAGGATATCCGCAATAAAACCAGAGTGACCGACGTATCCCAACGGATTAGTAAGCTGAAGTGGCAATGGGCCGGCCATATAGCTCGAAGAACCGATAACCGATGGGGAAGAAAGGTTCTCGAGTGGCAGCCTCGTACCGGTAGGCGTAGTGTAGGGCGACCCCCCACTATATGGAGTGACGACCTGGTAAGATATGCAGGAAGTCGATGGATGCAGGTGGCTCAGGAGCGTGGTTTGTGGCATTACTTGGGGGAGGCCTATGTTCAGCAGTGGACTTGTGAAGGGCTGCAATGATGATAATGATGATGACTGAATGATCTATATATCTACGCATACATGCTCGTTGGTTAAGGGTACTTCTAACGTGGCCCATTTTCAAAATATCGCCAATTTGGTCGATAAACTTTTTTCTAGGGCGTCCCTTCCCGACTCGGCCATTCACATCTGCCATATAAATTTGCTTTGTCACTCTTTCCTCATTCATTCTTTCTATGTGACCAAACCACCGAAGCATTCCTTTCTTAATCCTGGTTACAACATCATCTTGCATACCACATTCATCTTTTTATCATCACAATTCATCTCTTATCACGCAATTTCTCATCCGGTCATTCAGATTCAACCCTAGCAATTTCTACAGCATTTATTCTACTTTCGTGCTTCTTCTGCCACACCCAGCTTTTACTACCATACATTAAAGTAGGGACTAACACATCGTTATGAATTACCATACGTGCCTGTTTTTCCGGTTCTTCATAATAGAGTGTAGTGCCCCATTCACTCTATTACCTGAATTTACTCGTCGTTCTATATCCCTATCATATCTACCATCCCTGCTAAATACACATCCCAAATACACAAA
This sequence comes from Parnassius smintheus behrii, assembly GCA_036936625.1. Classification (NCBI taxonomy): domain Eukaryota; kingdom Metazoa; phylum Arthropoda; class Insecta; order Lepidoptera; family Papilionidae; genus Parnassius; species Parnassius smintheus. The sequence goes on from JAUPFT010000022.1 coordinate 455,293, forward strand.
CTCATCCACTTGCTCAATTAACTCTCCTTCTATTCTTATTTCACATACCGTTTTGCTTTCTTCTCTTTCAAAAACCATCACTTTCGTCTTACTTGCGTTCACATTCATTCCCCTTTCTTTTAATTCCCAGTTCATTAATGTAACCATCATTTGCAATTCTGCCGCCGATGACGCAAATATGACTTGATCATCGGCATACAAAAGGCATTTGACGGTTAACTCGCCCATTCTTAACCCACATTCTTCATCTTTCAAAGTTTGCAAACATCGGAGACCTTAATGCCTGTATCAAACCAGCGCTCAACCCATATGAGTTCAGTGTTTGCCATAACACATTCCTATCCACTCTGTCATAAGCTTTTCCAAGTCCATGAACGCACAAAAAAACTTTCTGGTTTTTGGCTAAAAACTTCTCCGCAATCATGCGCATGGAAAAGACTTGATCTGTACACCCCATTCCTTTTCTAAAACCCGCTTGCACATGCCAAATTATCTTACATATTACAGTAAATTTAGAAAATAAAGATTATGAGATTTATGTGCTATACATTTAAACATTTATGTTATATTTGTATTGTGAAATTTATATTTTGTACATCTTATATTTCATTTCATTTGAAGGTTTCATTTCTACCGCGTGTGAAATGCATTCATTTTTTTATTTAAAACTTTATTGTTTGAACCCATTGATAATACAAAAATTTTACCATAAGGGTCGATACTCATTATAATGCCTTTCACAGTACGTTCTCGGTCTAATAAAATATTATCAAATAAAAAATATGTGTGTGCGTTCATACTATCCGGTAGCAGTAGTAGATTTCGGTCGAATTCCATTCCATTATAATAGATCAGATCGAGAACGAAATGGAATGGCAAAATGAGGATCAGCCCTAAAGTTACAAAGGGCGGACTTAATACCAGTTATACCAGCATATTACAGTCAAACCATGGCGAGGTGAATCATTAGTGGCAGGTTCCTTGAATAACCTAAAATAATTAACAAAAATCGATATGACATATTAAAATTAGGCTTATAAATTAAAGAAAGAAAGAAAAATTAAACAAATGGATATGAATACAAAAAATATAATACATAATAACGCGTGGGTGGATACTAATTTGACTTGCCCTTGTTCTTGTTCGATCGCTGATCATTGGGTCCCGGGTTCGAGTCCCGGGTCGGCCCGAAGTTATTTATTTATTTATTTATTTAACAGTTTATGTACACACATACTTTGATAAGAAAATGGTAAAAACAAAATTATGTACAAAGGCACTGCTTATTCCACAAAGAAATTTCTTCCAGCAGGCCTATTGAAGGATAGTTGAAGGAAATAGAAGTAGTCAAAGTGTGCACTTTATTAACATATACAATAAAATAAAATTTACTAACCTACATATACATTATACACATACGTATATACATACACATACATATATATACATATATATACACATATATATACATAAATATAAAATACAAATATAATATATTATAAGAAAAAAGATAATATAATTCAATATATTATATTTTTAATATTACATATATGAATATCTACACATCACGAATTAATCATTATGGTGTGAATGATAATGCTCTTTAACAAGTCTTTTAAACATAGACACCGACTTAGCGTCACGAATCCTAAAGTATCGTGTATCAATAATCGTCTTAAGGATACTTATAAGGATATCAAAATCAACAGAGTTGAATGCACTGCTGAAATCTAGTAAAAACAGAACTGTTAAGTATCCATGGTCCATATTTCAACGGATATCGTCAGTAACTTTAAGAAGGGCAGTTGCAGTACTATGTCCGGGTCGGAAACCAGATTGATATGGAAGTTAGTTAGTGGATTTTTCTGTCAAGAGTTAGTTTCTCAGTAGCAGCCCAACGCGATGTCAGGAATTTGGCGGTGTTTCACTCCCGTGCCTCAGAAAGGACGTAAAAGCGTTAATCCTGCGCCTGATCTGTCTCTCTGTCTGATCTGTCGGTATCCCATCGGACTATCGGAGTGAGGGAACAGAGAGGGGACCTGTGCTGCGCTTACACTTGGGCACTATAATTCTACGTCTCAGTAACAGCTGGTCTCCGTTAAGTCTGACCGCCGTGACCGAAATTCGGTCTGGAGTAAATTATTATATAGACAATCTATTACTAATATTAAAATAAAACTGAATGTAACGTTTTGAAAGATTAATGTAAAAATGATATTGCTCTAGAAGCATGATTTTAATCTATAATGGTTTCAAATTGAGGTTCTTTTGCTCTTAAAAGAAGCAGCGAAAAAAAATGCAGATATCTTTTTTTTCATACTTTAGGGAGTAATGACAATACTTTCTTAAAATAATTTCTTAAATTTACGCGAACACTAGGTACTCATTGAATAAAACCCCGTGACCATGGGTGCTGTAAAGCACCCGAAACGTCGGGAATTAAAAATAAGTTAAACAGTTAATTAAACGCGATAAAATCCGTAAATAGAGTTTTATTCAATACTTTATTAAATATAAATACAAATAAATAAGTATAATATAATCCGTTGGGCTATGTCCTTTACTCTGACATAGCCCAACGGATTACAAAGCTCTGCCAAGCAAAGTGGCAATAGGCCGGCCATATAGCTTGAAAGACCGACAACTGATTGAAAAGAAAGAGGAAAGGTTCTCAAGTGGCGGCTTCGTACTGGTAGAAGAAGTACAAGGCGTCCCCGCACTAGATGGAATGACCACCTGGTGAGACATGCAGGAAATCGATGGATGCAGGTGGCTCAGGACTGTGATTTGTTGCATTCTTTTGGGGAATCCTATGTTCAGCAGTGGACTTGAGAAGTGCTGTAATGATGATGAAATATAGTATAATTAAATAACAAAGAAAAAAACACGGACTTTTTTTGCTTTAGGCCTTCGGGGGTTACCATTTAATAATTACGTATATTTTGTTTTCCACGAGTATAAGTAAGTCTAAAATATTGAGAAAATTGGGTTAAATAAAATTATATCCTACGTAATAACTCCACCATTTTTATACAACTAAGCAAATTGTTTTTTTAACAAGCACAAATTACGTATATATACACTAAAAAAACACATTTTGAATCTCACGTGAGATTTGGTGAGGGGTGAGAGGTCGGCCGTCCTATACGTAACCATATCTCACGACATCTCACCAGGGGAAAGGGAGGGTTGAAAAATCACCAAAATCGCCTCATGCAATTAATGGACGAACAACTAAACAAACCGTTGGCTTCGAATGCGCAATATGTCGTCAGAGAAATTTGAACTTGTAAGATGGTGGAAGGGAGAAGAAGGAATGTAACGCTGTTTTTCAAATAGAGCCTATTTACCAATAGATTTTAATACAAAAATTGTACAAAGGGGGTTGCGAAAAGCAGTGAACGTTGTAGCAGAATAGCGCCTAAATGTAGAAGTACAACGCCACCTCGCAGTCTCTCCAGGTGAGCTCGCAGAGAGCTGAGCAAGGATCTTGAGAAGGCACGACGTCGAAAAACTTTGTACTTGGCAACGAGACGAGTTTGAAACGGATACGACTCGCGCAAGAGGCGACACGATATGATAATAAATAATCTTCATTCAATTAAACACACCTTTACTTGCGAATACAGATGTTAACAATGGTGTTTTATAATATCATTAACAAGCTGTATTAAGTCATATTGCATGCAAAATAACACACATAAAAATCATTTAAAAACACAATGTCATATTTACATTATATTACATATTTAATAATCTTTGGATCAAATGGAAGTTAAGTATATGCGTTCAGGGTGAGAGGTTGTCTGTCTGTGGGTGCAAACGAATGTTCCCACTTATCCTCTATTGAAATTATATTACCTAATAGGTAAATATGTGGAGTTCCTATATTTGATGATATCGCTGTGTCTGTCGCTGCGACAAACAAATAGTACACAAAGGTGAGAAGGACTAAGAAAAGTCATAATTAGTTTTTTAATATGACAGACCTCGCGACATATCAACCTTTTTTAAAACACCTTTTTATTTTTATCTTTCGTGACTTACTTTCTTTTAGTCGAAAGTTTTCAAAGCTTTTATTTAATCCTTTTTCGTTTAAAATCTTTATACCACTCGTAAGTATTTTTTTGTCAAAATGTTAAATTTTGCTTTCCATTTATCTAGTCTATTGGTTTCTGCGAAGTTTCAAAAAGAACTTTATCTATGACTTATCGTCACCGCTGGTGGTAAGAGCTACTTCTCTCGCTCATAGGCTAAGTAGCTCAAAGATAGCGAAGAAACGCAGCCAGCGTGGGCGGCACTACTCGTATACTGCCGGGGATTAGGACTGTATTAAAATTTTATTTTTTATAATTATTATAATAAATTCTGTACATTTTTGTATCTTTAATAATAATCAACATAGTAAATAATAAGAAGTACTAACGTAGATAAAAAGATTTGTTATTATTAAAAAAATTCGATATGACTTAACGGTAGTCACAGGTTCTCCTCGTAAAATAGCTGCATTATAAATTAGCTAGCTCGAGCTTCACGAAGGACGTGGGGCCACGTTTTTATATAAAAAATAGCAGCATAATGCTTCCGTGTTTCGTATGGTGAGAAATCGCATTTACTTCTTGATTTATTATTCTTGATTGATAAAAAGATTTATTATTATTAAAATAATTCGATATGACTTAACGGTAGTCACAGGTTCTCGTCGTAAAATAGCTGCATTATAAATGAGGTAGCTCGAGCTTCACGAAGGACGTGGGGCCACGTTTTTATATAAAAAATAGCAGCATAATGCTTCCGTGTTTCGTATGGTGAGAAATCGCATTTACTTCTTGATTTATTATTCTTGATTGATAAAAAGATTTATTATTATTAAAAAAAATCGATATGACTTAACGGTAGTCACAGGTTCTCCTAGTAAAATAGCTGCATTATAAATGAGCTAGCTCGAGCTTCACGAAGGACGGGGGGCCACGTTTTATATAAAAAATAGCAGCATAATGCTTCCGTGTTTCGTATGGTGAGAAATCGCATTTACTTCTTGATTTATTATTCTTGATTGATAAAAAGATTTATTATTATTAAAAAAATTCGATATGACTTAACGGTAGTCACAGGTTCTCCTCGTAAAATAGCTGCATTATAAATGAGCTAGCTCGAGCTTCACGAAGGACGTGGGGCCACGTTTTTATACAAAAAATAGCAGCATAATGCTTTCGTGTTTCGTATGGTGAGAAATCGCATTTACTTCTTGATTTATTATTCTTGATTGATAAAAAGATTTATTATTATTAAAAAAATTCGATATGACTTAACGGTAGTCACAGGTTCTCCTCGTAAAATAGCTGCATTATAAATGAGCTAGCTCGAGCTTCACGAAGGACGTGGGGCCACGTTTTTATATAAAAAATAGCAGCATAATGCTTCCGTGTTTCGTATGGTGAGAAATCGCATTTACTTCTTGATTTATTATTCTTGATTGATAAAAAGATTTATTATTATTAAAAAAATTCGATATGACTTAACGGTAGTCACAGGTTCTCCTCGTAAAATAGCTGCATTATAAATGAGCTAGCTCGAGCTTCACGAAGGACGTGGGGCCACGTTTTTATACAAAAAATAGCAGCATAATGCTTTCGTGTTTCGTATGGTGAGAAATCGCATTTACTTCTTGATTTATTATACGTATTACGTATCATACGTGTTTACGCCGATTATTCTGTTCTGCTCGTTTCATTCTCGTCGTCTCGCGGGTAGCAGCTGGACATCAGTGTTTGCCGTGTGAGCAATATTAACCGCTGAGCTGGGACCCGTTTGTTAAACTGCAACATGTACTTTTAGATCTTAATATAACTTTTTGTAATACGACACTTTGTACCTAGTTTAGTCACTGAATTTACGTGTGTGATTGGAGAAACCAATAAATGTGTCTACTGGCCACAGCATCTGATACTTCAATATAAATAAAATGAGAGCATCATCAATGTAGTCGAAGTCAATTAAATACTCTTTATTGAGGATAACTCAAAAAATACCGGTCAGATCTTGATCAAATTTATATGGAACCACATGAGAAGCATCAGCTTTCAAATAAAAACCAATCATCAAAATCAAAATCGGTTCACCTAAAAAAAATCCGAGGTAACGCACCTTCTTCTTTTTTGAATTCGGTTAGTAAAAAGTAGGTGCACTATGTGCTCGTCACCTCACTAGTGCAAAAGGAATCGTGCCCAGCTCGTGTCGTGGCGATGTGAACACGCCTCTCCTCGCTACATTTCCCGGCGCGCGAGCAGTAATTACCGCGCGTTACTTTGCATTCAGTTTCCTTTAACTGACGGTTAATTCACAAGTTAAGACTGTAATACATTTAACCGACTAATGGCTGGGCACGCTGAATTAATTAAGAAAGGACTGTAGAGTGAGAAATGTGCAAACATTTTTATTTCTTTGCTTTTTGACTGTTTTCTTTTCAACGTGTTAATATAAAACCCTCAGTAAATTTACTTTGTGGTACAAATGGTGGATGTGGAGAAGGAGTTGCGTGATTTACTGTGGTAACAGTCTACGAACAAATAAACGTGTCACTACATCTTGTACTAGGCAGTAGGACTTGTATCTGGTTAGGAAACCCTGTGGGTACGTGCTAGCCCTTATCTAATGCTACTGCCAAAACCAAATGTTATTGCCAGTGCTAAGTGCTAGAGAGCCAGTGTAATTACAGGCTAAAATGGCCGTAAGTAAAAATAAATCACACATAAAATCCAAGATAAATCTTAAACTTGCTTCCATTTTTTGTAAAAAGTTAGCTAAAGGGAAATAATTCCCTCAAAGCCTTCTAAATGAATATAAACGCCTCATAAACTCTGCGCTCGCTAAAAGAAAACAAATGTTGTAGTTGCTTGACACCCCTGTTCACGCTCCCGAACCTTTTCCTCTCAATTAAATGTAATAACACAAACATTTTAAAAGGCCCCTTTCATCGTGGAGTGGTCGCGAGGAAGCACTGCTCCGTGCTAGCGTCGCGCGTCGCGCGTCGCTTTAGTATTTAATTAATTGCTTGTTATTTACTTATTAGCGACTATCCGAACGTTTCGACTCGGTACCGCGAATGTGTTTTTTATGACACTGAACAAGGCTGTATGGTCGAGACCTTTACCTGACTTTAATGGAGAACACAACTTTAAATACCTATTAAATAGCAACTTAATAAAATTAGGTGACAGTCTTTACGTTTTTAACAACTAGGCACAGGCCTGCTCTCATTTTTATGGGGGTTTTAACGCAAATTAGAGTCCGCCACGTTTCCCTAATGCGTGGGGTTAAACATATCCTTAAAGTACCTATATTATTAAATTTATTAGAGATGCAGGTTTCCCCATGATTATTTTTAGTTTTTAAAACCGCTTATTAATTTTGGATGTTATTTTTTTTAATTTTTGAGTGGAGTATGTAGATTGCAAGTTTAAGGTAATAACTAAAATGTTGTCATAGTAGTTAGCTTATAAATACATCCCCTACTTCCTGACCCTTACTAGTGAATTATTTTCTTAAAATTTTTAGTGGAAAACTTTTGGAGTATTAACCTATTTAATGAAAGAATAGTTGTTAGAAACGGTTCAGCTGTTTCCGAGGAATTGGTAAATATGCAAAAAATAAAAATGTACGTCGAATATTGAACCTTCTTGTTTTTTAAACTTGGTTAATAAGGCTTACGAAAATAATATAGTCTATGGTCACTGGTGACAATGTACCTAATTTGTATCTAGGACAGGTACACGGTCAGTAAGTAGGCAATACTGCCTGTTTTTTGTGATTACCACAATTAAACTTTAAACAAAGTTAAAACCTACTTAAAATAACTAAAAAAGGTATATTATGTACATATCTGCAAGTCGATCTGCGAGCTATGGAGGGGGCTATGCTTCGGGTTTTTCATTTTGACCGACATTTGATGGAGGGAAAAGGTTCTTGAGTGGCAGTCACGTACCGGTAGGCGAAGTGTAGGATGACTTCCACTAGATAGAGTGACAGTTTTAATGGGTCTATCGTCAAATCCATTCTTAGTGAGAGTTGCATTGCGTAACTATACTAAATTTCAAGTCAGTCGGGCGTATAGCTTTAGAGATATCGTGATAAGTCAGTAGGTCAGTCTGAGGTATTTCGCTTATATTATAATATATTCGCTTATATATAATATATAGTGGTGAGCTTTTTTACCGTCTGGAAAAAATAGGATTTAACATGTGAACGGAGTTGAAGCCTATGACGATTTAAATAAATTAATTAATTAAAGTCTATCGAAATTCAAATCATCCACCCTACTTTACGAACGGCAATAAAACAATAAATTTAGTAGGCATCTTTGACCTTATCACTTTGCAGGGACACATGCTAGGCTTCTACTCCATTCACATGTTACATCCCATTTTTTTCAGACGGTAAAAAGGTCGCCAGTATATAGAAGATACTCATTTAAGCGTAACCTATCATTTATTACCATGTCAAAAACGTCACAGACTTCGTTCATAAAGGCTGGTTAGTTTAATTATTGCAGTAGTTTTTAACATATTATCTACACATATCAGGCATTTTTCACACTCTCTACTCGTATGTCATATAAATACTGGCGACAAATGGTCACTTAGCGATAACGTCAACGATTACCATGATTACGCTTAATAATCGACGATTTCGATTATTTTAGTTTTGAAATAAAATATACTATAATCGATAAAGGAGAATAAGTTTTATTACCATAAACTAGTTCAAATAATGTTTGTCGAGGAATTGATAACCACGATATTTACAAGATATACATGAAAATTAGAATAAACTAGCCGCGAAACCCAGCGTTGCCCGTGTGAAAATACATCGCACGCGTAATAGTTATAAAATCAATTTTTCTATCTTATATATGAGCACAAATCTTGGTACCATTAAATGTACGTTGTATATAGTGTATACGAAATAGTATATAAAGTAGTTAAACGAAATAGTATATAAAGTAGTTAAAATAGTATAGAAAGTAGTTTGTTTCAATAAAAAGATTATGTTTTATTGAATTTCCATATTTCTCGTAAGCCGTGGTTCTTGTTGTTCTTCTGTTTCATTTTTACGCGCTTTTTTTCTTCTGAGCATTCGCATGAGGTTGTGTCAATAATATTTTGGCATTTTTATTTGATATTTTAATTTATTTTTTAATCACTTATGTCGTGACGTCATTCACTTGTTAATTTTCTGATCGTAGCTGAGATCTGACTTACAAAAAAGCTCCCATTTATATATTGCCACATTGTCAGCAACATTATGGATCAACTACAATCACTAATTTTCATAGTTCCTTTTAAAAAATCTAAAATATCCTAGAATATTCTGAAAAATCTGAAATATTGTAGAAAAGTTCTCGTTATTATTGCACACAAACGTAATTTTTGGCACTCAGCACAGTCTTGAGCTTATTTGAGTTGTACATTGTGTTAGAAAGGGTATCTCATTACACATTTATACCACCCACAGCAACCAAACTCCCTTACTTGCAAGTGCACACGTGGGACCTCCTACCAATGCAACCACAAGTGGGTGGCAGTACATGTAGACGAACATACAGACGAACATTTTTCTTTTATACATATTGATTCCTTTTAAAATAAAAGTCATAAATAAACGTTAGATAATTCCAATGATAATCGATGAATACGATTAATCGTAGAATGTCGATAATTGTCAATTACGATTAATCGTAATCGAATTCGTTTTACCGCTAATATAAAGTGTGATATGACCCACAATGTGAAGCAATATTGTGGTTAATGGCTCGCGCCACCGCGGTATAAATTGTACCGACAATGTAATCGCATTCCTTCTCACTCACTGGTTGTGTGGTACAAGTAAGAGGAAAACTGCGTTAGTATGTTTAAGCTAAAAATTGTTAATATTTTGGGGGAGGCAAGAGGAGGAGTCCGTTTCCACCACCGAATAACCTGGCGGTCAGTTTGTCTTTCGAAATGCGTACAGCAAAGCAGTGAAATAATTAGCCTGCATCTGTTGCTGCGCCCGAATGCAATTTGGGCGTCATCAAGGTAACAGTGAATACTGAATAGGCTTTATTTTACGTTAAGACAGTGTGATTTTCCATTTAGAGAATCATCACTACTTTCCATAAGATGGAATCAGGTCTAACACTGGTCTATAATAAATGAAAAAAAATGTTGATATATCTTTTTAAAATAAGAATATTAAGAATAGACTCAGTAAGCTTGTTCTGTGTAGGTGCGAAGAACAAAACAAAATTAAAATTAAAAGTTTAGGGCTAACTATAACATCAGGACGTCCCCCGTGATCGTGGATGCTGCAAAGCACTTGCACAGTTATACTACTTCTAACATTCAGTCATCGAAGGCTAGACGAGGCAATCGTGCGGTGCGGTGGGAGAATAGACGCGGGCGGAGCGCTACAGGACAACCGACAACTTCCAAGCGACTAATAGCCGCTCGGGAGCTGTCCGCCAAGGTTGTCCCGTCACGCAAATAAATTGAATTCACACTACATGTGAGATAAGAAATAGTGGGTTGTCCTCATTATTTAAAAATAAGGAATTAAAGTTTCACCGGTTTTCACATACACAGCAATTTTACTTAAGCGTGAAATAAAATGAAATCAGTTTTTTTTTTATTTCTTTTCTGACAACATCAAACGCGATGACTAATATTGTTCGTAGGCTGTGTTACTTGTAACGACGTAAGTTAAAATACGATAGGAATTGAACCAGATAAAATCAGTAAAAGCAGTTATATTCAATATGTAGTTCGCGTTAATATAAAAATTTATTACTTTAAAATTAAAATTATAATATTTACGATTAAAACTAATTATATATACAATATAAAAGAAGAAACTATAATATAGAAAACCTAAAACTAAAAATTTAAATCGTCAAAAAGACCTGCTCCCCGTGGTATAGTGCCAAGAACGCTGACTGCGTTTCCTCGCTGAATAGCTATACTTAGCCTTTGAGCGAGGAAAGAACCAGCCCTCTTATCACCAGCAGCGACGACCAGTCGTGGATACAGTTCCTTTAGAAACGTCATTGCATGTGGACCCCACGGACCAATAGTCTCTACAGCAAATGGCACAAATATGTAGTCATTTCTCAAAGACTCATATTTGCGCCATTTACTAGATTCGGCTGCAAAGTTAAAATGTTATAAGTGCTTTTTTGTCATTTTTTCTATAGTTATTCAAAACTTGGGTCTGAAATTTGTATTTTTCTTAATACTCAGTTATGAATTGACTAGTCTGTTGAAGTATCCTTTCAAATACTAGATACAAATTCCTCAATCGAAATCAATATATTAAAATTAAATAAATAATCCAACCATCAGATAAAAATGAAGTATTGGACTAATATATACTATGGGAATGGACCTGAATTTTAATCTTAGCAACCTTTTGAACTAGTAAAGGTAAAACTAACTACTGAAAGCTCCGTAGCGCAGTGGCTTAGCAATGAAAGCAGCGCTGGGGGCCACGGTTCAAATTCCGCACGGAACAAGTATTTATACAAATAATTGTTACGGGTCTGGATGTTTGTCCTGAGGCAATGCATGTTTATAAACTGCCTCCACGATATAAGAGAAAAAACCTAGTGTTTTGCGCTTTTAAAAAAAGAAAAAAGGAGAAAAAACACAATCTATATACATCCCACTCATGTTCATAGTGTTACGCGCTCAAGTCGACGACACAACTAGCGCTATCTAGTGTCAGGAACGAGAGTGAGGGGAGCTTTGCAGAGAGTGACATCACAAATCCCTCAACCGACAGCGCCTAGTCGAAACTCGAACGCTCGGTACCTTGCGCGTATTTACTTGAACATTCTGGATATTTCTTTGCTAATTTAAATAAATAGGCGCTGCAAGATGCGATCGAGGTAGAGTTGAACTCGGCGACACAAGCGAAGCTTCGGAGCGGAATTAAGTGAATTAGTGTGTTTAATTATTAGTGTTTTAAGTTTTAATTTGTGTAAAGTAAATTAAGGTGTTAATTTAGGTAATTTTATCGGCAATTTTTATTGTCACGAACCTCAAGCTCGTAACAATTGGTGTCAGAAGTGGGATAAAATCATGCCGATTTTACCTAAGGAGGAAACGGAGGGTGTCCGTACCCGAAGTCAACGCCAGCAGGAGACGGACCAAAGAAGATTTGGTGGTGCAACGCCGCAGACGTCGGAGGGCCAGCCGCCGGCTGCAGGCCCGTCAGTAGCTCCTACATCTGCAGCACCTGACTTAGGTGCTCTGATGGTGATGCTGCAGGAGCAGGCTCGCCGACAGGAGGAACAGGTCCGTCAGTTGAAAGAGCAGCTGCAGAGCGGACAAGAGGAACAGGCCCGTCAGCAGGCGGAACAGGCTCGTCGGTCGAAGAACAGATGCTCCTCATGAAGGTTACCTTCACGCTACCTTTGGGAAAGAGATAAGGCAGGTGAAAGATAGGGTTGCTCAACACGACAACCGTCTGTCGGAAGCTGAAACCCGAATCGAAGAACATGAAACCCGAATCAACCATGTGAACAATCGGGTTGACAACGTGATGGCTGACGTGAAGAAAACGCTGAACGAACTCAAACTTGGGGATGGAACTACAGCTCCCGTAGTAGCTTCAGCACCTTCGCTACATGGGTTCAAGGTGCCACCGTTCGACGGGACTTCTTCCTGGTCAGCCTACAAAATCCAGTTCGAGACTGTTATGAAAGCGAACGGCTGGAATAAAAGTCAGGCCATGACTGCTCTCACACTAGGCCTGCGCGACCAGGCCTTAACAGTTCTGGAAGCTCTCGGTGAGGAAGTGACCTATGAGCAACTCCTTGAGGCATTGGAGGCGAGATATGGTGACGCTCACCTGGAACACGTCTTTCGTGCGCAGCTTAAAGATCGCGTGCAGCGCATCAACGAAAACCTGCAGCAGTGGGCTCTAGAGGTGGAGAAGCTGGTGCGGAAAGCATACCGGTCTGTACCTGCACTCATTGAAGGGAACCTGGTGCAGACATTCATCGACGGCATCCGCGACCTGGAAGTCAGAGCTGCTGTGAGGCTCGGGCACCACGAGACGCTTAAGGACGCCTTGGCCCATGCACTGGAAGTGGAAGCCGTGCAGCAAGATCATCGTTCCCATCGCGTCAGGGAGGTTGCAGCAGCTACAGTTCGCGACCGCAACAAAGTATACAGCCCAAGGTGCTATGGCTGTGGGGAAAAGGGCCATCTTCAATCCAGCTGCCCTAAGCGAACCGTGGAAAGGAGAGTTGATCGATCTCGAGAGGGTAGTACAGCTAACGGCACTGCCTGGCGGCGACAGGATCATCGTTCACCTCACGCTAGGGAGGTTACAGCAGTTACGGTTCGCGACCACAGCAAAAGATACAGCCCTAGGTGCTATGGCTGTGGGGAAAGGGGCCACCTTCGGTCCAGCTGCCCTAAGCACACCCTAGGAAGGGAAGGTGAACGGTCTCAGAAAGGAAGTGCGGCTAACAGCACCGCCCAGCAGCAGCAGGAATACGACTTTACTATCCGACACTGCAGCGGGAAATCTCATGGCAACGCAGATGCATCGTCAAGAAGACCTTGTCCTGAAGATTGCAACCATTGTAGTAGGCAAGAGAGTAAGGAAGTGGTATCCGTGAGGATGCTCATGACAGACCACCTCAGCAACGGGTGGAAGGACAGCGTACGACATGCATAGCAGGAAGATCCAGACATCAAGCCGATTCTGGGATGGATGAAGGCCCGTGCTACCAAGCCTAAGTGGAGGGACGTCTCAGCGATGAGTTCAACCACGAAAAGCTATTGGGCCCAATGGGACAGCTTGCTGCTTCAGGATGGAGTCCTGTGCCGTAAATGGGACAATGGTCGAGGAGACAGCTGTCGTTTGCAAATGGTTGTCCCTAAGGCTAAAGTGCCGAATGTTTTACAGCTGTGCCATAATGGTCTTTCGAGAGTCCATCTGGGAGTTAAACGAACTCTACTGAAGGTCCGAGAACAGTTTTACTGGTTCCATTATCGTGACGATGTGGAGGATTGGTGTCGTACATGTACAAGTTGTGCGGCTATGAGGGAACCTCAGACACGGAGTAGAGGAGCATCGAAATTGTACAATGTTGGTGCACCACGGGATCGAACATCCCTTGACATTGCGGAGCCGTTACAGAAAGGCGCAAGAGGGACTCCTAAGATCGTCCATGTGGATCGCTTGGCGCGTTGTTATGGGGCCGATAATGCTCGAGACGAGCATGTCTTAGGAGGGGGCAGTGTTACGCGCCCAAGTCGACGACACAACTAGCGCCATCTAGTGTCAGGAACGGGAGCGAGGGGAGCTTTGCAGAGAATGACATCACAAATCTCTCAACCGACAGAGCCTAGTCGAAACTCGAACGCTCGGTACCTTGCGCGTGTTTATTTGAACATTCTGGATATTTCTTTGCTAATTTAAATAAATAGGCGCTGCAAGATGCGATCGAGGTAGAGTTGAACTCGGCGACACAAGCGAAGCTTCGGAGCGAAATTAAGTGAATTAGTGTATTTAATTATTAGTGTTTTAAGTTTTAATTTGTGTAAAGTAAATTAAAGTGTTAATTTAGGTAATTTTATCGGCAATTTTTATTGTCACGAACCTCAAGCTCGTAACAATAGTTTTTCTCGTTTCGTAGTGTTTATTAACCTTTTGAACCGCGTAAGGAAAATTATCGTACTTCTTTTTGTACCCGCTTTCTCCTGTGGCCGGGATCACGGCTTGTGGCCAGATATTGGCAATCGTGTCGGCACGCGGCTACACTGTATTATTGCGAGGACAGTTCGAGACGTTTTTAACGTTATAGTCGCAGCATCGCCATCCCACAGAACGACGGGGCGGAGCGCTCTGGAATTGTGGCCAGATATTGGCAATCGTGTCGGCACGCGGCTACACTGTATTATTGCGAGGACAGTTCGAGACGTTTTTAACGTTATAGTCGCAGCATCGCCATCCCACAGAACGACGGGGCGGAGCGCTCTGGAATTGTGGCCAGATATTGGCAATCGTGTCGGCACGCGGCTACACTGTATTATTGCGAGGACAGTTCGAGACGTTTTTAACGTTATAGTCGCAGCATCGCCATCCCACAGAACGACGGGGCGGAGCGCTCTGGAATTGTGGCCAGATATTGGCAATCGTGTCGGCACGCGGCTACACTGTATTATTGCGAGGACAGTTCGAGACGTTTTTAACGTTATAGTCGCAGCATCGCCATCCCACAGAACGACGGGGCGGAGCGCTCTGGAATTGTGGCCAGATATTGGCAATCGTGTCGGCACGCGGCTACACTGTATTATTGCGAGGACAGTTCGAGACGTTTTTAACGTTATAGTCGCAGCATCGCCATCCCACAGAACGACGGGGCGGAGCGCTCTGGAATTGTGGCCAGATATTGGCAATCGTGTCGGCACGCGGCTACACTGTATTATTGCGAGGACAGTTCGAGACGTTTTTAACGTTATAGTCGCAGCATCGCCATCCCACAGAACGACGGGGCGGAGCGCTCTGGAATTGTGGCCAGATATTGGCAATCGTGTCGGCACGCGGCTACACTGTATTATTGCGAGGACAGTTCGAGACGTTTTTAACGTTATAGTCGCAGCATCGCCATCCCACAGAACGACGGGGCGGAGCGCTCTGGAATTGTGGCCAGATATTGGCAATCGTGTCGGCACGCGGCTACACTGTATTATTGCGAGGACAGTTCGAGACGTTTTTAACGTTATAGTCGCAGCATCGCCATCCCACAGAACGACGGGGCGGAGCGCTCTGGAATTGTGGCCAGATATTGGCAATCGTGTCGGCACGCGGCTACACTGTATTATTGCGAGGACAGTTCGAGACGTTTTTAACGTTATAGTCGCAGCATCGCCATCCCACAGAACGACGGGGCGGAGCGCTCTGGAATTGTGGCCAGATATTGGCAATCGTGTCGGCACGCGGCTACACTGTATTATTGCGAGGACAGTTCGAGACGTTTTTAACGTTATAGTCGCAGCATCGCCATCCCACAGAACGACGGGGCGGAGCGCTCTGGAATTGTGGCCAGATATTGGCAATCGTGTCGGCACGCGGCTACACTGTATTATTGCGAGGACAGTTCGAGACGTTTTTAACGTTATAGTCGCAGCATCGCCATCCCACAGAACGACGGGGCGGAGCGCTCTGGAATTGTGGCCAGATATTGGCAATCGTGTCGGCACGCGGCTACACTGTATTATTGCGAGGACAGTTCGAGACGTTTTTAACGTTATAGTCGCAGCATCGCCATCCCACAGAACGACGGGGCGGAGCGCTCTGGAATTGTGGCCAGATATTGGCAATCGTGTCGGCACGCGGCTACACTGTATTATTGCGAGGACAGTTCGAGACGTTTTTAACGTTATAGTCGCAGCATCGCCATCCCACAGAACGACGGGGCGGAGCGCTCTGGAATTGTGGCCAGATATTGGCAATCGTGTCGGCACGCGGCTACACTGTATTATTGCGAGGACAGTTCGAGACGTTTTTAACGTTATAGTCGCAGCATCGCCATCCCACAGAACGACGGGGCGGAGCGCTCTGGAATTGTGGCCAGATATTGGCAATCGTGTCGGCACGCGGCTACACTGTATTATTGCGAGGACAGTTCGAGACGTTTTTAACGTTATAGTCGCAGCATCGCCATCCCACAGAACGACGGGGCGGAGCGCTCTGGAATTGTGGCCAGATATTGGCAATCGTGTCGGCACGCGGCTACACTGTATTATTGCGAGGACAGTTCGAGACGTTTTTAACGTTATAGTCGCAGCATCGCCATCCCACAGAACGACGGGGCGGAGCGCTCTGGAATTTCTTATAAACTACGTTTATGAGTTTTGTACACTGTACATATTAAAGCTTATATATGTTTTAGTGTTTTGCAAAAGTACTTATCTACAGGCATAAATGCATTTAGATTTTAATCGGGGATATGACAGTAGTAGTAACAATAAATGAAAGTAGGTGTCTATGGGTCATAGTATACACTTACCATATGTGCCCGTCTGTCACCTATACCTACTTATAACTTTCCGATAGAAAAGCTTTAGTGGTAGACAAATTCAAAGAACATAAAATAAACCTAAACCAGGAAGTAGTTTCTAATTATATTGAAGTCGATGGTATCTTGAGAAGCGGCATTTTCTTACTGTACTTATGTTTAATTGACAGAGTAACCGGATTCCAGTTTCCAGTCTTAGTATCGCTTCTTTCTTAGTAATATAATAAGTGCAAACAAGTTTGACACAGGCATTTTTAAAGTATGATTTTAATTTTGACTTATCAATAGTTCAACGTGTTATAATATATTTGAAGTTATGCAAATCTCTGATATACCGCGACTCTAAAAATTCAGTAAAAAATAATGAATAGCTTCCAAAATACAACACAGACACAGATTAAGTAATACTAACATTATTTAATCTGTGGTAATACACGAATCTATAACACACAGGCGGTTTTTAAACTAAATAACATAGTTATACACTTATAAAAGATCACAGAAAGCAAAAGCGGAAGAAAGTTTCATGGGAGAGAAAGGTTCTCAAGTGATAACCTATGTTCTAGTGCTTATGAGCAGTGCCGATTGACTTGTCACTCCATTAGAAACAATGATGACAAGCGGGGCTAGGCACGATGACATTCTACGACCTTAGATCATAAACTTGTTCATTGGAACGTGAAGTCACGTGACTTAGCATTGATTTCATTAAATTTTTTAGTTTTCTATAGCGTTAAAGATCTTAGAATGTCGTCTAGGCTAACCCCTCAGATGAATGTAGAAAAAAAAATTGAAACTTGATTCATTGCGGTAGATCACCGGGTATATGTCGGAAAGTACTACATTTGGCATAGAATAATTGAAGAAAATAATTACATAAAAATACATACGATATATTATACATCTGTCTGTCACGTGCGCTCTCCTTAATAAATAGCAATCGATATTGATGGCGTTTGTGTAAAATCCAATCAGAGGGGTTGATTTTAGTGTGGCCTAGTTATTAAAACTAATTTTATGGATTTTGTCGCGAATAATTTAAACGTACACTTATTAAACAATTATCTAAAGTACTCAAAATATGGTCACGAGGTTAACTCTGTCCATCTTTAGCTAGGCACAGGCCTTATCTCACTTCTGAGACGATTCCGGGGCAATAATATGACCACCACGCTGCCTCAATGCGTGTTGGCGAACTCTTCAATATATCCAAAATATTATTTTTTTTTCAAAATATGGTTGTAGCACAAACGGCCCGCACGACCGGGGAAGGAGCACGCTGTTACAAAATACCAGTGTTAAATAGCAGCTTAATGCTGCTGTTTCGTATGGTGAGTGTAAAGAACCGGAGACCCTTTTTGCTGGAAACGAGACATTCCATCTTAGTTCTCAGGGTGACAACGTATCTACATCTTGATTCTTAATCCAGGATAAATGTAGATGTCTACGTGCCACAGCATCCACTTACCATGAGTGGGACTGTGTGCTTGTGTACCACCTTCATTGTATAAAAAAATCATTAGTGTTAGTAAATTATAATTGTGACATGCGGTACATGTACATATATTACGTAAAATAAAAACACACATTATTAGTTTTTGAGTTTACTGTTTATTCCACGATAATATTAATATATTTTGTATATTAATAATAATAAATTATATAATGCTTGCTTCTAAATTTAAAAATATCATATATTATACAAATCAGCGCATTTAAAAAAGAAAAATCTCAAGTATTTGCTTTTCCCAACGAATATATTTTCCCTATAACCGAACTGCCCGTAATTTTCAAATACGTCTAACGTTTTCATTTGTAATTTTTTTACATTGCTCGCAAGTATTATGAAAAGATAATTTTCTACAATTATCGTAAGTTTTTCGGTTTAACAAGAGAGCCCTTACCCGCTATACTTGTATCTCAAAAATAACCCGTAAAAGATACCCGTGACATACAGCCAGTTCGTAGTCGTTTTTAATAAAGCTCTGTAAACATTTTTGATCTCATTCCTTTATACATCCAAGGATATTCGAGTGTACCATCGAACTTCTTCAGCAGTGATCTCTTTTGCACGTATCGTAAACTGCTATACCCGTCCCAGTCGCACGAATCCGATACCATTTATATGTGAAGTGGCACTTGTCGACTATACACTTCCCTTTCCCACCAAGGGGTAAATGTACCTGATGCTATCTTTCGTCCACTTAAGGTCAGCGTAGAAGTACGCGATGCAACCTGACTTTTCATTGTATTGTATTAAATGATATAACGAAATTGGCGCAATTCAATGGAAAATGTAAAGGGTTGAGTTTAGTTTGTGGAAAAATGTTTTTAGAATCATTATTTAGAGTTTGTGGTAAATTTGAATTTGCATTGCTAAATGGCTGAAATGGTTTATCTGTTTTATTGCAGTTTTTGGAAGACATTGGAAGTCGCGTCAGGTTAAAGCCTGTCCTAAATAAAAGTTAGTTAATTTAAACATAATTAATTTTTATTTTGAACAAACATATGGTTACTATTAAGTTCAGAGCAACTGAGGTTCTGAAAAGAACTTTTACGATTATCTGATGATATACTTAAGATAACATAAGATTATGAACAGACTAAATATTATTATCTTCATTATTTTCTAAAGGTCATTTTCTAAATATTTCTTCTAATAACAATAATAATATTTATCCACCAAAGCAATATTTTGAAAACTAATCCAACAGCAAATCCATTAACTGTAACCTATAACGGATAAGTTCATATGTTTGCGCCATTAACTGTAACCTATAACGGATAAGTTCATAGGTTTGCGCCATTAATTTTGGTATCGTGAAGTTTGCGTTAAAACGTCTACATATCTCTTAATACAGCCTGTGTTAAAAGATTTGTTTTAAGGCAAACTCTCCAGCCACTCCTCCAGCCTCTTAAACTCTCACTCATTTTAATATATGTATACTCTATACGATAATATTAACTAACCCGTTAGCTGCGGTTTTTTTTTATAGAATAGGGGTGACACACGAGCGCACAGTCCACCTGATATGGTAAGTAAGTGCAGCTATCCATAAACATTTACATTCACCCTCGATTAAGAATTAAAGTCAATTAGGACTGCATCGTATCTAGTTAAATGGATCTCAGGTTCTCTACACTCACCCTACGAAACACAGCAGCATTAAGCTGCGATTTATGCTGGTATTCTGTGAAAGCGTGGTGCTTGCCGGGTCTATTCGTGCTGCAAACCATAATATAGTTAGAGACAGTTTGAGATAATTTGAATTGTGAGACAAGTGGTGGATTTTTCCAAATCATAATTTAAACTATATTTACTTTTTACCCTCTTGTTTTACTCTAAAAATAATTTGTTCCCAACTAGAAAGAAATAACGATGGTTTAAATATTTTATAATCACAAACAAGTGTGCAATTATAGCAGAGCTGACACAAACCAAGAATCATTTGTAAGAGCTTCACAATAATGAGATGTTTTACAAGTTGATCTTTTCTATAAATGAGAGCGAGCACTCGAATACTTTTATATTTCCTCCGTTGACCACAGTTTATTGAAAGCAGTACAAAAACTCAATTGGTATCCCTGTTGAAGCGGGTAAGACATTAAAAATGTAAAGATCTTTACGTTTACCATTCAATTATCAACTCTGATGCGTCGGAATAATATCAAAAATAATTTGTAGTTATTGGTGATAATACTATTTCGAAGAACACGGAATAATTTATTCTATTACTGTTATAAATAAGGTTTAATATGGAATGCAGTTGCTAGTCTGTTTACGTGGAGGACTCTTGTGGCACTCCAATTTGGGGGTGAGGTTAATGGTTGAGTAATCGACGGACGCCGGAGGGAGCGATCTGCGTTTGATATGTTTGTACGGAAATAGTTTTAATAGAAGTGTCTAAAGTTTTAATATCACAAGTATTTTTCAACTCATAAATAGGCGCAGTGGTCAAATACTGTAGTGATCTTGTTGAGCCAGTTACACGTTGCACGAGTACACAGTTCACCGGACAGTAAGTGGATGCTGTGGCTCATAAACATCTACACTTATCCTCGATTAAGAATCAACATGTTGATGCGTTGTCACCCCTTAGGACTAAGATGGATGGCCTCACACTCACTATACGAAGTACAGCACCTATTAAATCGTCATTTTACGCTTGATATTCTGTAAGAGCGTGGTTTTTCCCCAGTTGAGTCTACCAATTCGTGCTATATCTATAATATAGCAGCAGTGTGGCTCTACCACGCAAAAAAATCCATTTTCGAACAAGATATTTATCCATCTACAATTTATGTGTTTAAAACGGTTCCATGACACAAAAGAAAACCTTAGTATGGCTATGACTTGAAACATAAACAACATGACATACATTGTGCCGCTTGTCACTAAGACGGATAGACAAAGACTTCGGACTCCCATTTCTAACATACCTCTCCAGCTTTACTTACTTCTGTATATGTACGCTTATGTGCTGGTGATTGCTACCATGCTTTTAAATGTTTTCATAATCTATTGTATAAAATATTAAATTGTACACTAGTAACCTGCCTCTGGATAGGATGCTTCGCTTGGATATGATCTGTTAATGTAGCGTTATTTAGATTTAAGAGAGTAAAAGACCATATTAAAATTTTCATATTTTACGAATAACATATTGTGGCCTGGATCCCTCCTGAGATTGCTTTCAATTTGTTCGCAAAATTTCATCACAACTGGTTCAGTCACTCCGAATATCAGTGCGGACAGACGGACGCACATACAGACAGAGAAACGGACAAAAATTTGAAAATTCATGTTTAAAAAGCATGAGGGTAATCCCCTGAGATTATTACAAGCCACTTATTTTAATATTACAGCAAGACACTTCAACTTTGTCTATATGTATAGATATAGATAATATTTGAAAACATTATCCCGCTGGGTTTCTTGCTGGTTCTTCCCCGGGACATAGGCCTTTTCCGAACCAGTAGTAAAGCTTAAATGACTTCCTGACCAGATGAGCATATTAAATACGTTTTTACTATGTAATTATTAAAAAGAGTACGCAGAGCGCAGGCCGCTTCCAGTCGCTCTACGAGAAAACTCTTTCCCTTTTTTATTTGCGAGTGAAACTGATACATGGCGCTGGAGCTGATCTACCTCGCGCTAGTTGTGTAACGCGAGCCGCCGCTTGTGCGACTTCTTAACTTTTTATTAAATTTCACCAAGTGTGCAGGTTTTTTTACCTGAAGATTGATTAGATTATTGCGGGTCGGCTTACTCGCGGGCGAGATGCATGCTGGGGGATGATTTGTTTTGTAATTTATATTTGTGATGTTGCAAATGTAGTGAAGCATTCGGTTTACAGACTTTAACCTTAATATAATAAATACAATCAAAACTTAAATAAAAAAGTAATTTACACATCACAGCCTGTCAACAGTCAACTGCTGATGGAGAACACAAGTTGCCACATAGTTGATAATCATATCATGCCAGTGACACGAATGGGACGACTCAACTGGGATAGGACCATGCTCTCACAGAACACCAGCGTGAAATGGCAGCCTAGTGCTGCTGTGTTTCGTATGGTGAGTGTAGAGAACTCTTTCTACTGAAAACAAGGCATTCCATCTTAGTCCTCAGGGGTGACAACAACATGCGTTTTGATTCTTAAACGAGATAAATGTAAATGTCTATAGGCCACACTACGTATGTTACACTTACAAATTTTTTAAAGCATTCATGACTTAACATAGGCCTCCCCCACTGATTGCCTTATAAGGGGGATTTCGTCCATCCATTACGTCCTACGCGTATAAAAATCCACAGCTGAACATAATAAAGCATATTCAAAATTCCTCAACATTAGGAACAAGACGCTGGCAACAGGATACGCAATATGGACAGACAACCAAACAAATGGACCACCCTCCACAAGAACGGGACTATTCGTAGTAGTATTAGTGTCCAAGTGTTCCACTTGCGTTGTACCTGGCCTCGTGGACTGCCCGTGTGCGTGTCGCGTGCGACCTGCTTTAGTATTTATGCGGTTGTAATTAAGTTTAGTTCAGTTCAGTAGTACTAAATCGAAATATATTAAAACATAAACATATACACTCACGCCTGTCACCCAGAGGGGTAAGCAGAGACTACGGACTTCCATTTGGCACGTTCTTGACACACCTCTCGCGCATCCTCTTCATCCATATACCTACGCATACATGCTCGTTGGTTAAGGGTAAAGGATTAAGGGCGCTACTTGCCGGCTTGGCGCGTTCAATTCTGCAACACACATTTGCTTTGTCGCTCTTTCCTCATTCTTTATAGATCGTGAAACCACATTTTTTTCGTATCATATCATTTCTCATCCTTTCATTCAAATTCAGCCCTAACAAAATCTTTAATGACCACATTTCTACAGCATTCATTTTACTCTCGTGCTTCTTCTGCCACACCCAACTCTCACCACATACATTAAAGTGCGGACTAACACAGCATTGGATTGGAGCAGGTGGACTGTGTGATCGTTTGTCACCCTTGTTCTATAAAAAAACCTCCTGATTGTCACAAGTCAAGAGCTCACAAGCTACAATTTATTATATTACGTTGTAACGTATCGCTATCACGCCTAAGGACTAAACTAGAATGCCTCGTTTTCAAGAAAAGAGGTCTCCGGTTTTTACACTTACCATGCGAAATACAGCAATATTAAGTAGCAATTGTACGCTGGTATTTTGTGACAGCATGGTCCGACCCGTTCGTGCTACAACCCTCATATAGACGCAGCAACGCTCTACCACGTTCTACGTGACGCAGTGTTACAGTCAATTAGCAGATATTTATTAAATTTGATTAACTAATATATTACAATATTGGATCATCCGAAGTGTGTCCCCTCGTGGCGTGGACAATGGCAGACTTCGCGGTCGCGTATATTAAGAACAGTCGCCAGGTTTATTTGCTCGGGGATACAATAGGGTTGGGAGAATATTGAGCTGAAACAATATTAAAAGTTACATCAAACACAAATTAACTATTTAGATAGTAAAATATAACGTAAACACTCGTTTGTTTGCAGAAATCTGTTATAACATAGGATGTTAAAAATAAATTCAGATACGCGTAATAAAGTAAAAAATACAATAATATTGCAATTTCTTATTACCTTAGTGAAATGTATATTTTGCAGCCAACTAGCTCAATTATACCTTCAAGTAACAGCCTAGCTGAACAGATAGATGTTACACGACAGGTGCAGTGTTGTGGACGCATCGGTTGAATGTAATTCAGATGTAATTCAGATTAAATAAATCAAACAAATTCAAATCCTCGGTAAAGAACACCGATTCCATCCAAAGAAGGTTTGCGAAACTATTGAAATCCCTAATTTTAATTAGGAAAAACATCCTAATTTCAATAGAGAAGATGGCTGAGCGCTGCCATCTTCTTGGGATCCTATAATTAATAAAATTAAATGCTATACCAAGCATACAACTACTAGACTTTAAGATACTATAAGTTCATACCGCGTAGATCGAAACAAAAATTAATAATTTTAATCTAGAGGCAGCCGTGGTGGTTAACTATAACATTGGGACGTCGAACACCCCCGTCAACATTGGTTCTGTAATGTGCTCGAAATGTTGGGAATATAAAGTAAGTTTATATACTTGATTAAGTCCGTAAAAACTATTTTCATTTAAATGTGTAGTGTTAGCAAAATCCAATTACATTTCATTAGCAATAGACAAAATCGAAAGCCCTACTAACCAGACATGATCGCATTGCAATAGAATACTAATTCCTCAATCGAATGCGTAACCCTGCCTTTAATATCTAAAATATCATTTGAAACTTAACTCTAATCCCCGCCCATAAATCTCCAAATCGAACAACCCGTTTTAATAATGGAATCGCTTAACAATTGGTTTTATTGTTACCACCCGCCGATTCAAAGTTACGTCGGAATACCAAATTTTGAATTATCAATTAGTGCAATTTATATTCAATTTCAATAGTGTTAAGGTTAAAGATAGGGTGGCGGATTGATTACTAAATAAAAGGTGTCGTGAACAGTAGTCCTGAGGCTAGGGTTACCAGATGACAGGAATTTTCCTAAATTGTCCGGAATTTTAACCTTTTTGTATCATTATTATTATTTAGCCTTTTTATACTATTTTGTACAAACGACTTCCATAATCAATATATTGGAAGTCAGTTAAATACGTATTATTTATAACTCAAAAATTACTTTTCAAATCTTGATCAAATTTATATGAGACCACACGAAAAGCACCAGCTTTCAGATAAAAAAGAGTCATCAAAATCGGTAGATCCAGAAAAAGGTTCTGAGTTAACACGCGAAAAATAACTTATAGTGGAATTGAATACCTGCTTATTTCTGAAGTTAGTTGAAAAATATAAGAAATTAAATTTAAAATATTTATTAAACAGTTTGATCACAAAACATAACAATAAATTTTGATTCATTAAATTATATTTTCGACAACTAAATGTTTCATTCATGATCTGGCTCGTACTTTTTATTCCTGTACATTATACATATTATATCAAGAATAATTTCGAGTATTTACAGTTAGATATTTTTGTAATTATTAATATAATATATTGCGTTAATGTCAGGAAATTTATTGAAAAGTTAGAAATTTGATAAGGAAAACTCATTTTCGGATCTGGTAACCCTACCAGGGGCAGCATTGTATTGCTAATCGCGGGAGCCCCGTGGTCGGGGCGCCCGGCTGAAATGCATTGGGGGCGTTTTATTAATTTTTGAACTCGCACTCAATGATTCTATTTGAACGGGATTACCGGGACAAATAAATTAATTTGAATCATACTTCACCCGCTACGCCTGGCGTGCACTGGTTGGAATGAATTGTTGTTAATTTATTTATACTTTAGCAGTCCGTGGCATGGTCAGTTCATACGGGGTTATTTAAACACTAAACAACTAATCTATTATTATAAATAAATAACCGGGTAGTGGCGGTGCAGGAATATCCACTGCACATATCGTACCGAAGCTCATCGTCGAGAGGCGGTAGAAGGAAAACAAACGAAACAGGATATGGGCAGCAGCATCTTCATGATAACAACTCAAAAAATAAAAAATGCGGGTTGCCAACCTGCTTGCCAGTCTTGCCAGCTACGGCCAAATCCTCCCATGAAGCAATATATGGGGAAGATTTATGTTCAGATGTGGTACAGCCATGCTGCTACTATGTTATACCTAGTTGTAGAACGAATGGATCAGCTCAACCGGATAGGACCACGCTCACACAGGATACCATTGTACAATAACACCTGATGCTGCTGTATATTTTACGGTGAGCGTAGAGAAGCGGAGCCCCTTTTTACTGGAACGAAGGCTTCCATCTTAGTCCTCAGGTAAGGATTAATGAAGATGTCTATGAGTATTTACCATCAGGTGGACAGTGTGTTCATTTTCCACCCTTATTATATAAAATGTAACTTGTCAGCAATTTATTATATATTATTTATTTACAAATCAAATGTCATAGATATTACATGACTATTTATGTAACGTGAAGTACCCGTACGTGCTCTACTTGCTACGGCGTAGGCTACGTAGCTTTCACGTGTACGTAGTATAATATACTCTGTGTACGTAGAGACCTGCTAGCTCAAGAACTAAAAACTTGCCGAACGTTTCACCGTAAGAGAGTAACCTGGATATTCGACTCCCTGCCAATGAATTTGTTGATTGCGATTGTAAGTGCTGAGTAACTGCGTGCTCGTCGGCGAAAGAAAACAAATAAAAATATAAATTAATTTATAACGGTAACTAAGCCCAATACAATTTTAAGCAGTCGGAGCTTCCTTTGTAAGCAAATAATCTTGCTTGTGCAGCAAGTACCGCTTTTTCATATCCGCTATCACCACCTTTACATCGTATTAAAGTCCTCTGCCCATAAAGTTCTTCATCAGCATGGGCGAGCGGGTTGGCTCTTGTGTTGTTGTCGTTGGAGTTTTATTTCTTATTTTGAACACAACAGAACAGAAACTTTTTTATTTAATGTAGATTATAAACACTATTACTTATATACTTATTAAAGTCAATTTCTTCATTTACCACTGGTTCGCAAAAAAAAACCTCTGTCCTGGGAAAATCCAGCAAGAATCCCAGTGGGACAATGTTTTTTTTTTTTCAAATAATAGCTTACAATCATGTTTACAATTAACAACACCAAACAAATTAGAAATAGTTTGGTAGGGATCACCCTTCCCAGGGGTCATTATTTTACGTTATTATAATTCATTTTTAGTCGTTATCAGAAATACTCTGCTGCCCACACTCCTGCTTTCTTTCATCTGCCGCCTCCTGCGCCTCCCGCGCCTCCCGCGGGATGATATGCGGTAGTGGGTATTCTTGCACCGCCACCACACGGTAGCGAGGTTACGCATGAGGCTAGAAACCGCCAAAGAAACGCAAATAAGTACTATTTAACCAAATTAATTCAAGTCGATTCGAATATATGTTTATATTCAAAGATACATACGCGACTATGGAATAACCTGCCCAAAAATTTAAGACAACCTACCAGCAAACAAACATTTAAGACGAATGTTCGAGCTCATTTCCTTGTTGCTTCATAACATCTGAACTCAATCACCATTATGGTAGTTATCTCTGCTTTAGTTTAATCGCTATATTATAGGTCTTATATTATATTTTCTTATAATATATTCATATATAACTATAAGGTTTATATGTAGGTATGTATATGTATGTTCTTTGTAATCACCTTCGTAGTATTATCACTGCCCTCAGGTTGACTGGCAGAGAATGCTTTTAGCATTAAGTCCGCCTTTTGATCCTGTACTGATGTGAGGTTCAATAAACATTAAATAAATTAATAAATAGGCCGTGTAGGTAATACGCAATCTAAACACGGTAAAAAAATTCTGTCCCATACCTGGACACAGATTTTATGTTGTTTCTGGACCAGGAAACAACAGAAAACCTAGAAGATTAAGGGGCAGTTACTCCGCACTCCTCGTCAGACGTGCAGGTTTCCTCACGACATTTACATCCACCTTCGAGTCCGTTGTAAATCTGCACTTGAAACTGTAATTAACAATGGCAGTAGAGATCGACCTCGGGTTGCTTGCACGTTTATGGTAAACGCGTGGCATTGCCAAAGGGTGGACAATTCTACGTGACAGAGTAGAATAAGTAGAATTATTTTTATTTAATTTGGATTACAAGAATATTTATTTAAAGTAATTTAAGTTTTACTACTGTTTCGAAAACAAAGCCTGTCTTGGGAAGAACCAGCAAGAAACTCAACAGGACTAAAAAATCTTCAATATGATATTTTTCACATGGATGATATGATATAGAAACATTTAGAAACAGCTTAACTAGCTATTTATAAATTAGCTGCCGTCTAACAACAGTTTATCTATTTGTTTCTTATACAGCAGTGTGAATAATAATAACAATAATATTCCACAACTATCACACAACGCCATCTAGTCCCAAGCTAAGCAGAGCTTGTGTTATGGGTACTAGACAACTGATGAAACATACTTATATATTTCTAAATACATAAATATTATAGATAAATTACACCCAGACACAGAACAAATGATCGTGCTCATCACACAAACATTTGTCCTGGGTGGGAATCGAACCCACGACCTCCGGCATAGCAGTCAGGGTCACTAACCACTAGACCAACAGGCCAGTCCAGAATCGTTTGCCAGAGCAAATAACTCCGCCACTGCGTTATAGTTTTCCATAGTGGCATTGTTTTGTAACTTGAATTATAGTAACCGCGACAAACAATGAAACTCACGTTACCATCCACATCATCTTAGCCACTTAGTGGTCCACTACTGTGCGATTTAATAAGAGCTTTCTTCCCTGTGCGACTTATTTGTGGAATTGTTTTCCAAAGGCAACTTTTTCGGACCGATACGACAGAGAACTTCACAAAAAGAGACTAGTACCCCTTTCTAAAAGGCTGGCAACGCACCTGCTGTTGCCCTGGTGTTGCCAATGTTCATGGACGACGGTGATCACTTACAATCAGGTGACCCGTATGCTCTTTTACCTCCTCTTCTATAGAAAAATAAACGTTTTTACCGGCTAATAACCTATAGAACCAAACAAAACGTCAAAAGCAAGCCGACCACGATTTCAACCGGAGGTACATAATGTATACGTATTTTCTGCTCATCTTTATTTTTGTTTTCATCATCATTTTACATCTAAAATTTATACACCATTTTTACAACACACTTTTCGTAAATTAAGCAGAATATAAGTTAGCAACAAACGTGAAAATACTCGGCGTGCTGGAGGTAGTTAAAAAGTCAATACAAAAAAAGAAACAAAAGCTTCAAATGCACGAAGGCTCGTATTTCCAGCGTTTGACGCCAGCATGACCACCATGTTTGTGTTATTTTATTTTTGTTGTGCATTTGACCGTATACTTTTCAATTGCTGTTTCGTTTTCAACCAAATCAGTTGCCTTTTTAATACTAAGCAATTCTAAGCACTGTTATTAGCATCCAAAACAAAATAGTAAACAATAATACAAGCTTGTATGACAACTAGTTATGCAACTACAAGACCATGGTTTTGTAGGGTTTATACATGAAGGAGGCTGCATAAGCATTAGGCAGCAGGTACCCGGTAACTATAGAGTTGGCGCTTTTGGTTGCATGAGTTATCAGGTAAAACGTATTGGAGCGGTCAGATCGTATTGACTTTGACTTCTGTCAAGACGTATATTAATAAAGTTATTTGAAATAAAATAAAGAAAAGACTTCAAATAGTTTTCAAAATTACATTTTTTTTCCTCTTTGCACAATTTAATCGTGAAATCGACTACCACCAGCGATTTTTCTGGACAGATACTTAGATATTTAGACTTTCAAGAAAAGAGCCTACTCTTTTTTAAAAGGCCAGCAACGCATCTGCTCTTGGTGTTGGGCGGCGGTAGTCACTTACCTTCACTATCAGGTGAGCCGCATGCTCGTTTGCCCGTTCTTATATAAAAAAAGGATTTTTCATTTGCGTAATCTTGACTATGTCGTTAATATAACCTCCCACTTTGGAAAGTTACGTGATTTATCACGTATATAAAAACTATATAAAAACACACGTACAGAATAAATATTTATATAAATATAAGTATTTATATTAGTATTATTAAGTTTATTAGTATTATTTATATAAAGATAAATGTGTACACAGCTTTAAAATTGATATGGCGATTCAGTGTAAACGCAAGCAAAAGAATAAAATGAGTTATTGAAACGCGTACCCCTGAACCGTGGCGAGTATAATTTCCCCGGCAGTTTGCTGTTTGTATCGCGTAAATAACCGGCCCGTTTGTAACTACCATTAAAGACTGAAGCGTTCACTAATTAGCCGTTAACTGCCCCTCGCCGATTCAGATATAATTAAGAGTTTTTAATGTTCTCTCCACTTCACATTGTTCTTGTTTTTCCATTTGTGTCCGCGGCGGGATTTCGCTTTTTGTTTTTTATAAAATACCTAATTCTGTTTATTTTTGAAATTATTATTTTTTAATTATTATTCTACACAAATAAGTGCAATGTATTATTAAATTGAGCCACACAGTATGAACACAGTAAACAGCAAAAATTTGTTTTTGTGATTCAATTAAATTATGTGTTATATGTGTAAAACAATATGACAATATGGTATGATATAATGAAAGAAAACGAATGCTAATTACCAATAAAATCCTCTTATATAAACAAATCACTTGCTGACTATGAAAAATATATCTGTTTATATAAAACACAAAAATTTTCCTACCTATGTCCGTTATAGGTTTGTCAACACATCCAACCGATGTGCCCCAAACCGGTTTCATTAGAAAAGCGATAATACAGCGATGGTTTTAGACCTCTAAAACAAAAAAAAATAAAACATTATATAAAAAATTAATAAATAAACGAAATTTCCTTTATTTCCAACAAATAAAAAAATGTATTTCTTTTCTCATCGCAGGAGGGCTCGCCGGGTATCCGCAAGTTAAACATGTAAACCTGCCATGTCTGTAAAATTTATTGAAGTCTGAAACTCGTGAAATTTTTCAGTTTTATTTTACTCAAAAAAAATCCTGTTATATTTTTATAAATACTTTCTTTAATCACTATCAATATATTTGAGTCTATTTTGGATTTACATCATCTAAATGGACCCCAGTTTCGCAACTTTATCTGTAGGCAACAAAGCAGAGTCCGTCGTCACCGGCAGCGGGCTGTATATCTCCGCACAATGGCGGGCGGCGCCGGGCGGCGCGCATTGTCTCCGGGATTTATGGCTCCAGCTACATTACACTGTGTCTCATGTTAATGTCTATTGTTCACGTAAACAGCGCGCACTAAATGAGTCACAATTGAATTAGAATTAAATTGAATTGAATAAATTTTTTTATAAATCGTTACCTTCACACTAGGATTTTCCCCTGTATCGTGGGGGCATAATAGTTTACATAATAATAGTTTACACATAAATTTCACAAACATCCAGACCTGAAACTATTATTTATAGGCCATACAAACACATGATCGGTGTTGGATTCGAACCTGCGGCCCTTAGCGCTGCAGTCATTGCTGAGTCACTGTGCCACGGAGCCGTCCATTAATCAACATTAAAATAAAAATATATTCGTAAAGTCTTACTCCTGGTCAATTTACACAAAGACAACATTGTGAAGCTATCCATTAGTCCATTAGCCAGGAGATACTTATAACGTCGTAGAGTCACACTACAGCTATTTGTGGTCGGCCAGACAAGTCTACCAGAGTGAAATGGCAGCTCAATGTATGCAGCGTTTCATGTGGTGTGTGTACAAAGGTTTCATGAGAGGCATTCCTCCTTAATACCCCAATGTGACCACGATTCCCCGTCATTTGAAGATACGTTTGGCTGCTGATTTACCTACATAGCTCTCAGTGGTCTTTTACCAAATGAGGGTCTGCAAGTTTATTTGTATGCATACTATGTTATGAAATTCCATAAGTGTTTTTTATAGAATAAGGGTGGCAAACGAGTACACAGTCCATCTGGTGGTAAGTGCATGCTGTGGCCCATTGACATCTACATTTATCCTCGATTTCACACAACGTCTATATTTGTCACCCCTGAGGTCTTTGATGGGATGCCTCGGTTCCACTAAGAAAGGGTGTTCGGTTCTCTATCTCACCTTAGGAAGCACAGTAGAATTAAGCTGGTATTCTGAACGAGCGTTGTCTTTCCTTAGTCGTGCCGATGCATTCATTCTAGAACCATCTTACCAGTGTTGAAACAGCTAGAATAGTTTACTTTTGTTATTTCCATAGCATTATGTCGTATGGTATCTTGCTATAGGGATACGCGACTGACACTGAAATTATATTTATTTTACAGAAGAGGGTCATTAGAGTAATCTATGATTTAAAACCTAAAGAGTCGCTCAGACAAAAATTTAAGGAAATTAATATGTTAACTCTGGCCTCTCAATATATTTATGAAAATGTAACGTACGTACACAAAAATAAAAGTAGTTTTGGAAAAATAAGTGATATTCATTCTGTAAATCATCATCATCGTCATTACAGCCCTTCACAAGTCCACTGCTGAACATAGGCCTCCCCCAAGTAATGCCACAAAGCACGGTCCTGAGCCACCTTTATCCATCGACTTCCTGCATAACTTACCAGGTCATCACTCAATCTAGTGGAGGGTTGCCCTACACTACGCCTACCGGTACGAGGCTGTCACTCGGAAACCTTTATTCCCCATCGTTTATCGGTTCTTCGAACTATATGGCCGGCCCATTGCCACTTCAGCTTACTAATCCGTTGGGCTATGTCGGTCACTGTGGTTTTACTGCGGATATCCTCATTTCTGAGTCTATCATGCAGAGAAACTCCGAGCATAGCCCTCCCCATAGCTCGCTGAGCGATCTTGAGCGTCCTCATACGGCCAGCAGTGAAGGACCACGTCTCAGATCCGTAAGTCATCACTGGCAACACGCACTGGTTGTACAATCTAGTTTTCAGAGATTGAGGTATACCTACCTGACGAGAAGATGTGTCGTAATTTCCCGGACGCTGCCCAGCCGAGTTGAATCCGTCGATTGACCTCTCGGCCGAAGTTGGACTTACCTAAACGTACTCGTCAACAACTTCGAGCATAGCGCTCCCAACAACTACCAGCATAGTTGTAACATGGACATTAAACATGATCTTTGTTTTGTCCATGTTCATCATAAGACCTATCCGTTGGGAGACACCATTGGGGTCATTGAGCATAGTGCTTAGGTCCTCCAGCGATTCTGCCATAAGGACTATATCGTCGGCAAATCGAAGGTAAGTGATGTACTCGCCATTGATGTTAATACCGTATCCTTTCCAGTCCAGTAGCTTGAAAACGTCTTCCAATGCAGCGGTGAAGAGTTTCGGGGAAATAACGTCACCCTGTCCTACATCTCTCTGCAGTTGGATAGGTTTCGAGCTCTGGTTCTGTACTCGGATAGCCATCGTAGCCCAACTGTACAAACATTTCAGCACTTCGATATACCGACAGTCAACTTGGCACCGCTGAAGGGACTGTAGCACCGCCCAAATTTCGATGGAATCAAAGGCTTTCTCATAGTCCACATACGCCAGGAAAAGTGGCAGATTGTACTCTTGAGTCTTCTGTAGAATCTACCGCAGGGTATGTATGTGGTCTATGGTACTGAAGCCTTTTTGGAAACCGGCTTGTTCGGGAGGCTGGAAGTCGTCGTGTCTGCGTGCTAGACGATTCGTAATAACTCTCGAAAATAGCAGTAGACGCGGCTCAGAAGGGAAATCGGTCTGTAGTTCTTCAAGAGAGCGTTGTCGCCTTTCTTAAAAAACAAGACCACCGCACTTCTGCTCCACGCCTCCGAAGTAGTGCCACCATGGAGGACGGAATTAAAGAGCTTCTGAAGGACTTCAAGTACCGGTGTTCCACCGGTTTTCTGAAGCTCCGCTGTAATTCTATCCTCGCCTGGTGCCCTGCCGTTTTTAAGTTGCTGGAGAGCCATTATAATCTCGCTCAGACTGACGTCCGGGATGTCATTGTAATAGTGTCGGATAAGACTTGCTCTTGGATCGTTACTCACACTTGCGTGTGGCTCCAACGATGATGTGTACAGCTGCCCATAGAACCTCTCAATCTCACTCAAAATCTCAGGTGTCCCGGAAACGATGCTGCCACACTCAGTCTTTAGCTTTGACAGTTGGCTCTTTCTGGCAGACAGATCTCTGGCAAATACTTTGGAGCCCTGGTTCCACTCGATCGCTTCTTTAATACGAGCAGTGTTAAAGTTGCGTAAGTCTCGCCACATGCATTTGGAGATATGTATGTTCAGTTGCCTGTATGCTGTCAAATCTGTTGACGATTGCAGCCTCATCTCCCGTCTAACAGCCATGAGGTTAAGAGTGATTCATTCTGTAAATACTAGGAACAAACACAAGCTCTACTAGCTTTTACCAGTTGCTCGACTCCACCGAGTTAGTAATTCATTCTAACAAAATCCCAGAAAATATACAAAATTTGTCATACGTAAAGTTCAAAAATTTTATTAAACTAAATTTGTATAAAAAGGTTTATTATAATATTATGGAATTTATGATATATATGATAATAACACTTGGGAAGGGTGATCGATACCAAGCTATTTCTAATGTGTCTTGTGTTGTTAATTGTAAACATGATTGTGAGCTATTATTTGAAAAAAAAATAGTCCGGCTGGGTTTCTTGCAGGTTCTTGTCAGGACAGAGGTTTCTTTTTGCGAACCAGTGGTAAATGAAAAAAGTGACTTTCAATAAGTATTGTTTATAATCTATATTGAATAAAAAAGTTTCAGTTTCTGTTTCTGTTCCATAACATAGCTGCAGCGTGGCTCTACCACTTATAAAGTTATGTGAAGTGTGTAAATTATTTTAATATTAACGTTATAATAATG
Organism: Parnassius smintheus behrii; assembly: GCA_036936625.1. Lineage (NCBI taxonomy): Eukaryota > Metazoa > Arthropoda > Insecta > Lepidoptera > Papilionidae > Parnassius > Parnassius smintheus. Next base: position 490,368 of record JAUPFT010000022.1, read on the forward strand.
TAACTACATCTTAGTTACCTAGTCGCATCGGATCGCAATTAAACTATTTCAATACCTTATAAGAATAAAAAAGAGAAAGAAAAAATACATCCAGACACAGAATAAAACTCCTTAAGATTTTTTATCCACATTGCACACAATAACGTGTATTGTTGAAGCAAGACGCAAACAAAAATTTCATTAAAATAATACCCTTTTTACTTATTTGTACAATACACATTCAGTGTATTATTATAAAGGAAATACTGCCCATTTTGAATATCATTATGCGAGGGAGCGAGATACAAATAATGTTTTATATGAGGTCTGCCTCCATCGAATTCAATGCGGACATCTGCTTGAAAATGATGCCATGTTTTGTTCGGCTATTTTGTTTATTTTTTTATATTGTTGGATGTGCTTCAACATGGTTCCCTTTGATTGATCTAATTCGAACATATTTTATAGTTCCTTTTATTGATAATTTTTTGATAAGTATGAAGCAGCATTTGTAAAAAGATAAAATGTAATTATCTAAATATATACATTCATTATCTACTTGTATCGTTCTGATTCTTACTGCCTTGTCACCGGAATAAAAACAAACAAAAAGATGATCCAAAGCCTGTGTGAATTCAAAAGGAGACGGGTGAAAGTTCATAGAAAGCTGGGTCTGATGTTACAGTAACGATTACTGCATTATTTTATTTATATACCAATACCATTTTAAAAAAACTGAAATGTTTACGACTGCTTCATGGGAGATAAAAAATATAGGATGTTATTGGTTTTTATAAAAACAATGTCATAGCTTATGTTATGCTTACAATGTTATTCTTACACCAAGCTCTCACATTACACTTTAAAAAAATTATTATTAGACTTTATTGTAAACTAGACTACCATAATTTTATGTATTGTAGGACATTCACACATAGAAGATTCTGACGCCGCCGTCCAACTAAATTCTAGAGGTTTGAAATAATTATAAAAAAGCAGAGGGAGTATGAATTAAAAACACTTTCTCTTATAATGATTTATTAATCGTCTACTTCATCATAAAGAAATAAAATATCGTCTAAAAATTGTATTATTGTGGTGCATGCGGTATTAAATTCTTTTGCGCCTTGCCCAGCTTAGGTGCTGTTATCATGTTGTGTCCATATTATGGACACAACATGATAACAGCAACCTACAGTTTTTTACCTACTAAGCAATTTAAATGATACTGTTTGATGGGCAGCGTTCGGGAAATTACAACGCATCTTCTCGTCAGGTATACCTCAAAACCTGAAAACTAAGTTGTACAACCAGTGCGTGTTGCCAGTGATGACATATGGAACTGAGACGTGGTCCTTCACTGCTGGACGTATGAGGACGCTCAAAGTCGCTCAGCGAGCTATGGAGAGGGCTATGCTCGGAGTTTCTCTGCGTGATAAACTTAGAAATGAGGATATCCGCAGTAGAACCAGATTGACCGACATAGCCCAACGGATTAGTAAGCTGAAGTGGCAAGGGCCGGCCATATAGCTCGAAGAACCGACAACCGTTGGGGAAAAATGGTTCTCGAGTGGCAGCCTCGTACCGGTAGACGAAATGTAAGGCGACCCCCCACTAGATGGAGTGACGACCTGGTAAGACATGCAGGAAGTCGATGGATGCAGGTGGCTCAGGGCCGTGCTTTGTGGCATACCTTGAGGGAGGCCTATGTTCAGCAGTGGACTTGTAAAGGGCTGTAATGATGATGATGATGATGTTTGATGGCCTGTCTACCATTAAGAGAACTGTCAAATTAAATATATATAAAATATTTTTTTATGTATATGTCTCGATTTTATTCGACCACTTAATACCCAGCTAGAATGGTTGGATATTGACAGTTCTCTTAGTAGGTTGCTGTCCGTTTCTCGACACACTTCTTTTTCAAATCTCCCATCTTGTATATTCTCCATAATGGTACCTAGCCTACTTAATTTAATAAATACCTAAAGATATTTTTATTAAATCACTGTGTGAGCTGGGGAAAATCATTTAAGTTCATCATTTTGCACGTGTATTCTTGTAAAATCAGAAAAGAAATAGTCAGAATCCTTTATACGTAGCCGAACGATACGTAACGACTCTGTTAAAGATCAAAATATTATTACAGCACACAAAAACAACAGAAAATATTCACTACCACTGCAAGCTCAGAGCCAACAGCCAAACAAACGTAACAAATGATTTGATTGACGTTTGAGTTTTTGAACTAACGTTGACATTTCCGCTTTTGGTAAAACATTGATAATCGATTATGAAATCGATTTATTAATATAGATTAAAAATAAATCGTAAAAATAAATTGACTGATTAGTCAGTCAATTTATTTTTACGACTTTTTTGAAACGTTAAAGTGTCACGAGGAAACCATTATTTAAATAATAATTTTCTCAAACTTACATAAAGAAGAAAAGACCGAATCACTTTTTCTTGTCTCTTTTCTATTTTTGTATTAAAATCGATTAACTAACCTATTTCATCTGGCAGTACCTATTTAAAAATGAAAATAACGGAAGTCAGTAATATTTTTATAAATATTTAATTTATTTTGCCATGATAAAACTGTTTAATATTTCATTATTAACTACAAAAAAACTTTAAAAAAATATTGATAAATATTTCACTTGTGTAACGTTAGGCCCAAATTCGCCCGTCTCCTTTGTGTATCTATTTCTAATAATACGGTTTTTACAAATATTATGATTTCTTTGAGTTTCAAAACGGCTTTTTAAGTGACTTCCGAGGTACGTTGGCAAATCTTTAAATTGTTTCTGCGTATTAAATGATTATTTTATATTTATATTATATATATTTTATTCCAATACAACATCATCCAAATACTTAAGATACCACTTTGCGTTAACTTCCTTCTCCATGATTGTTTTTAAAACATTTTAGTAACATACAAGTATCAGTCTGGTTTTTTCCATTTATTTTGGCAGCAAACAGTCATATTTCAAATATATCGTTTACATTTGACATTTACATATGACGAAAATACCAAATAGTGCCAATAAATCTACATTAACAAACCATATTGTATTTACATTGTAAGACGACATAGTCGGGCAACAATTTTACTGCAAAACCTGTTTTAAATTTATTTTAAGAAGATTAGAATCAGTGCTAAAATTATGTAAAGAGTTAAGTGCATAATTTTTATGAAACCGAGGAGTAATAAATACTTTACTGTAACATTTATATAATTTTATTATGTATTGTGAACAATATGAAATATTACAGCAAATATTCGTTTCCTTACATTTTTATTTAAAGAAATAATTTAATTCCTTTCTGCAATATCGTTAGCTTTAAATTCCTCTTTTTCTTCATTTTATATGCAACTACATTTAGTACAACACTTTCTTGTTGATCCTATAGATACATTCATCCATTTGGTATGTATGGAAGACGTTGTACCTATTGGCATACTAGCTGTTTTCCGCGACTTCGTGCGCGTAAAAATTATTACTTTGGTTTTAATTTTATTTTTGCGCGGGACTCTAATATTTTTACCAAAATAAAAGTAGTGTAAGTTACTAATTATAACATCTGCCATCTTGCAGTGAAAGTCAAAATCACATTACAAACGGACACTTCAATTTTGTTTATTTGTATAGATTACCTGGTACACATCTACCATCGATTAAGAATCATCATGGAAATACGTTGTCAACCCAGTGAACTAAGTAATGCTTCGACACCATGACAGATATCCCCCTATGAGGCAACCAGTGGGGGAGGCCTGTGGCTAGCAGTGGACTTCTGATAGCCTGTAGCGATGAGGAAATCCAAGGACTACGGTGAAAACATAGAGTGTTTCATCGTAATTCCCTTACTTCAACAATTTCTACTAATTCTTTAATCCGTACTTTAGCCGTGAATGCACAGTTCCGCGGTAGATACAGGTGATGAAGTTGGTCAAAAGTATTCCTGGATAGAATAGAATAGAATACTTTTTATTCAGTACAAATAAAAATTATTAATATTAAAAGTAGGTATTTCTTTATTTTATCACTTGTTCGGAAAAAACCTGTGTCCTGAGAGAACCAGCACGAAACCCAGATGGAACGATGTAACGGCTATTACCTCATCTAATTTCTGCGCTGAAACATAAAATATTTATTTGTATCTGTTGTTAAAGTCCAATTCTTTAATAATTACCTTAATACCATAAATGATGTATTTAGTATCCAACCGGTTGATTTTTAGCCAAAGCCGAAGACATAAAAACCTTAAGAAATTCAGTTCAAGATTGACTAACATTAATAATATAAATTATTTTAAAACTTTAAAGAAAAGTTTTATGTTGACTGTATAATATAAAAAGGTAATTTTAATCATCTCTAGAAGATGATCTAGAGATGCTAGAAACTGTGTCGCCGCGTCCATCGCGCTCTCATATATTCGTATCAGTTCGTTCAATTTCGGCCAATTTAGCCCAACCCCAAAGGTGAAAAAGGTTGTTTGTTTGACCCGAAGGTGGCCGAAGCTGAGGCTGAAGCTGTTGGTTCGTTCAGAAATTAGATATATTATACTTTAACTATCAATTCGCTCTGGGTTTGCACTTGCGATTTCTGAATCTCGAAATCTAAACCATTCTTGAATTAACTTATGTTTAAGTTACGCACACAAAATTTCATTAAAATTGGTCCAGATATTTAGGAGGATTTCAGTCAAATACACACGGACATAAGAAACTAATACTTTAACAATAACATAAAGAATAATATGACACTATCAAAAATGAAAAGCTATTGACTGCATTAACTTCCGCATTGTCCTCCAGTTATGACAGGTCGATCGTAACTCAATGTTTGCACACAATGGCCCGTTTGTTAGCAGCGTCGACCAATTGTATGTGTACAAGCGGCAATGTATTGTTCGCGCTGCAATGTCACCGGCCAGGCGTCGCGTTATGTACTGGTTGGTGCATGACGCGTGACTTATTCCAATGAAGGCCATTACTTAAGTAAATAATTATTGAGCTGTTAAACTGCAAATGAGATTTCAAAATTATTGCAATTCAGCGGTTAAAATTTATTCATTTGTGCTAGGTGTTAATAAGGTTTTTTTTTATAGAAGATGGAGCAAGCGAGCATGCGGCTCACCTGATGTTAAGTGACTATCGCCGCCCATGAACAACCGCAACACCAGGGGAATTGCAGGTGCGTTGCCGGCCCTTTAGAAAGGAGTAAGCTCTTTTCTTGAAGGTCCCTAAGTCCTATTGGTCCGGAAAAATTGCCGGTGGTAAACAATTCCGCAGACACGCACAGTGGACTGCCAAGCATCCAGATAGTGAGGATGGTATTGTGAATTTTATTGTGTGTGTGTGATATTTTAATCCGAACAATTGCTCAGAACACTCCCCGCGGTAGGTAAGATAGAAAATGCAAAGGGATGCAACATCTCTACGCAGCGCCAGTGAGTCGAGCCGATCAGAAGGAACTCGGTCGTCAAAGATTCGAATCACTCTGCGCTAGATGCGGTCAAGTGGAAGAAGCTGGCACTGGGGTACCCCGGCCCAGAGATGAGAACGGTATTCCACGTGAGGCTGAACTTGCGCTTTGTAAAGTTGCTTTTTAGAGGCCAATTTGGCCTTCCTCTCCAAATGATCACGAAACTACATATTATTCGATATGTCGACGCCGAGGATTCCGATGCTAGCTGAGGCAGCAAAGCACCTTCAAACTGAAGAGATACGACAAAGTGGTTCTTTTTAGCGGTTAACGCGCGAACTTGTGTCTTCTAGGGATTGAATTGAACTAGATTTAGACGCCCCCAATCCGAGACTTTGTTCAGCAAAGACTCGACTTCACACACTAGTTTGTCTATTTACTCGGCGACGTTTTACCGAGGAATATAGGCACGGCCTGTGTATAAGGCATCACCAGTGCATAGCAATGAATGTTACCAGTTTGCAACATATCATTGATATGCAGAAGAAACAGTGTTGGTGATAGCACGCAGCCTTGTGGAACACCAGCATAAATAGGCTTGTAATCAGAGCAGGCACCCTGTACTACGACCATGATGGTTCGATTAGCAAGAAAACTAGTGATCCAATCGCACAATTTCTCGGGAACCGAAGCCAGAATCGAGCCATTCGGCGTGCTGGGCGTTAAAATCACCAAGAATCACGATCTCTGCGGATGCGATCTGCTGTAACGCAGAATCTGTAGCCATCTGGACGTGTTCGATGAGTCGGTTTATTTCGGTATTTCCACTATGGGACCTATAAAGGTACCCGTACACGCGGTAATGGTTATCGCTGTCTACGCACAGCCACAGGATGGACAGGTCCATACTTTCAAGGCGTTGAAAATAGATGTCCTCTCTGACATATACGCAAACTCAAGCCCGGGGCACAAAGGAGTGTTCTAAATTGTACCCCGGGTAGGAAAGATATGAAATGTCAGCTGAAGAAGATACCTGAGTCTCGGTTAAAAAGAGCAAGGCCGGCTTCGCCGTCTCCAGATGGTAGTGGAGAGCGTTAAGGTTCGAATGAAGTCCCCTGATGTTGCAAGAATTCACGGATAGCGTTGTTGCTCCGCTTGCTTCGAGCAGTTTTAGTCGCGAGCCGAATTGTGCCAACCCCCCCCCCCCCCCCGGAGTACTTGGTCGTGGATGCTCAGCGAGGGATTTAGAGGGGTACCTCTACTGGGGTAGTTCTACACTTGATTCCGCTACCATGTTAACAATAGGGAGGGGGGGGGGGGATTGGGACTCCGGCCACCTGCACTCACCAAGCGAACTCGTGTCTACTTCACACTGGTATTCTGTGAGGTCGTGGTGCCACCCCGGTTTGAGCGGGCCATCCGTGCGACAGCAAAAGCTGCCGCGTTGCTCTGCCACTGTTAAATTTGTTCTATATAGAGTGAATAATATAAGTGTTAAATGGTTCTATGTAGAGGAATTTGTTAACTATAACAACTTGTTACATACTTTTTTATAGAATAAGAATGACAGCCGAGCACCTGGATGCTATGGCATATACACTTCTACGTCTATCTTCGATTAAGATTCAAAATGCAGATGCTTTGTCACCCCTGAGGACTGTGATTGAATGCCTCTGAATTTTTTCATTATTTCTTAAGCGTTTTTGTATTTTAGTTGCCTACTTCTTGTAATTTTTACCTGGCCACGGTTGCAAAGCTTGTTTGCATATTTCGTTCTAAGATGAATTGTTGTAATTATTATTGAAAAGCTTATTCGTGCCTACATAAATAAATAAATAATTAATGTTCTAAGCGACAGTAGCCGGCAGGGCGCGGACCGCGAACTCAAAGAGGTTGTGGGTTCGAATCCGCCATTCGACTATTGCAACACAAGCAATTTAAGCTTACCACGAGTGGTTAAGGGGAATATTAGTAATGTTTATAGCATTGTTAATATTCTTTTTTAAGAAAAAAAGATAAAAAAATTAATGTTCTTTTCAGTGTTAATTTAAATATAACACTTGCGAAGGTAAGGGAAAACCGCGAAACTTGCATTACTGTAAAATTAAATGCTTTTCCGTTTCATGACTCTCTCAGGCTTCAGATGAGCGCTGTGCTTTGATGATGCTGTAACATTCTAGTTTACACATTTTGTTTTCTATTACCACTCCAGTCTAAATTTGATCTTTGCTGAACCTTGCTCGTTGTAAAAAAGTACTTCAGTCTCATTTAATAAAATCGATGCACACGTGGAACTGCGGGAAATCGAGTTGGATCGCTTTGGGGCCGGGGGTAAGGGGGGTAACGGGAAGGGGTCTTCCCGGCTTAAAACAACAATAAGTTGAGCCATTAAATTCTCACAAGCGACTGAAAACGCCGCGCTTTCTAATTGCTCGGAACACAATAACTCGCGCGTAGGGTCACCATGGAGTTTTTGATGAACTCTCCATTTCGATTGGGTTTTAAAATTTAGTACACTTATATTTATATTTCTTTAGAAAATTCAGTCCACCTGATGATCAGTGGATGTTGTATAACTATAGACATCTACATTTATCCACAAATTGGAATCAAAATGAAGATGCATTGTAACCCCCGAGGACTAAGATGGAGTGCCTCCTATCCACTATAGGAAAAAAGGGTATTCGTTTTTACACTTGCCATACAAAACACAGCAGCATTAAACTGCTATTTCACGCTAATATTCTTTGAAAGCGTGGTCCTACTCTAGTACTTTTTTACTGGAAACGAGGCATTCCGACTTAGTCCTCAGGGATGATAACGCATCTGTGTTTTGATTCTTATTTGAGAATAAATGTGGATGTCTATAGGCCACAGTATCCACTTAACATGAGATGGACTGTGCGTGTTTGTCACCATTATTTTATAAAAAAAAAGGACAAGTAGCAGCCTGCAGTCGCGTGAGGTCGCCGTCCCATTACACCAGTGCTTGCGCAGTGCGCACACACTCGGGCACGGTGATCCCGTCTCCGTTAAGACTTGCTGCCGTGACCGAAAACCGGACATTGTTATTATTATTATTTTTATTTCGTGGAGTGGGTGATGAGAACCAGGAAATCTTTTCACTGATAAGTCATTCTTCTTAAACCTCAGGCGTGAAAATGCATCTTTTGATTCTTAATCGAGAATAAATTTAGGTGTTTTGAGCCACGGCATCCATTTACCATTAGGTGGACTGTGTGCTCGAATTGTTAATTTAAATTTATAGAAAGCCTCTCAAACACAAAATTCAAAAGTGCATAACTTGTATTGTTGCTTCCCTTTCGAAAACTCACGTGAATGCGATCCAGGTACTCCTAAGGCCCTTTTTTATCCTAGATTTGTTGAAAATCGACTACCTATTCAACTTTATTGATTGAATAATTAAATAAGTATATAAAGCAACATCAGTTAGTATGGGATCTGGTTGTAATGTATATTGGACCTCTCTGAAAGTAAACTTTATCGATAAAAAACAGAAAATTGATTAAACGACTTCTGAATTATAAATAAAATCTAAATTTCTATGCCCTTTTTGAAGTCGGTTGGAAAAACGACCTGAATTAAATATCGTATAGCGCCGATACTCTGTCCTTTAAGAAATCGTGTCCGGGAATAACAAAAGGCTTGGGCAACCTATTTGCACTTTCGCACTCCAACTAACCACTCCGCCAGTCCTCCGCATTATACTGTGACATTATTGAACGTGCGTTATTGTGTGCGACAATACGTTCGCGTTTTGTTTGTGTAATTTGATTGTAATTACCAATTACACAAATACAAACTATATTTTTAAACAAATGACGCAGATCTGTGTATAGAGCAACACATCACAGCCATATTTTGTATGTCGTAGAGCCACGCTGCAGCTATATCATGGTTGTAGCACGAATGGATCGGCTCGACCGGGGCAGGACCACGCTCTCACAGAATACCAGAGTAAAATAGCAGCTTAAGTCTGTTGTGTTTTGTATGGTATATGTATGATAATCGGAGACCCTTTTTACTGAATACGAAGCATTCTATAGCATCTTATTTCTCAGGGGTATCAATTTTTTTCTTAATCGAGGATATATACAGATCTTTATGGTCCACAGCGTCCAATGGCCATCAAGTGGACTGTGTGCTTATTTTTACTCTTTTTCTATAAAAACAATAACAGTGAGTAGTGTGTTTTAGTGTAGAGTAATTTTGCTTATTAATTGTTTATCTTACGTTGACAAGATTAACTTTCATTTTTCTCTACACTCATCACGCAGCATCACTCCGCTGTTTCACGCTGGCACTCTGTGAGAGCGTGGTCCTGCCCCGGTCGAGCCGAGCCATTAGTGCTGCAACCATAATATAGCTGTAGCGTGTCTCTATTTCCTAAAAACGTGTTTTTTTTAATTATTTTAAGCCAGTGTTTGCTTGCTTGCTTGGTACCCACGGCTGTAGGTAATTATAACTTTGAATTTTATAAGCGAACACTCGACCCCTGACGACTCACTGTGTAGTTAATAACGTCCTCCAAACTGAGTTTCGGTCACGGCGACCAGTCTCAATGAGACAAGCCATCTGTGCAGTGTATGCGCACAAGCACAGCTGCACTCTCTATTCACTCACTCTCGTAGTCCGCGTCTCACAGCGATCCGACACGACCGGAGAGAGATCAGGCGCAGGACCAACGACTTTAAGTACTTTCCGAGGCACGAAGGTGAAACACCTCCAACTTCCAGACAGAGAATTTCTTATCAGATAAATCCAATAACTGATTTAGGTCTGACCTGGAATTCGAACCCGGGACTTAATATTTACGACCGCAAGATCAATGAGGCAGTCGGTAATAAGTAATAATACTCGTAGTTAATATTCCGCTGACGTCCGCCCTCCTCTCGGTGCGTGTCCAGAGTTCGCGCACGGCTCGTGTTTGCGGATGCTGTTTGCTCTGCTGAGAGCTGCGACAGTCGAGTGACGCTTTTTTCCTTTTGCTCTCAAGTGCTACATGTTTTAAACATTTATTTTTATTATCTTTTGTTACGGCAGCCGGTTTATATATATATATTTTTTGTTAATAGGATACAATATTTAAAAATGTATTTTGCTTAGTTTATACCACGTGTAGACGGGGGAATATATAACGTACCAGTGATAGTTGATTTCACCAACAACTTTTGGCAGTTACCTGGGAGCTCCCTAGCTTATATTCAGCTGAAGGGTTATTTTCATCCCATTAAGACATGTAAAACCATTTTTGAAATGTTTGTTTGTATCTGCGGGCTAATCTTGGGCGGGGTTGAACTTTGTGAACAGATGGAAAGCAATGCTAGGAGGGATCTAGACGTTTACTATTTATCCGAAAATATTGAAGATTTTTATTTAAAAAAAGACAAAATATTGATTAAATAAATGGTCTTTGACTGTGATACTTTGACTTAAATCTAAATCCTCAAGAAAGATCCTATGCACCGAAGCCGGGGCACGTGGCTAGTCTTTATATAACACCCAATATAATATCTTTACGTGGTAGAGCCATGCTGCAGTTATATAAGTAGTATAGTTGTAGCACGAATGGGTCGGCTCGACCGGGGAAGGACCACGCTCTCACAGAATACCAGCGTAAAATAGTAGTTTAATGCTGCTGTGTTGTAACCGGTAAGTGTAGAGGACCGGAGACCCTTTTTACTGCAAACGAGGCATTCCACCTCAAGGGTGACAACGCATCTGCATTTTGATTCGTAATCGAGCAGAGATGTAGATGTCTATGGGCCACAGCAACCACTTACCATCAGGTAGACTGTGTGCTCGTTTGTCATCCTATCCTATAAAAAAAATTTGTGTTCGTGAGTTGAAATCCTCGGAAACGGCTGGACCGTTTTTGATGAAATATTGTGTGTGTGATTAAGTTGATTCGAGAATGGATAAGATTCATAATTAGACGCGGTAGATGGTGCTGTTGTCGAGATCTAGTAGTTATCCGTGCAAAGTTGCGGCGGATCGCTAGTAAATATGTAAAATGCTTAATTTAGGTATACGAAGGAATATAATAGGTAATAGTCATAGCTTAATATCACAAACGACTTTTTACAATTATCTGGGAGTCCCTGGCTTCTTCTTCTTCCAAGATAAATCAACTTTAAACCAATTTTTGATGTGAAACATGTATCGGTGCGCCTCGGCAGTAGAACCGACTCGTACGTCTTGACGGCAAGCGCATGACGCTCTCATGTCGCCATGCTCCCTCTGCGCCACCGCTCTAGATTTATATTTTGTAATAATAAAAAAATATATTATATTGTTTAATTGATTTTATGTTTATTTCTTTATTGGTTTACTTTAATTTTAAGATACATGTACCATTAATTATGATATCTCACATCTGCCGGTCATTACGTGACAATTGTACTCTTTCGGCTTTTTTTAACATAATGATTCCAGGTTGAGCACACCGTCAACTTGATGGTAAGTGGATACTGTGGCCTACGGGTGTTGACATCTATCCTCCGTTAAGAATCAAAATACAGATGCGTTGCTACGTGTCACGCCTGATGATCAAGATAGTCAGGATTACGGGAACGTAAAATAATTTTTAAAAAGAACTTAAAATTTATTTTATTTCCAATTACAGTTATTATTATAATTATTTAATTAATACCTCTTGACATAAGTCAAAGTGAAAACGATCTCGATCCCATGAGATCTATCTGTTATTACACTATAGTTACTGGGTACTGCTTAACGCTTATGTAGCCGCCTTTAGATGCAAACCCTAACAACCTTATGGTCTTGTGGTTGCATAACTTGGTGGAATGCCTTGTTGACAATAAAATAAGTATCCGGCTGTTTATATTTACAATAAAGAAACAGTATATACTTATTAACCACTCCGAGTGATCTTCAAATGCTTGTATTAGAAGTAGTGCTCCACTTTTCCGGCTTTATAACTTTTTATCGTTATACATATTACTATGTTATTTATTTATTTATGTTTATAACCGATCGGTCTGCTCCGTCTTTTGTAATGCGCAAAGCAGCGGACTGGAATATTTTGCTGGCGTCTGACTTTCCACCTGAATACTGGGCGTCTTCAAGGCAAAAGGGAACAGGCCTTTATTACGCTAAGACAGCCTAACATATACATCACCACTTACCACCAGGCGGGATTATGCTCAAGCACTGGCTTGTAACATGTGAAGTAAATGTATCGCCGCTACATCACGCTGATGTTCTTGTGCGAGCACATGCCTTCTCCGGTCGAGCCGACTCAATCGTGCCACACCCATAATACAGCTGTAGTATGGCTCTACCACGTCCACTTCTCTTTTAAATCATGCAAACCTGACATGTTCTTGGAAAAGTTTACAACCTTAGTGGACTTAAAGTTGGATATAAAGTTGATGGGTCTGCTGTTGTTTAGAAAATCATCCATCTTGGAAAAGTCCACTACTGAACACAGGCACCCCCCATTGACTGCCTGCTAGTGGGGTTTCATCGTGGTGACTACACAAGCGTCTGCCTGTGCAGACGTGTTGGCGACCGCAGTTGCCTATCCACTACTTCACGATACACGATTCATGTTTAATTGTTTGCTATTTTCATTTGTCAACAGTTCAAAAGCGGGCGCGCATCGCTGAAGTATGCTCCAGCCCCTCCACGCCCACGGAAACGTCGCAAGACCCAAAGACACCGAACCCCACACCCCCCCTGAACACACCGCCCCCACGCTCGCCCTCCGACCACGAGCTAAACGTTGAAGAGGAACTTGAGGAACAATCGGAAACCTCACTCACGCCAGAAAACTTGTCAATGAAAGAAAGAAACGACGACATGTCCGTGAAAAAAGAGGACGACGATAAATGGGAGAGTCCCGACTTCAAATACAAGTACAGGCAAAGAAAAGCTGACAGCGTCCCCGAGGTGGTGCGCGAAGATTCCGCGCCATTCCAGAAATCCCCAGTAGATGTTCTTATCAAAGTGTTTCCCAGGCGCAGTAGACAGGAGATAGAAGCGATTCTCGCGCGATGCAAGGGAGATGTGGTGGCCGCGATGGAAATGATGGTGAACGGTGCTGACAACACATACATGACTCCAGAGACTCCTTACCTCCATAACTATCAATCTAAATCCGCCTTCTCCCCCCTCTCGAATCAAAACTTCAAGTTTTCCCCCTCGAGGCGGTTTCTGACGCCGCCGTACAGCGGAACTGGTTACTTGCCAACAGTGATCCGACCACCGCCGGAGTACTTGTCCTCGTTCCTGCCACACTCCGAGATGATGTACGGCAGACAGCTGCAGGTGCCGTCCCCCGGGACCTCGCCTACATCCGACAATACCAACAATGAAGGCTTTTCTGATTAGGGTTTGCTTAATAACTGGACTGTGTTATAAAATCTATGCGGACTGAATAAATACTTATAACTTTTCGCATGTAGATGTAGATCTTTCATGGTTTCGATCATGAAATAATACACTATTTACTATATACATTGACGTATTCAGTTGGCAAGATCGGGAAAATCAACAGGGCACGTTTTTTTATATTTAATTACAAATCTACTTTAACAAATTGATTAAGATGACTCTGTCTTAAACACCTGCAATATATTATTTTCTATGTTTACGCAAATATTAATAAAGTTAATTCTTCGAATATCGCCACTGCAGCCAGACAGATCAAAGATTTCTATGTATACCAACTACCAGACGGGCTCCGTAGCTTCATTTTTGTTTCAATACAGAGTATAAATAATACTTATTGAAAGTCACTCTTTTATTTAATTACCAGTAGTTCTGAAAAAAACCTCTGTCCCCGGAAGTACCATCAAGAAACCCCGCGCGACTTTAAAAAACAGCTCACAATTAAAAATACACAATTAATCAACACAAAACAAATTATAAATAACTTGATAGCGATCACCACACCCCCAGGGGTTATTATCATCCATGAATTCCTTAATGTTATAATAACCCTTGTTACAAAAAATTATTTCAATAAAAGTTTTGAATTTTCAGCAGGTCAAATTTTGTATATTTTTTTAAATATATTACGCATTATATTACAGTCCATTCTCATAACTAAGATAGAGTAAAGAAGACTAGTTCTTAGTTTTTTAAGCCGTGAACGTTATTTTCGACAATTTTCTGATTTTGTTTAATGAACTAAGAAGACGCTGTCATTACTTATGTGCATATTTCTTAACGTAATTAAAATTTATTTCAGATAAGTATTTATTTATCATAACTTTATTTCGCATTTGCCTAAAAACGGTACCTAACCGTCGTAAATGAAAATACAACTGCTTGGCATATTTACCGTACCGAGTACCCGCCGCGCGCAATTGTGACATAGTGTTTGTTCTGAACTGCCGGTCTTGTAATATGCATAGAAGTCTTCAAAACAGATAAATGATCGCAGTACATGATTTCTTTGGTCATTTAATGTTAAGACAACTATATTACATAAAACACAGTTTAAGAAACCTATAAAATATTTAGACTTCCGTCGCATTCCACATTAGTGTATAATTTAACTTATACATACTAGAATAAAATAAAATATTGATATGTCATTTCTCAGTAAACATTAAGGCTCCTTCCCTTAAAGGAATGATGTAAAAAAATACGATACAGATGTATACTTACAAATACATGTAGCCTAGTGATATTAAGTTATAAATAAACATTAGATCAAATGTAAATAGCTATCGTATTTACTTAACCGATGCTTTGTAAGTAATGCTTATGTAAAAGAATTATATTCCGTACTTAATATTGTAAGTAAGTTTCATTTAGACGACCTAGAAGTCCAACAACTCTGTTTTATGATGAAATTGTTTGGATAGATTATTAATTCTCGTTTTATGGATTCCTTTTGAAGAATTGAAGAATGTACCTTTTTAGTTTAGAAGAGTAAATATTTTTAAATGTATTATTTGTAGGTCAAATCACTTTTTTATTGATTTGTGATTAGTAAACTAATTTCAAATAATTACTATAATGAAAAGTGCTAACACAAATTAAGTGTTTTCATGTTACAGCAGCTAAGCATAGATTTTAAGTTTTAAATATCCGACGCGTCTCCTGGTGTGTGACTTACGGCAGCACTAAGACCTCGTGTTCAGTAGTTAGTAATAATCCTAGTAATTATTAAAAATAGTCAGTAGTGACTTTTGTAAATATTAAAGCCATGTTTAACTGTACGGATGGAGACGATTTATTGTAAATGTATGGACACACTGCACGTGCTCAATAAATATAAATATTGAAGAATGAACAGCTTTTAATTTGAATTCAAGTCATCGAGTCGGCTGTCCCATATTAAAACCTTTTAATAGAGGTTTTTAAAAAGAAAAACCATTTTTTAAAAGTTTTACCCACATACCAGCTCGTTACAAAATCACGAAAACGAAAAGTTGTATTAAATCCTTAAAAGTAACCAGAGATTTAGAATCTTAAATTTTAAGTAGGCTATTAGATTTTTTTATAGCCGTATAAGTGACAAACTAATATACAGTCTAATCTAGTCGATGATAAGTGAATATCGTGGCCCATAGACGCTTATACTCTATTCAGCATCAAAAAGTGGACTGAAGACTAAGATGGAATGATACGGTACTTTTAAAAGAGGTCTCAGGTTCTCTACAGTCACTTTTCATCAGAAGCATTATTCCTCTATTTCTTGATGGGATTCTGTAAGAGTAATACTCCTCCGACCATGTGTAGTAGTAGTAGTAGTATATACTTTATTGTACACCACACATATACAACGAATAAATACATTACAGAGAAAACTTAATATATACGTATGTACAATAAGGCGGTCTTATCGCTAAAGAGCGATCTCTTCCAGACAACCTTTGGGCTAAGGAGAAACTGGAATTAAGAACAGTAGGAGGTGGTGCGTTTTATGTTACACTTACATTCTAATATCTAAATAAACTAAACTATATTTTGTTAAAATATCACAACAATACATAAAAAATAATAATAAAGTAAACATACATAATATTAATAAATAGGTATATATATATATACAAATATATACACATACATATATATACATAGATAATAAATAAATAAATACAAAACAAAGAGGAAAAGATAAACACAGAATAACTATCTGTTGCTAGAATTGGTTATAAATAACCACAAAGTGTTAGGTAATGGTTCTTGACGTCACTTTTGAAACTTTCCAAAGTTTGCGCACGTCGAATTTGGAGTGGGAGTTCATTCCATAACCTTATGGCTTGGCTCGTAAAAGAATATTTCATAAATTTTGTTCGAAATGAACATGGTTCTAGAATTAGTTCGCCGGCTGACCGAAGAACTCTATCAGGTCGATCATGACCAAGAAACTTAAAGTTTTCCTTCAAGTAGCTTGGAGTCAAAGGATTGAACAACACACAGAACAAAAGAGATACAGTTTGCAGATTCCGGCGAAAGCGAATGGGTAACCACTTGAGCTGTGAACGATATTCGGATACATGATCATATTTGCGCAAGCCAAATATGAACCCAATTGCAATATTTTGAATTCGCTCAAGTTTGTTCAGTTGGTCTTCAATTAAATCGAGATAACTTGCGTCCGCATAATCGAGAATAGAGAGAAGTAAGGATTGTGCTAACATAATCTTAGTGGGAATAGGGAGAAAAGAACGTAAACGACGAAGTAAACCCATAGTAGCAAACACCTTTTTACTCACTTGTTTTAACTGCTGCGACCACGACAAGGTAGAATCTAGATATATCCCCAGATTTTTTTACAGATTTACTGTAGGGTATGACAACGTCATTTAATGTCACCGAGGGTAGGTTGTTCCAGTCAACTCTGAAGACCATCCCTCCACCACCAATAACTATAGCCTGGGACTTGAACGGATTAATTTTTAGACCATAACGCTGACTCCACTGGTTTATCGCCGCTAAGTCATTGTTGATGGTGGCAACAGCAGAAGGCAGATTTAACAGAGTTGACTGAGTGCAGATTTGGAGATCGCATACTTGTGATAGAGAGAAGTAATATTTTGAGAGATAGAATTAATGAATATAGCAAAAAGTAAAGGAGACAGCACACCACCTTGAGGCACGCCAGTCCGTAACTCGCACCAAGATGAGAACTCATCCTCGATGCGAATACGCTGCCGTCGGCCGTAAAGATAACTATGAAACCAGTCAATCACCGGAGGAGATATGTTAATAGAACGTAACACACTCAATAAGATGTCAAAATCAACAGTGTTAAACGCATTGCCAAAATCAAGCAATACCAACACAGTGAGTTGTTTGTTATCCATACCTCGTCGAATGTCATCGGTAACTTTAACCAACGCTGTTGTCGTACTATGACCCGATCGGAAACCGGATTGGAGAGGAACCAGGATACAATTTCTATTTAGGTAGAGATTTAACTGAAAGAAAACTAGTTTCTCCAGGAGTTTGGATAAAAACGGGAGAATTGAGATAGGACGAAAGTCGGAAAAATGCAAAGCATGGGCTTTTTTTGGGAGAGGCGTTACAAGTGCACTTTTCCAAACATCAGGAAATTTTGAAGAGGAGATAGATTTATTCAAGATATGGGTGAGGATAGGAGTAACAAATTCTAGGATAGGTAAGATCATGTTACGACTAACATTGTCATCACCCACGGCATTGGACGAGATGGACAAAATGTTCTTTTTAACATCACTATCAGTGAAAGGAGAGAAATTAAACGGTGGAAAATCAGGAGTTGGTATTGAAGAAAGAATACTCAGAGTCCGGTCTTTATCTGAGCTGTCTAATGTGCTAGAACAGGTGAAATATTTGTTAAGGAATTCAGCATCAACATTACGATGATGAGAATTATTGGATGTTTTACCAACTCCAAGAGACTGAAGAAACTTCCAAACTTTGGCTGCGCCGCCGTTTTCGACGGATTTATGAATATGGCGTCTTTGTGCATCCCTACACAATGTATTGCAGCGATTCCGTACTTTATTATAATATCGTAAGTTTTTCTCAGATTTATCAGCTTTTAACTTACTTTTAGCAAATCCTTTTTTTATAATAAGTTTTTTTAGACTATCAGTTAACCAAGGTGCTGGTAAATGTTTCATTTTTATTGGTTTTACTGGGCATGGATGTCATAAAGTTGGATAAGAAAGGAGTTAAATAACTCGACTTTCAAGTCGACTGTTGAAGCATTTTCAACAGCTGACCAGTCCATGCGACTAGCATCTTCCAGAAGACGTTCTTTGTCCATTCCACCAAAATTACGTTGCAGAAGGATTCTCGATTTTTCTCGATTCGGACTTTGTATGTAAGAAACAAGAGATCATGATGAGAGAAGAGATCAGCGTCATGCTGGCCATGCTTCAGGACGAAATCTGGAGAGGATACAATAAGTAAGTAAAGTAGTGATGGAGTACAGTCAGGCATTTTATGCGTAGCAGATAGTGGTAATATATGTAGATTACATGCCTCGGTTAATGATTTTAGCTTTTCACACCGATGGTCACCCTTGAGTAGGCATGTGTTAAAGTCACCCATGATTGTAGTGTGAGTATACAATGGGATTAATTTTTCTAATAAATATTCGAAAGAAGAGATCAATATGAAGAGAAGGACTGTAACAAACGCCAAGAAGAACTTTCGTATTGGATAGGGTTACTTCAATGAAGAGATGCTCACCCGCATTAGAAGGAGATGGTTGGGGGGACAAGCTTACTACCACAAAAGGTAAATAAGAACGGAGATAGATTGCCACACCTCCACCCCCCCCCCCCTTTCCAATACGGTCGTTGTGAATAAGATGGAATCCTGGTAATGAATAAGAAGTGGATGGCAAGCATGGTTTCAACCAAGATTCAGAGACTAGAATGGCGTGAATGTTATGGGATTCAAAGGACGCAAGCATGTCGGGATAATAAGCCGGAATGCTTTGGGCGTTTATATGAGTTACATTAAAGTTTTTCAGGGAATCTGAGAAATATGAATTAAGTGCTACATTTATCGGAATTGAAGATGTTGTTCTGTGGAAGCTGAGTTCACTAGATGCATTATCATTTGACGACAAAGACAGGAAATCGTCAGAATCATTACCTACATCATAATTATCTAACAACATAGTAAAATGAAATAAAATATATAATATATATGATATATAAATATAAAACTAAATAGTTAAATTAAATATATAAGTAAGTACCTAAACAGATCTCTATCCCGCCAGCAGTCTGAAAGAGATGAATCAAAAATAATAATAATAATAATAGGTGTTTCAGAATAACTGAAATAAAAAGAGACAATTTTTAAACAAAACAAAATTACCAAAAACTGTAAACAAATAGCATTTTACAAATAAAAATATGTAATAAGCACAAAGAGAATTGTTATAGATATGTTGCTTTGTGATAAGAAAAGAAGTCAAAAATTCCATAAGGTACGGCTGTATGACTATGAGACCTTTGCCTACGCCGAAGAAAGAAATAAAAATGTGCAACTGTTATCCAATGTCATGTCAATTCACTTATTGTTTGTTTACATTGAAATGGTTTTTTTTATATATACCTAAGTTACAAGTAACTACCTCACATCGTATATATAAAAGAAAGATGATAATATATATTAATAAAAATAATTTAAAAATTTTTACAATAAAAGAATGTAAACAAACAAGAAATACGGTAGTCGCACAAGATACAACAGATTTAACTAGCTCCAAAAGAGGATTCATTTTTTACCAGTTCTCTTGGTTCGTACTTGAGCAGACCTGGAGTCTTTCACCACACTTGGAACCGAGGTTGCAGCAGATGTGGCTTGAGTCACCGATTTGGAGGTCGAAATAGCATCAAGATCAAGCCTAGGATGGATACGATGGCGTACTTGATCAGGTCCAAGTACGAAGATGATGCCATCCCTCGTCCAGCACCTTGAAACTCCGAAACGTTGGCGCATGTGTAAAGACAACAAACACGATAAGACAAAACACTGAAAATTTTACGTGGTAAAGTCATGCTACAACTATATAATAGTTGTCTATGGGCAACACAGCAGCATTGAGCTACTATTTTATCTGGTTTTCTGTGAGAGCGCGATCATTCCCCGGTCGAGCCGACTTATTCATGCTACATATGGTTGTAGCACGAATGGGTCGGCTCGACCTAGAACCATGCTCTCACAGAATACCAGCGTAAAATAGCAGCTTAATGCTTCTGTGTTCCGTATGGTGAGTGTAGACCGTACCCGGAGACCCTTTTTTACTGCGAACGAGACATTCCATTTCAGTCCTCACGGGTAACAACGCATCCGCATTTTAATTTTTTATCATGGATAAATGTATGTATGTCTGTGGGCCGTAGTATTGACTTACCATCGGTGGGCTGTGTGCTTGTTTGTAGTATTAAAGAGACTGGGTAGGTGGACTGGTGAATAGAACTTTAGTCGCTGTTCTGGGAGAGCGTGATCCTTCGCTCGTGTGAGAGCGTGGTCCCAGACGAGCGACCTATTAGTGCTATGATATGGCTGCAGTGTGGTTTCACAACATTTAAAGTTGCTGTTTCTCTTTACTCAATGTTCCTTTTTAAAGTTAATATAATTCATTTTTTTGTAAATTATTTTTACACAGTCGAGGAAATACAATCTGTACTTAAACTTTTAGTACTTTATATTGAAAAACGAACATATTTAAAACAGCGTGGCTACAACAGTACTTCTTATATCGTGTGTTTATCGTATGATGGCGGTGTAAGAATATCCGCTGCCCTACATCATGCCACGGATGTCGTAAGAGACGACAGAGGGAAACAATGACAGGCCTGTTGGTCTAGTGGTTAGTGACCCTGACTGCTATGCCGGAGGTCGTGGGTTCGATTCCCACCCAGGACAAATGTTTGTGTGATGAGCACGATCATTTGTTCTGTGTCTGGGTGTAATTTATCTATAATATTTATGTATTTAGTAATATATAAGTATGTTTATCAGTTGTCTAGTACCCATAACACAAGCTCTGCTTAGCTTGGGACTAAATGGCGTTGTGTGTGAAAGTTGTGAAATATTATTATATATTATTATTAAATCAGGAGATGAGCACCAGCGTTATTTCAATAACGATTGAAAATAAAAAATAAACTGCCAACCCGCCTGGCAAGCGTGATAGCTCTGAGGCAGCCTACGCGGGCGGCCAGTATTCTGCACTGGACTACAATAGATTGTCACGGTAACGGTGTACTACTTCTGTTGATGTAACCTCTTAATATCGCTCTAATCGATGTCAGCCGTCGAGCCAAGCGATCCGGAAAGAGGCGGTGTCAACTCGACGTCACAGCTCGCCGCCGCCGTGCCGCTAACTGTCGCGCGAATGTCGCCCAAGTGTCGAATGAGTGTCGTACAAGTATGATGTTCCAATGAGAGACTTCCGAATAATCTTAACAGCTGACACTACACGTTTGTTATAAATTGTTGACACGACTGTAGACATACACACCGAGGTAGTCAAATTTATCATCGGGTACTTTTTTTAGAATAAGGGTGATGTGGATATTGGTGTAAACAATATCAGACTAGGTTATGAAGCAACGTAATTCTAACCAAAGCCAAGTGAAATGAACAACTGTGTTACAATTAAAGGTATTGAAATATTCTCAAGAGTTTATTGAAAAAAATACCGAAGATTTTCTAGCCGATAAAAATCCAAATGTGGACGAAGAGCACAACGCGCAGTTTTATTAGGAGAGTGGAAAACAAGCATGCTGCTCACCCGATGGCAAGTGACTACCGCCGTCTCGGAACCACTGCAACAATAGAGGATTTGCGGGTTCCTTGACGGCTTTAAAAAAAGGAATATGTTCTGTTTTGTATTGCTTGTGTGGCGTACAAGGCGACAGAGGAAAATTATAACAGAAGATGAGCAGCATATTCCAATTGCCAAGCGTGGCAGCTGTGGCAAAGGCCTCCCTATGGTGCAATCCATGGGAGAGTCATATGTTCTGCAGTGGACTCCTGTAGGCTGTTACGGAAGGCTCCTTTTCGTAGGTTCTAAAGTTGTATCAGTCCAGAAAAATCGCCAAGCATCCAGATGGAGTCAATATACGTTTTTTTTAAGGAAGTACCACGCTCTCAAAGAATACCATCGTGAAATAGCAGCTTAATGCTGCTGTGTTTCGTATGGTGAGTGTAGAGAACCGGAGACCCTTTTTATTGGAAACGAGGCATACCATCTTAGTCCTCACGGGTGACAATGCATCTGCATTTTGATTTGTAATCGAGGATAGATGTGGATGTCTATGGACCGCAGCAACCACTTACTATCAGGTGAACTGAGTGCTCGTTTGTCACCCTATCCTATAAAAAAAATTGATCCTGTATGTCTTACCAGGTCGTCACTCCATTGAGTGGGTGGTCGCACTACACTTTGCCTACCGATGCAAGGTTTTCTTCCCCATCAGTTGTCGGTTTCGAGCTTTAAGCAACTTCAGCTTACTAATCAGTTGGGCTTTGTAATTTACGTATATTTCGTATATTCCCAATAAAACTGTAAACAGTAGAACTTAAAAAAAATCCTGCGGATGCCGATCCGCCTGCCGGGCGTGGCAACTGTGGCAGATATTCTTCTTGATGCAATTTATATGAGAGGCGTGTGTTCAGCAGGGGACAGTTGAGTTGCATATAGCCCGTATTGAATGAATCATGAGACTGGCGTCGACGTGCAGACAGATCGATATTACGCATTGTTCAGCGAAGCGGTAGTTCACTACGCATCGCTTCTTGTGTAGATAACGTCTAGACCTAGACTGAGCCTGGTCTGGGCTAGATAACGTCATACACAAGAGAGCGTCCTCGGATGTCGCTTTGTCTTTAGACGGGCTACAGATACCTAGACATGTGGGTTTACGCGCGATTTTCCTTTGTTGGTGTACCTACTGATTGATAGGGAACAAATTAGACGCTATTAGTACGTAGTAATCACAGAAATCGTAATAATAGTCTTATTATTACGATTTCTGTGGTAGTATTAATATTTATTATTTGCTATTAGTATATAAATGATTTCATGAACAGATTAGTGTTTATTACATATAAGTATGACAAACGAGTGCGCAGTTTACAGCCTAAAGCCACATCTATTGACGCAACGGCAAAGGTTTTTTTTAATAGAATAAGAGTGACAAACAAACATAGAGTCCACCACAGGTGGTAAGTGAACGCATTGGCCCACAAACATTTTTTTTATATGAGAGTTGGCAAACGAGCTTACGGCTCACCTGATGGTAAGTGACTACCGTCGTCCACAAAAAACTGCAAAATTGCAGATGCGTTGCCGGCCTTTTAAAAAAAGAGCAGGCTCTTTTCTTAAAGGTCCCTAAGTCGTATTGGTCCGGGAAAGTCAATGGTGGTTGTCGATTCCACAAAGTAGTTGTGCGAGGCACCAAACATCATGTAAATCGCACAGTAGTGGATCACCAATCATCCAGGTGGTGAGATTGGTTGGTGTTTCGAGTTCTGTCGCGATGTGCGATGGTGAAATTGAGCGGCCTGAATTAATCCGAACAATTCCTCTGAGCTCTCTCGGTAAATCTCGGTAAATACGGTAATATACGTAAAAAGATACAACATATCTTCACAGCGCCACGCCAGTGAGTCAAGCCGTTCAGAAAGTGCTCGGTCGCCGTCAATTCGAAATCAACTGGTGCTCCTTAATGTACCGCATGAACTGGCTCTTAATAATAAACTCCTTTATTATGGTGAACCAGGACATGGCTATAGGCCTGTAGTTGGATGGATCAGAGCGCTTACCTCAGGGACCGGATGTACGAAAGCTGTTTTACATGAATTCGGGACTACGCCTAAGGAAACGATTAAAATCGGTGCCAATTCTGGAGCACACGTTCTTAGCACAAATGGGGGGAAAGGATTCCGTAATTCCACTCGACTTGTGGATGTCCAGGGAGAGGAGTACTTTACGTACTGAGCAATGTGTGAATCGGACATCAGGTATAGAGTACTCACGACGCAAAAAGAGACCCTAAAAGATCAGCTTTCTCTTTTGCGATATTGGCCAGTGAGTCGTCCTCCCTGTGCAGGATGGTAGTGATGTCTTATAGAAATTCCCTTGGACAGCTTCGGCGAGAGACTAGAATGCGCGGGTTCCCGAAGGAAGGTGAACTAATTTCTCGCTAATTTTGCCAATAAATGCTCATACTTCTTTTAAAGCTTTCTGATGTTTACATCCTGAGCCGCCGAAATATCAGCCCTGGCCTGATAAGACTCCTGCTTACTGCTTAATGCAGTCCTAAAGGAGCGATCAAACTCAGGTTGGAATCTGGTTCGGATGGGTACCACACATAATGAAATACATAGTTCCATTCCCTGTAGCAACACATCAGTGATAGAGTCAGCAACAATCTATCCTCAATTAAGAATATAATGCAGATGCCTAAGATGGAATACCTTGCTTCAAGTGAAAAAGGTCGCCGATTCTATACACTAACCAACGAAACACAGCTGCTATTTTATGCTGGCATTCTGTGAGAGCGTGGTCATTCCTCGGTCGAGCCTACCCATTTGTTCTCTAACTACGATGTAGCTGTGGTATGGCTTCACCACGTTTATTTTAAATTCCTCAGATTGTTGCTCTATCTGCGGGGAGCCCTCGTGACCTGTAAAACAGTTTTTTTTATTCCTATATCAGACACGTTTCTGACAAGTTGAGTACCAATCGAACACTTCTTCAATACTTAGCTCTATTGCAACAAATAAAAAATACCGACTTCCCCCCCCCCCACACCGTCCCGCGAACGAACATTAAGAGGCGACAGAGGCAACTACAATAGGAGATGGGCGGCAGCACCTTCTTGATAACAGCTGATTAAAAAATACTGTGGTGTCCGCGCGAGACGGGACTATAGTGCCCGAGTGCATGCGCCGGCACAGGTGCACTCTCTATTATTGAACAACTCGACGAATAACTCGCCGGGTTATTCGTGGACGAGCATGTCATGTTACATATTCGCGCGTTATTACTTGTGCTTGTAATTATATGACCTAATAGATAGGTTAATATTATGTGTAGTAGCTATATTTGATACTATTGCTGTCTAACTCTGCGACAAACAAATAGGTAGGTGCATACTTGTTATTATTCGCTTGATCCGTGGACTTGTTCGCAGGTGTGGTTATTGTTTTTCTTATAAAATAATTTAAAAAATAACTGTATGCTGTAATGGATTGGAGTGATGAATCCACTATTTCAATATATATTTATATTGACGGCTCCGTGGCGCAGTAGCATAGTAATTAGTTGTTGCACTGGAGGCCGCGAGTTCGAATCCCTCACGCAACAAGTATCTGAATGATTTACAAATAACTGTTCCAGGTCTGGACATGTACAATTTACGTTTGTAAACTGCCTCCAAGATACAAGACAAAATCCTAGTGTGGAAGTAACGTTATCCAAAAAAAAACATGTGTGCAGTTAACACACGGTAGAAGTGAAACCTTCAGAAAAGCATACCGATATAATAGAAGACACTGTATACTGTATTCTATCTCATTGACTCGCAATATGTTTGTCTCTTTTTAGTGTTGCTTTTTTGTTTCATCGAGTTTCTAATCAAAATGATTCTAAAGAACTTCACTTCAAAAGAATTTTATGATGGAGAACCCTTGTGGGATCTTAGGAATCTGTTTTGAATAAATATTAATAAAAATCAATAAATTTGTGTCCTTAAATATTAATTAGACATAAAGACGTAGCAATGAGACTCCCGTCATCTATTTAAAAAAATCTACGTTAAATTAATTTAGACGAATATTTATACGCGTCGTACTCGTGCACGAATAACTCCGTGAGTTATTCGGCGAGTTGCTCGTCCGATATTCTAAACGGTTTTCAGTTGGAGACTTGTGCTTTGCAGACGTTGTGTGAACCTCCAACTATGAGTCACAGAATTATTAATCATAACTAGTTAGAGAGTAGTGAAAAGGTACATAGATAATGTAATGCTCTCAAGACCGAATTCCGGTCACGGCGACCATCCTCAATGGAAACTAGCCATCTGCGCTGAACAGAATTATAGTGCCCGAGTTTATGCGCAAGCACAGGTGTATTCTCTATTCCCTCACTTTCATAGTCCGATGGAATAGTTATCGGACACGGCCAGAGATCAGGCGTAGGGGCAACGGCTTTATGTGATTTCCAATGCACGGGGATAAAACACTGCCTGCCAAATTCCTGACCACGGGAGATTAAGGATTTCTTGATAAAAAGTGTGAAAATGAAAGTTCACGATTTAAAATCAAGAAAAGATGACGCTGTTTATAAAGTTAAATTGTCCTAAGAGCTTACAGTATACCGGATGGTAAATGTGCCACTGCAGTCCCTCGTCATCTGCAGTCAACTTCAAACATAGAAGGCTGCAGGTGCATGGCAACTCTGAACACTAAAATGATAATGTCATTATTAGTAAACATAAACATAAGCACTCACGCCTGTCATCCAGAGGAGTAGGCAGATACTAGGGTACTTCCATTTGGCACGATCCTGACACACGCTTCACATGGTTAAGGGTACTTCCTTTATTAATTATTAGCTTATTGTATAAAGGCATATTGTAAAGGCATATTTCTACAAGTAAAACTTAATCTTACTACTCACAAGCCACTAAATTGATCAATAAGGTACGTGATATCCATTACGTTTCAATATTGTAGCGTAGTAAAGTTACAGCCTGTATACGCCCCACCGCTGCGTACAGGCCTCTCCTCATTTCTGAGAGGGTTTTGGGGGGAAGGAAGTGTCCGCCGCGCTGCCCCAATGCGTGTTGGCGAACTTCACATGTCTTCGAATTTTTTTTTCTTATTCCTCAGACATACAGGTTTACTCACGATGTTTTCCTTCACTGCCGAGCACGTGGTAAATCAGCACTTAAAATTACAATTAACAATTTCATGTGTGCCGGCGGGGATCGAACCCCGGTTACTCGCGTTCTGTTATATTTACAGCAAGCGTTAACCATCTGAGCTACCACGGCTCATTGTAGCGCACTTGAGGGTAATATATCCGGTTAATGTTGTCACTTTTCTTATAACTCAAAACTATGGCCTAGTTTGCATAGACAGCTCTGTGATACGGTAGCAGTGTATAGCAAAAACTGTTCCAAAATCTGGCAAAATTATAAAATTTAAGACCATACCGCGTAGTATTCTGTTATAGTAAATAGCAGCTGGCGGCCACAGGGGCATCAAAGCTTAAGGTGACTATATTACCCCTAAACTTTTTATCTAATAACTTTTTGTCCTACCTCACGTACTTTATTAAAAAATCTGTTTAAGCTTAGTAAATATATCAACTCGTTATAAATAATTTCATTAAATGATTTCTAATTAAGAAATTTAATTAGAGGAAGCAATCAGCGAAGAAACTAGCGCAGCCTTAGGAAACGAGTTGCGTCGCAGCGTGCGGCGATCGGAGCCACTGTCCAGCCTCGATCTCCTCCTGATACTTGTGACCCACGCTTACAGTTTACTGTCGCGATGGTCATATTGTGGAGAAGGATTTCGTAATATATATAAAGGTTAAAATATTACAACAAATAATTTAAATTATTGCTACCACGTTCAGAGGTGAAACACGTTCGTATTATTGACGGTGTTGTGTCTTTCCTGGTCTAGTGGTGGCATTAGTATTGACGGGAATGGTGCACGGGATTGAGGAGCGTGGGTGATGCTCTTTAAACTAGGTAAGACACATTTTATTTTATTACGCGGATATAATAATAATTTAATTTTGACTTTTTTAACGCGGCAGAGCCACGCTACAGCTATATGGTTGTAGCACGATTGGGTCGGTTCGACCAGGGTAGGACCACGTTCTCACAGAATACCAGAGTAAAATAGCATTCGTGTGGTGAGTGTAGAGAACCGGATACTCTTTTTACAGGCAATGAGGCATTCCATCTCAGTGCGCAGGGGTGACAACGAATCCCCTTTTTATCTTAGTTGAGGATAAATGTAGATGTCTATGGGGCACAGCATCCACTTACCATCACGTGGACTGTATGTTTGTTTATCATCATCATTCCATAAAAAAGACACGACGTATATGTATCCGATATTTTGTTTGTTGTCTTGAAGCTAGTCAACGCGAACAGGACAAATATAAGTAATGAACCACTCCAAGACGTGCCACAAAGTTATCCCGTGGTCGCCGCAGTGGTGACAGAGACATCCAGTCTTCCTGACAAATGATAACAGCGAAACACCCATTCGTGGCAATCTGTCGACGAAGCTCATATCCAGCATGTGCTTCGACAGACTGCAGTGATGACGATACTATGTTCATTATTATCTGCGCTCAGCAGACGTTCTAGCTGTCATTTGGAAGACACTGCTGCCTTTTTTGATGGCAGGACTCCACTTCTACCGAGGAGTCCGATCTGGGCGGGCACCACACTCATAGCTCTTCCTGCCGCCATATTGCAGTGCTCGCACTGCTTCCAGTCTGGATGGCACAGAGAACCAGTATCATTACAGTATATCCAATAGCTTCATCTTAGTCCTCAGAGCTGACCACGCACCGCCTCCTCCTTTAACTGACTCCTGACTCCTTGATTTGAACCTGGTTCCAGGTATCTATAGACTGCAGTAGCCAGGTTCCAGGTGTCTATTTACTGCAGTAGCCAGGTTCCAGTTGTCTATAGACTGCAGTAACCAAGTTTGAGGTGTCTATAGTCTATAGACTGCAGTAGCCAGATCGCAGGTATTTATAGACTGCAGTAACCAGGTTCGAGGTGTCTATAGACTGAATTAGCCAGGTTCTGGATATCTATATACTGCAGTAGCCAGGTTCGAGGTGTCTATAGACTGCAGTAGCCAGGTTCTCGGTATCTATATACTGCAGTAGCCGGGTTCCAGATGTCTATACACAGCAGTAACCAGGTTCGAGGTGTCTACAAACTGCAGTAGCCAGGTTCTAGGTAGCTATATACTGCAGTAGCTAGGGTCCGGGTGTCTATAGACTGCGGTAGCCAGGTTCTAGGTATCTATATACTGCAGTATCCAGGTTCGAGGTGTATATAGACTGCAGTAACCAGGTTCGAGGTGTCTATAGACTGCAGTAGCCAGGTTCTAGGTGTCTGTATACAGCAGTAGCCAGGTTCCAGGTGTCTATAGACTGCAGTAGACAGGTTCCACGTGTCTATTGACTGCAGTAGCCAGGTTCTAGTTGTCTATATACTGCAGTAGCCAGGTTCCAGGTGTCTATAGACTGCAGTAGACATGTTCTAGGTGTCTATAGACTGCAGCAGCCACTTGCCATCAGGTGGACTGTAAGTTTGCTTTCCACTTCAATTTTATAAAAAAATAGTAATTAATAATCTACATACTAGTGAATACGGGAGTCCGCACACAGGCTGACTCCGCCGTCCTTCTTCACGACTTAGACGACGTTGGCAGCCTGCGGTGACTCATACTTCTCTATTATATCTGCACGTAGCTTACCTTCTAACAACTGTTTTCCACCTTGCGACATTCTATAAAGTAGTGAAGCTTTGATTGCTTCTCGTCAACCCGAACATGATGGGCGGCGTAAGTTGAAGGGGACCTCCGGTGGCGAAGCGCTCCACCCTATTATAAACTAATTGAGTTGAACTATCTAGGCAGACGACAGCTTCAACCCTTCATCTTTTCTCAGTGCCAAACTGATAGTATCAACCAGCATCAGCTCTCCATCACCGTTAGATAATATTGAGCTCAGAGATGGTAGGTAATATTGAAATGCTGTTAGTAATACTCGTTTTAGTAAATCAAAAAATGTAATGTTTTTTTAATCAATTGGTCTTGTCGGCCTATTTCAGCTTCTTTATCCTATTAAAAGTGAGAAAAGACTACGGGGCACATTCCATCTCTTAATTTAAACCGAGCCTGTTTTGATTCTTACCAGCCTTTTTTCCAAAAAAAGGCATATCCTTACACGTTTAGCGCTGTCGTCGGCGCACTACGGTAATTATTTTTATTATTGTGGCTACTCCCCCCCCCCCCTTTATCCCCCCTCACCTCCCATCAAGCCGTTTGTTTGTCACCGCTTATTGAAGCGAGTGTTAACGTCACATCCGATTGGATGCTCGAGTATTAACTAATTAGTTTATCGGCTAGTCGGTTGTGGAGTTAGTACCAATAGAACGTTAGCGCATTCGATGGTATACAATATATATCACGAAATCGAAGCTGTTTTTTGCTTAGAGCAAAAATTTTGTAAATAAATATATTTGCACTCAATGTATTTACGATAGTTTAATGTATATATGTCTCATACCATCATCATATACAAAGTAAAATAAAAAAAAATCTGGTCAGTCTGACACGTAGGTGTACTTACACATCGTGGACGAAGCAATGGTAGAATGGTTTATAATTTTCATAAGATTAGCAAAATAAATTATGAAAAGAAGCGGACCAAGTATTGAATTTTTTATTGTAATACCGTGTCTGTGGTGCGAAAATCGAATCGTGGCTTTAAGAATCGATTTGGCGGATAGATGAATTTTAGTCATGTGTATATATATGCCCACTAATAGTTACGATAATTTAGCTGAGTTTTGTGAATGTATGAGCGAAATGGCAACGATAGTAGAAAGTTGTAATTTAGAGTCTGTCTTTATACCAGGTGATTTTAATGCAGCTCCTATGGAGTTATTTGGTAAAGAGATGCAAATTTTTTGTATGGATCAGAAGTGGTATTGCGCGGATATTTGTAAACTGGGGGGGTGATTCAGGCACGTATACTTTCGTTAGTGATGCATATGGCACTACGAGCTGGCTGGATCATTGCCTGGTAACCGATGCGGCTTGGCGGTCTGTAGATAGTGTTGACATTTACTATGACGTCTGTCCCTACAAATTAATCTGGGTACGATTACGCCAACTATACCTACTCTCTTAGAAAGCCAAGTTACAAATAAGGTTATTTGGGGGGAGAGAGATCAGTATCAAGTAGAGTCATACCGTAGGAAGTGTACAGAATTATTACGTTATATTGACTTTACCGAGGAGTTAAGCGCATGTTGTGATAAAATATGTTCTAATATTGAGCACAGAATGGTCATTGATAATCTTTACAATAAAATTGTAAACGTGCTTAGGGAGGCTGCTGAGTTTAGTTGTGCACTGCACCGAATATTAAAAAGAAGAAGCGTTATGTTGCTGGCTGGAATAAGTTTGTGAAGGGTGCGCATGAGACAGCTAAGCAGGCTTTTCTTAACTGGGTCTGGCATGGTCGGCCAAGAGCCGGTCGTCTATACCAGTATATGTGTGAGTCACGTAAAATTTTTAAATCAAAATTAAAATCATGTCAAAAAAATCAGAGAACAAATAAAATTAGACATTTTGGCTTCCCAACACAAAGCAAAAAATTTTGGAAAGTTCTGGAAACACACAAAAAAGCTAGGCCCTAAGCCGGCTGTTTCTGTAAGTATGGGTGAACTATGTGACCCAAAACAGATAGCTAATCTATTTAAGGACCATTTTAAAGTAGAGGCAGTATTACGGCAAGAAGCAGAAGTGGTGGTGAGTGATTGTGGGGTTGTCGGGACTGGTGAACCTATCCGTATTACAGCTAACGATATAAAGCTGGTACTAAAGCAGATGACCAGAGGAAGGTCACCGGGTCACGATAGCCTCAGTATCGAGCACCTTCTTAATGCAGGACCGCATCTTCCAAGGGTTTTGTCACTATTATATACTTTCTGTATTCGGCACTCTTACTTACCATTCGAGCTAATGAGGACCGTTGTTGTACCTATTTTAAAAAACAAGACTGGAGATATTTCAGACAAGACAAATTATAGGCCTATTTCTCTGGCAACTGTATTAGCTAAGGTACTTGACGGCTTGCTTGAGCGACGGCTTAGTAACTTCATACAATTAAATGATGCGCAGTTTGGCTTTCGACCTGGCCTATCAACAGAAAGTGCTATACTGTCGCTGAAGCATACCGTCAAATACGCCCAGAGACAAACGCCAGTGTATGCTGCGTTTCTGGATCTCTCAAAGGCATTTGACCTGGTTGACTATGAACTGCTTTGGTCAAAATTACGTGACAAAGCTGTTCCAAATGAATTAATCACCACGTTGAAATATTGAAAAGAAAGAAAGAACGGATAAGAACGATAGAAGGATATCTGATAATTTCCAGGCTAACATAAAAATGTTCTGAAAACTCGTAAGAACTGCCAGGGGAAAAACAAAACAGCCTATAATAAATGCTATAAGAGACGAGAATGGATGTATTCTGAATGATGAAGTTTCGAATTTAAACAGATGGAAGGAATACTTTGAAAGCGTATTTATGAGTGAAGAGTCGTCTGAATTAAATGAACTAGAAATTCCGAAAGAAGCGGTAAGGGGTATGGAGATAAGTGTAGATGAAATAATGAAAGAAATGAAAAGCATGAAAGCCGGTAAGGCAGCTGGATATGATAGAGTATCACTCGAGATGCTAAGGGCTATAGAGGGAGTGGTGGCAGGCCTGCTGTACACCTTGTTTAATTTATGTTGGGAATTAAAACGGGTACCGGATGACTGGTGTAAAGCAGTTATAGTACCAATATATAAAGGAAAAGGGTCACAGCAGGACTGCAAAAACTACCGCGGTATCAGCTTGCTTAGTATTGTGGGTAAACTGTATGCTAAGATGTTAATTGAAAGAGTTGTGAAAGAAACTGATGGAAAAATTTGGGATGTGCAAGCGGGTTTTAGAAAGGGAATGGGGTGTACAGATCAAGTCTTTTCCATGCGCATGATTGCGGAGAAGTTTTTGGCCAAAAACCAGAAAGTTTTTTGTGCATTCATGGACTTGGAAAAGGCTTATGACAGAGTGGACAGGAATGTGTTATGGCAGACACTGAACTCATTTGGGTTGAGCGATGGTTTGATACAGGCATTAATGTCTCTTTATAGGGACTTTAGTGCTTGTGTCAGGATCAATGGGGTCTACTCGGACTAGTTTGGCACCAAAAAAAGTGTCAGACAGGGCTGTGTAGCTTCCCCTTGGCTGTTCAACCTATTTATGGACCGGTGCTTGCAAACTTTGAAAGACGAAGAATGTGGGTTAAGAATGGGCGAGTTAACCGTCAAATGCCTTTTGTATGCCGATGATCAAGTCATATTTGCGTCATCGGCGGCTGAGTTGCAAATGATGGTTACATTAATGAACTGGGAATTACAAGAAAGGGGAATGAAAGTGAACGCATGTAAGACGAAAGTGATGGTTTTTGAAAGAGAAGAAAGCAAAACGGTATGTGAAATAAGAATAGAAGGAGAGTTAATTGAGCAAGTGGATGAGTTTGTGTATTTGGGATGTGTATTTAGCAGGGATGGTAGATATGATAGGGATATAGAACGACGAGTAAATGCAGGGAATAGAGTGAAAAAAACACTCTATTATGAAGAACCAGAATGTGTCAAAACAGGCACGTATGGTAATTCATAATGCTGTGTTAGTCCCTACTTTAATGTATGGTAGTGAAAGCTGGGTGTGACAGAAGAAGCACGAAAGTAGAATAAATGCTGTAGAAATGCGGTCTTTAAGGAATATGCTAGGGTTGAATCTGAATGACAGGGTGAGAAATTGCGTGATAAGAGATAAATGTGGTATGCAAGATGATGTTGTGACCAGGATTAAGAAAGGAATGCTTCGGTGGTTTGGTCATGTGGAAAGAATGAATGAGGAAAGAGTGACAAAGCAAATTTATATGGCAGATGTGAACGGCCGAGTCGGGAAGGGACGCCCTAGGAAAAAGTTTATCGACCAAATTGGCGATATTTTGAAAATGGGCCACGTTAGAAGTACCCTTAACCGACGAGCATGTATGCGTAGATATATGGATGTAAAAGAGGCGAAAGAGGTATGTCAGGATCGTGCCAAATGGAAGTCCGTAGTCTCTGCCTACCCCTCTGGGTGACAGGCGTGAGTGTTTATGTTGAAATATTGGTATGGCCATCAAGTTAACCAGGTCAAATGGTCTGGTGCGCTATCTGACGAATACATTTTGGAATACGGCGTGAGGCAGGGGGGGTTATCCTCGCCTTTGCTGTTCAGTCTCTACGTTGACGGGCTCATTGGTGCACTCAGTAGCACTAGGATAGGCTGTTCCATTGACGGACAAATGGTTAATAGTATTAGCTATGCTGATGACATGGTGTTGCTGAGTCCATCGGTGAGCGCATTGCGTAAGCTGTTGGCCGTCTGTGAAGTATACGCTGCTAAACACGGTCTCCTCTATAACACCAAAAAGAGTGAGTTAATGGTATTTCTAGTTGGTGCTAAAAAACCCCAGGTTGTGCCTCCAGTCAAGCTCCTTGGGGTGCCATTAAATAGGGTGTCACAGTTTAAATATTTAGGACACATTGTTACAGAGAATCTTACAGACGACTGTGATATAGAGAGGGAGCGGAGGGCATTGGCGGTTCGATGCAATATGGTTGCCCGCAGGTTTGCTAGATGTACTAGAGAAGTCAAAATTACTCTTTTTAAGGCTTACTGCCAAACCTTTTACACCTGCAGCCTGTGGTATAGCTACACGCAAAGGGCCTATAATGCACTTCGCGTCCAATATAATAATGCCTTCAGGATGTTGATGGGCCTTCCCGTGTTCTGCAGTGCATCTGGCATGTTTGCTGAAGCTAACGATTTTCATGGCATCATACGGAAGCGAATATCGTCCAGCTGGCGCAGATTGCGGGGGAGCTCAAACGGCGTCCTGAGGGTAGTTAAAGATAGGCTTGATTGTCCCATTCAAGGGCATTGGACTCAAATGCATATGGGTGGGGACACTTAAGTATCTTAATTAATATTTTTAAAATTGTAAGTTATTTAATTTGATTTAAATTAATTTACTAACGTAGCTTTTAAGAAATTTACTAACAAATTTGTATGGATTTTTTAATCTGAAATAAACGTTTTTTTATTATTATTATTATTATTGAACCCTGAGGAACACCATGATTAATAAGCCTAGGGCGAGAACGTACATTATACTCCACCACATTTTCATATACAACTTTTTAGCAATTTTGATTGTATAAAATATTATAAGTATTATAAATTAATGCAAAAAAATAGTTCTGCTAGCTGGGTTTCTTGCTGGTTCTACTACCAGCAACCACTTTCCGAACCAGTGATAAAATCATTAATGACTCATATTCTTACACTTAACAGTTTGAACCAGTAGTGAAATAAAATTTGTTTAAAAATGTTACTAATTACTGATTATGTTAGTTGATGGAAAGTGTGAAACGCGAGTTTTAGACATCATTAAAAATATTTTTATAGCCTGGTGTCGTTTTTATTTTGATTTCCTCCTATCGCCTTTCTTCTGTCTTACGACACAAGCGGTATTCTATAAGGTAGTGGATTCTCTTATGATGCTGCTACACAGCAAGACAACAACATCAATGTAGAATAGTGGAAGGTAGAGCAAGCCCATAGGATCCAACACGCAAATAGTTTGGTGGCATTTCATCTCAAGTGTACCTCGGATAGAGTCGGCGTTTCAGAGGCAACTGAGTTGACACGCTGAAAATTTCTCTGATGGAGGAAGTTGTATATTTTACAGAGACTATCATTCCAGACTCCGCGACTGTACGCCGTACGGTGTATTGGCGGTACAAGAATTTACACTACCCCCATGTCATCCCCTGGCTGTCGTAGGTGACAGAGGGAAACAAAACCTATTATAACGACTGAAAATAAAAAAACAAGTAAAAATAGCCTCGACACTCACTTTATGAAATACAGCAACGTTAAGCTACTATTTTATGCCGGTACTCCGTGAGAGCGTGGTCCTTCCCCGGTCGAGTCAATCCATTCGTGCTACACCCCTGCAATAATAATAAAAATTTAAATTTTATCGCATAAGAATCTTATTTTATTGAACTAACTTATTTTACTTTAACTAACTTGTTAAACCATTCTCTATCAGTGAAACGTTATGCTTAGCAAAGATTAACAAGAATCCGCGTAATAATTTAACATGATGTGTCTTAACAAGTTTAAGAGCACTTTTTATACGTGGTAGAGCCACGCTGCTGTTATATTAGTAGTCCAACGAGGCAGGCCTCGTTGGTCTAGTGGTTGTAGTAGTGCGACTGTTGATCATGAGGTCCTGGGTTCGAATCCCGGGTCGTGCCCAAAAATTAATTAGGTATTGAGTTTTCTGTCAAGAAATTCTCAGTAGTTACCCGTAGTCAGGAAGTTCGCGGTGTCTCGGAAAGCACGTAAAGCTGTTTACCGTCCCTTTGGATTATGAGAGTGAGGGCGTAGTAAGTGCACCTGTGCTTGCGCATACACTGCGGCACTATAACCCTGTCCTGCACCGATGGCTAGCTTCCATTGAGGCAGGCAGCCGTGGCCGAAATTCGGTCTGGAGGACATTATTATTATATTAGTAGTATAGTTGTAGCACGAATGGGTCGGCTTAACCGGGGAGAACCACGCTCTCACGGAATACCAGTGTCAAATAGTAGCTTAATGCTACTGTGTTTCGTATGGTGAGTGTAGAGAACCGGAGACCCTTTTTACTGGAAACGAGGCATTCCATCTTAGTTCTCATGGGTGACGACGCATCTGCATTTTGATTCGTAATCGAGGATAGATGTAAACGTCTATGGGCCACAGCAACCATTTACCATCAGGTGGACTGTGTGCTCGTTTGTCACCCTATCCTATAAAAATAATTCCACCCTCCCTCGATTACGTGCACTACCCCGTCACTAATAATCCTAGCACTACTACTCCCAATCCCAAAACTACACGTGGTTCGCCTCTACACGAGACATCTCAAGTGGAGTCTCTGCGGTGACTGACCGCTAAGATTAACAGACTTAGCAATCAGTCACGTCGTTTTATCTTATTGCGTAGATCTTAGCTAATTATTTTTAACATAACGGATTTCCGCAAAGTAACGGCTGATTCTATTAATTATCATTTATATATTAAAGACGAAACATGTCAACTGCAAGGCCTATTATTTTTAAACGTTTTATAGAATCGTTACTTTCCATTCAAAAGTAACAGTTCCTTACAAATTATCGGAAGAATTTCGTCTCTTTCTCTCGTCACACTTACTGCTAATGCTGTCTCGCTTCAAGGCGTACATTGTTATCGTGGCAGCTGAGTTAGAAGAAAGTATTGAGTTATGGCACAGATTTGAATAATATTATGCCACCCTGACGTATTTTAAAACTATCAACTTCGTAATATTAAAATTAATCATTTCCTTAGATTTACTTAGATATTTCTTAGATTACAAAAATGTGTATATGTAGTTTTATAAGATTGAAAAAATATTTTTTATAGAATAAGCACACATTTCACCGGAAATACGCTCGCCATACGAAACACGAGAGCATTAAGCCGATATTTTACCTTGTAGTGTCAGTGTAAGAATATCTACTACTCCATATCATCCCGCGGGTGTCGCGCGAGGCGCGCGGGGGGAGGGGGGGAGCAAATCCTGAACTGAGCAGCAGCGTCTTCCTAACAACAACTTAAAATAAAAAACTGCGGTTCAAAACCCGCTTGCCAAGCTTGCTAAGCTTGCCAACTATAGCAAACGGCGTATGTTCAGCAATGGATTTTAATAGGCTGTAACGTTATTCTGTGAAAGCGTGGTCCTGCCCCGAGCAGACCCATTCGTGCTGCTGCTATAATATAGCAGCAGCATGTCTCTACCACTTATATAACCGTTTCCTTTTAGCACCAAAAGAAAGCTTATGGTGTATTTGTAGTTCGTTCATAATAAATTATTTTAACCTTTATTTATATATTTTAAAATGTTCAACATACATTACTACAAAAATTCTAGCTTTATTGTAGATCCATATTGAAAAACCCACATTACTCCAGAAACTACGTCATTATAAACTATTGCAACTAAGTGTGTTGAACATATAGTCTAGCTCATGATTACTATATATTGATTTTTAGCGACGAAGAGGTTGGTTCTTATCTCACCCAAAAACTGGAAACAGCTAGTAAAGCTATTCGATTTTTTGATATTCAAATTTTCTTAATTTTGCGTCATATTGAAGACGAAGGTAACGTAGCGGTAACGGTACGGTGTAATCTTATTCCATTCCACTGCCCGTAAATCTTATATGAGCATTTCTATTGTTTAATTATTGTGTAATTTTAACAGGTAAGTTATTAAAGAAATAAAGCGTTTGTTATAATGATATTACTTTATAATCGCAATTCTTTGAGTAAGGTCCTTCTCTGATCGAACTGACACAGCATGCTTCACTCATGCGTTCTGTTGTGCGTGGTTGTAGTATAAAATCAATTCATTTATAATTAATATTAATATAATTTTGGATTTTCATAGTATAAAATTGCATGACGCCATCTTTCGAATGGAATGGAGTGGAAATTTACAGTTCTCGGTTGAGTTATACACAAAGTTACGCAGTAACCTGCAGGCCTCGCCCGCTGCCCGCTGCCCGCTGTAGCTTCAGCTTCCCCCACACTATAGATTGTACAACACATTATAATACATAATGTATAATATAGCACGCCATCAACTGCTAAAATGTTATCCAGAAAACGTTCAGAAATAATTTCAGATGGATCTGCCCATTTTATGTAAAAATTATTGCGAACTTTTTCTCTAAATGTCTATCTCTTGTGCTTGCGGTACACTCTGTTAGATATATCTGGCAGATAGGATCTCTGATAGTTGAAGAGAGGAAGTTGATGAAATGAGTTAATAAATGAATTAATGAGAGAAAGAAGGAACTATTTATTTGATACTCACATGTTACACACAATTTAAAAAATATAAATACAAATACAGGGGGCAAAAATATGCATACATATTTGTAAGACTGCTTACGCATTAAAATTTATTAATAAGCGGTACATGTACGACGTTAATTAATAATGAAAAAAAAAACAACTAACAAATTAAAAAAGAACTTAAAGTTAAAATGTGACATCATACAGTGGATACCTGTACGATGTCACATTTTAACTTTAAGTTACTTAGCATAAATGCTGAAATGGCAGCGCTGGTTTTCAGTTGGAGCCTTGTGACTTCACTGACAAGTCGGTGTGTGAACCGCCAATTGTCTACCAATTACATGTAACTACGACTTACAAATTATTTAATTACTAGATAGAGAGCAGTGATGACAAACACGGTTAATACACACATACTGTATAAATGTTGTATAGTAGATGCATAACTGGTGTATAGTATGTATTTATATAATACCTACTTACTTTACATATACTTACACATTATATATTTGGCTATATGGGGAAGACATCTTTTACTTTTTTTCATGAAACCTATACCAAACAACCAGGCAAAGTAGCAATAAAATTTATGATTTTAGTACATAGATATTTTATGCTCTGTACTCAAAGAGACAGAGAGACATTTTAGAAAATAAAAAAGTAAGATTGAAACGAATAAATAATCATTCATTAAATATGTAGACACTAGTAACAGAAAGAAACACCTCAATAATGAGTAATATTTGAACACAGTAAAAATATAAAAAATGTGCAAAACGATATAAATATTATTAACGTTTTGCGTTTGAAACTTAATTTTATTACGTATTTTGAATTCGTTGTGCTAAATAAAACTTTAATATTTTTTTTTAAATTAAAGTTCTAAATTAATGAGGGCTAATAATCTTTTAAAAAATGAATGAATACTCCTTTTGTTGGGTTTCTCATGGTAAAGTTTACTCGAGTACAACAGAAGGTGCATCATTTGTAAAAATGAAGTGGAAAATGAAGCGCTCCTGGAATACCTACGGGTACAGGAGACAAAGTGAGACAGATTGTATATATATAATCGAAATCTCGGAAACGGCTCCAACGATTTTCATAACATTTAGTGTCCAGGGAGTTTCGGGGGCAATAAATCGATCTAGCTAGGATTTATTTTTATAAAATGTTTTATGTCCGTGTTTTCAGGCAATGAAAAACTGCTACAATATAAGAAGGTAAATTTTGACCTTGTGTTAATGATCGTAATAGCTCAAGCGGATATAGAGCGGTCGCGAAATCGTTATGCCTTGG
The DNA here is from genome assembly GCA_036936625.1 of Parnassius smintheus behrii. Lineage (NCBI taxonomy): Eukaryota > Metazoa > Arthropoda > Insecta > Lepidoptera > Papilionidae > Parnassius > Parnassius smintheus. The sequence goes on from JAUPFT010000022.1 coordinate 530,868, forward strand.
TTCGCGTCCTGTCTCCGGACCGATTTTTTTCCTTTTTTTTTCAAGTTACCTTCTTTTGTGAGAAAATCTATTATTTCAAGCCCTTTTTTAATATTTTTTTAAAAATACGAAAATTTTCAGTTCAGTTTTTTCTATTATGTGAATAGATCAAAAAATATTATTCATAAGTATGTAATTTGTATCTAAATGTAATTTCAAAAAAACCGAGCAAAGCTCGGTCATCCGGGTACTATTTTTAATATGCACCGCTTTCTATTCGCATAATTCCGAAATTTTAACTAAAATAAAAATAAAATAAATAAAAAATCATTTATTCCTAGAAATAGAGCTACAGACATGAACATTGGAAAAAAATAGTAACTTATATTAAATTAATTTTAACTTATATTATATTAAATTAAATACTTATTACACATAAATTCTTATAAGATATAAAAAAAGTTACTGGCGGGCCCCAAACTAGGCATAGCCTGTATCTTGGGGACGAGGACTACGGTTATCAGTTTTTTTTTACGTAGTTAAAAGTACACAAATTATACAAAACAAGAAAAGAACAAGACTGACTTGGACTTCACAGGTAAACTTGCATGTATAAGGTTATTGGAGGTTTACAAACGTGCTTACGTTTGTAATTATAAACATAACAATATAAATTCATTGTGCATAATGTCAATAATTATAAGAATTATACATTGCAACTTAAATCTTTTCTTAACTTTTATTGCCAACATCGATGTAAGAATATATGTATTAGTCGTTTCAAAATGTTAGACCAACGCAAATCATAGACCGCCTGCAAATCAAAACGACGGTGTGGTAGTAAATGTAAAAGACAGTATTTGAGCGCCGTGCAGTGAACCTAAAATGTACGATGGGAACTGCTTAATCCTATCTCTGCTAAACGAAATCCATATTGTATATTCCTATACGGAGTGGCCCGTTTTAGAAATCCAGCAGATTCTACTGCCTCGCTAGATCAAATATTAAGTGACATAAAATCCAACAAAATCTTGACTTAGGATATTAATTCAGATGTTTCACCGGATAAGCTTGGAAAAGACAGTAATAAGTGTCTGAATTTGATGGCAATGTACAGGCTTGTTCAGGGTGTCGACCTTCCGACAAAGCGAAACTCATTTTATGATAAAATATCGTAATAAGTTAAACTCACAAACCACTTACCCACTTTACTACATATAGAATATACATCAATGTCCAATAACAAAATTGTTTATAATAAATATCCATCAATTTTGAAAACATGAGCCATATACTTCATAAACCTCTATAAAAAAAGAGATGCCAACTTGGCTACGGAATTAGTAAATACCAGGGTGCATGCAGTTATCGATACAAATAAAAAAAATTGGAAGTATCTAGAAGAAATAGATCCTTAATGCCCTGGATAACAACTTCAATAGTTAAAATACTATGAAAAACGGAAATTTACTTCAAACAGAGCAAATCAGTACCTGGAAATGAGCAACTAAAGAACCGACGTGTAAGCTGACCTGATATCCGAACGGATGAGAGGTCAGCAGAAGGTCCAACAGTACATGATTTTCCACATCTGGGATCCCCGTAGGTGAGGTAACCAGTTGTGTCAGACCATATGTCAACGCAAAGTCATAAACCCGCTACCCGCTACCCGCATGATCTGTTAACGGGAACCAAGCTATTCAGCGTGGTGGGCGTTAAAGTAACCAAGCATCATGATCTCTGCGGATGGAACCTGTTGTGTAGCACGGAGTCTGCAGCCATCTGGACGTGGTTTATGAGTCGGTCTGTGTCGGCATTAACACTATGGATATATAGCTGTCTACGCGCAGCCATAGGATGGGCAGTTCCGTACTTTCAAGACGAAAACGGATGTCCTCTCAGACGTACACGCTTAGTTTTAATTTTATTAATTACATGATCACAAGCAACTGTATTCAGCCTCCTTTTCTGTTGAAATTAGGATGTTTTTTTTTAATTTCAATAGCCTCACGTATCATCCTTGTTAGGAATCAACGTTTTTCGCGAGTATTTGTGGTCTATCAAATCTGATGTAATGTCGGGGGCCGTCTAGAATATTATCACAAACTGCAGACTTCCCAAAAGGTTTGTGCTTCACATCGGCTATATGTACTTTTACGCGGGTTCTAATTGATGATTTTGTTTGCCTTATATATGAGAGACCATAATTAATAATTAAAAAGCTGAAGGTACTCCGCATTAACATTGACCACCGCATGCTAGTCACCTCAGTCCCCCGTGACCACGGGTGCTGGAAAGCACACGAAACTTCGGGAATCAAGTAAAATCCGTAAAAGTGGTTTTAAATAATGTGTAGTGTAAATATACGAAATCATAAGAGAGATCCCGACTAATAATGTGAATGCTCAGACCTCTCCGTCGATCTATCGGCCTTCAGCTCGGGCATATACTAGATCGCATCACGTGCCTAGAAGATTGCAGTATGCTGCCATGAAGCTATTAACGGTTTACAGGCTATTGAACATATGGAACCGCACGTTATTGTGAATAACTAATGACCCATCTGACGCTATTCCGACAGTATTACAATTATGAAAAAAACAGAAATATATTCAGAAGACGACTTTGTATTGATAAAGCAAACACAATTTATAGTGTAGATATGACTATTTATGTTTTTAATAACAGATGAACACTTAGTTTATATGTTTATTGTCTCAGGTTTTTTCACCTTATATTGAAACTAGCTGTTACCCGTGGTTTCGCCCGCATGGTCACTGGGAAATGAACTATCCATTGCTTTTTGAATTGAAAGAAAACTGAGTTTTATTGATTTGTCAGAGATGCAGCCATTAAAAGGATACTGAGCAAAATTGATTCATCAGCCTATTTAAATGTTTTGAAACGCAGCGTATAGGAAAGCATAAAAATAGCCTGTTTATTCCAAATGGAAATGGGATATTTCTTTAATAAAATGAAACTGAGCATACTTATCCGTCAGGGATGCAGACTTTTGAAAAGAAACTGAGCTAAATTGATTCGTCAGAGATGCAGTTTTCTGAATTGAAAGGAAACTGAGCCAAATAAAAGATCCGTCAGAGATGCAGCCTTTTGAGTTGAAAGGAAACTGAGCTTAATAGGTCTTTCAGAGGTGCAGCATTTGGAATTGAAAAAAAGTGAGCTAAATAGGAAATTTTGAATTGAAGGGGAAGATCTGTGGGAATTCTGATTAATTTATTGTGGGAATTTCGGAAAAAAAACTAACTGAACGATATTTTAAGACGCTACTGTACACAATGTTATATGTTTTTCCATTCGGGGAAAGAATGTGGAGATTCTGGGCATTTGACACACGCGAACATGCTACATACAGCTGACCATGAGAGAAGTACGGTTTTTCTAAGTTGACCCCCGCTACCTATAACGTTTGCCCTTGCGCTTTATTAATTGTCATTGCAAAACTGAGCTTAATAAGGAACTGCAACCTTTTGAATTGAAAAGGAAGATCTGTGGGAATTATAGGGATCCGTGGTATAATAACATTTTCACATTTTCCTACGCCTGTCAAAATTGTAGCAACGATTAGGTTCCGTCCAAGATATGTCACACGCAGCCTTGTCCCGTTACATAACCGAGGAGCATCTAAATTTCGCATTATTTATTTTTTTATTTATAAAAACTTTATTGCACTTAAAATGTACAATTGGCGGACTTAATGCCTTTAGGCATTCTCTACCAGTCAACCATGAGCTAAGCAGAGAACTTTAGCAGGTGCCATAAAATATGTGGATAATTTATACGTAAATGTAAATATATAAATAGACGTACCATAAGTCTAAATACCAAAATAAATATACACAACTACAATTAAGCTAAGTAATATATGATACATTTCATACATAATGTTTAAATTAATACATACATTTTAAGTATACTTACATACGAACATAACTAAAACAAATTAAATAATTTAAAATGTCAAGTCACATATAAGCATAAACAATTAAATATGAAAGTTACTTGCTGCAAGAAGAAAGGTAGTGATCAGTCACCATCCTCTTAAATGTGGCAACAGAAGTCGGTTTTCTGATATGAGGGGGTAATTTATTCCATAGCCTTATGGCCTCAGCGGCGAAAGACTGAGACATAAATTTGGTACGGCGAGGAAAAACACATAATGTAGTTCCCTCGGAGGATCGCAGGTTACGATCGTGAGAAGAACCCAAATACTGAAACTTGCATTTCAGGTATTGAGGAGTGCATGGATCATATAGGATTGAAAAAAGCGTGCGAAGAATTTTGATACATCTACGCTGTTGGATAGGGAGCCATTTAAGCTTAGAACGATATATGGATACATGATCGTATTTACGAAGGCCAAAAATAAAACGGATGCAATTATTTAATAAACGATCCAATTTGCACAGAAGTAGTTGACTCACATCAGAGTAACACACATCAGCACAATCAATTAGTGGTAAAACAAGCACTCGCACCAACATAGCCTTAGTTTCGGTTGGAAGGAAATTCTTGAAACGGTAAAGGCCACGCAGGGTGATTGTCACTCTCCGGCTTATTTCAGCCACCTGAGAATGCCAACTTAAATTAGCATCAATCATTAACCCAAGGTCTTTAACTACTTGCCTAAGAGGAATAATTGTGCTATTGTAAACGATAGGCTCCAGTGAATTAAAATCTAATTTAGCTATACGGCGGGGACTACCGAGAATTATCGCTTGACATTTAACAGGATTGACAGCAATTCCATAATTTCTGCACCAGTCACAGATGGCCTCAAGATCTAGATTTAAAATTTCGATCGCGGAGTTAACCTCTGCTGGATCAATCCGAGCGTACAGCTGTAAATCGTCAGCATACAGATGGTAGGAGCATTTGAAATTTACAGTTATGAGATTTATAAAAATAGAAAATAATAAAGGAGAAAGAATTCCGCCTTGTGGAACGCCAGTAGTAAGATCAGACCAATCAGAGAAAGACTGTTGGTTGACTTTAACTCTTTGCTGGCGACCACGAAGATAAGTTGATAACCAATCCAAAACTGACGAAGAGAAACCCATGTATTTACAGATAGCAAGAAGAATGTCATGATCAACTGTACAGAAAGCATTGGAGAAGTCAATTAATACGAGAACCGTTAATTTTGATTCCTCCATGCCCTCTCGTACGTCATCAAGAACTTTAAGAAGAGCAGTGGTTGTACTATGCCCAGGACGAAAACCTGATTGCAAAGGACTAAGAAGATTATTTTTATAAATGTAGCTGGATAACTGTTTGTATGCAGCTGATTCTAAAGTCTTTGAAAGAAAGGGAAGTATAGAAATTGGTCGAAAATGGTTAACAGAACTGGGATTATTTAACTTGGCAAGTGGAAGGACAAATGTTTTACGCCAAAAAGATGGAAAAACCCCAGTAGAGAAAGAAAAATTGATGATGTGGGTAATGATTGGGAGAATGTTGTCAAGTATGGGGATAATCATATTTCTACTCACATCATCATAGCCAGTTGCTTTAGATTTAATGGAAAAAATAATTTTACGAACATCTTCATCAGTTATTGGAGAAAAAGCAAAGCAGTTTGCGTCAATTTTGGGAAGTGATGAGATAAGAGAAATAGTATAATATGTTTAATGGAATTATCGACGTTAGTTGCCGAGGAGAAGTGCTTATTAAGATCATTGAGAGATATTGACCCCATATCAGGGCAATTCTTTAGTCTACCTAACCCAAGGGAATTAAGAAACTTCCAAGTGCCGGCCGGCGAAGAGCTTATAATATTCTTATGGATATGTCGGCGTTTTGCAGCTCGAACCATCTGATTGCATCTGTTTCTGGTAGCCTTATATACATTCCAATTGGCATCACAGCGATTGTTTTTAAATCTTACAAAAGCCCGATCACGTTTTGCCATTGCTTTACGGATGTTACTGTCCATACACGGTGCTGGGGGGCGCTTGACTTTAACATTGCGAATCGGCGCTACTGCATCGTATAACTGAAGGATGTTATTAGTCAGTGTCTCTACCATATGATTTACATCTGATGTATTAAAAATATCTGACCAATCTATTGAGGCGGCTTTCCGTTTCAACAACTCCATATCCAGAGTCGCAAAGCTACGCAGACGGAGAACAGGTGCGGTAACTTTAGGCGATTTGACTCTATAGGTAATGAATAGAAAATCATGGCGCGAGAAACCAGAAGCCGGAAACTGCCCATGATTTACAACATGTTCAGTAGACGAAACGATTATCAAATCTAGCCATGAATCAGCAGTGTTAATATTAGAATGCGTGGGTCCAAGTGGGAGAATAGAGAAATTTACTGAATTCATGATCATTCGTAGTTCTCGCGATCTAGAAGAGTTCTGCAAAAGGTCAGTATTGAAGTCGCCCATAATTATGTGATGTGCGTACTCAGATGCGATATTCATGATAGCTGACTCAAGGTCATGAAAATAGTTAACTGAAGGCGGAGAATATACAACTCCAAGAATAATTTTGTTTCCATTTAAGAGAACTTCTACGAAGAGATACTCAAGAGATCCAGATGCTATAGAAGGAGAAGATGCAATAACTTTATAAGGGATACCACAGCGAAGGTAGATCGCCACTCCACCACCTCGGTTTCCTAGTCTATCATTTCATAATAGCACAAAGCCAGAAGCATAAAAAAAATTTGAAACTCTGCGGGATATGAAGTGCTCTGTTCTGTGTCCATAACTGTGTCTACTGACAAATACTCTGTTATTTCTCCTGCTACTTCGCTTAATATATCTGAATTTATTTTATTAACGCTCTAATTTTTTGGTGCAAGAATCGCCCTTTCACATAACCATTTGTCTTCATGCATGTTGTTCGTTAAATCTGAATAAACGCTCGCAAATATTTTGGAATGACTCTGTACTAAATTACAAAAATCTCTCGTCAATTTAACGCAGCCCTCAGCATCCGTTTCCAACCGCCCATTGCCAATTTTTTATAGTGTGTCAGCATAGTTTCCAGCATTGATATCATTATAAAAATGCACTCTCATATTCGTAGTTAAACTGAATTTTGTCACCTTGTTCCATAAAATAGACGACTTGAGGCATGCTTTAATTTCATCTGCAGGTGTGCCCTTTTGAATGACAGGTAAAGTTTGGCGAAAGTCACCAGCCAGTAAAACCACCATTCCCCCCATTACATCGGTATTGCTGCGCAAATCCTGGAGCGTTCGATTTAGTGCATCTACAGCTTTTTTATGCGATATTGTACTTTCGTCCTACATTAAAAGTTTGCATTGTCGTAGCATTATACCTCGTGCACTATTTTTGCTAAAGTTGCAGATCGGCGATTCTTCCTGGGCTAGATTTAGAGGGAGTTTCAAAACAGAATGTGCAGTGCGGCCCCCGCTTAGCAGCGGGGCGGCTATACCGGAGGAAGCTACGGACACAGCAATGTTTTTATCTTTCCGTACTTGCGCTAATAATAAATTTAACAAAAATGTCTTCCCAGTTCCTCCAGGGGCATCTAAAAAGAAAAGTGCACCATTTCCAAATTAAATTTGTCCTAAAACTTTATCAAAAACTTGTTTTTGTTCGGAAAGCAAGCGGGGTACAAATTCGGCTACTTGCTGCTGCAAAGCTGGTATACCGTATTTTGTTTCACGTATAATTTCATCACTTAGTTCAATTTCGGTGAGGGCTTATCATTCAAAAGTTGCTTAATTTTTTGCATACCATTGCCATTACTTTATCTTCAATTTTTCCAAGTGCTTCATTATAAATGTGTTCATTGTATGTCATGTTCGCGTGTGTATGCTGTAACCTTCGCAAAATATCTTCCGCCATGTACTCTTTATATTTGTCCCACAATTCATGTGCATTAGATAGCCCGCAAGATGATATGAGAGTTGCATAAAGATCCATAATTTTGGCTGGTGACTGGCACTACACAGCTTCCCAGTGTTGGACCCATCCCATGGTTTCATCCCAGTGATTATCGTTTTCTAAAAGATGCAGAGCTTCACATGCTTCTCTGTAAGTTGCGCATTCCTGACCGTTGACATTTTTAAGGTCTTTATATTCTGTAGGACCCCGAACATGGTGCAGCAGCAATCATAAACATAAACATTAAAAATTAGTTACATGGACGGTATATACACGACCAAGGGCATCTGATGACTTTACACCGGGCCAATTTGCAACAAGCGCACCTTGAATACAGCGTTTCCACTCCTTCCTAGATGTGTTCCAAGTATAATAGCGGAGACTTCAGAATATAACAAAATTTTTGCAAAGGGGTCGGTTTGACAAAGTTGAAAGAAGGCTGTTAGTGTAGTTTTTGGCGGTGATGCAATTCTTTCTTGGAAATTTCTTGCGGTGAAATATACACGCTCTCCATTTTCTAAGTGCACAGCAAGGTGAGTAACTGTTGGGTGCCTTTCGTATAAAGAGAAGCCAAGGAGACGCCACGCTGCCTCGTTACTGCTGACATAACGCCCTGCTTGAAAGGTCTGTACTTCATTAACGGGATTTGCCTTAGAATGGGCGAATACGGGACAATCCAGCTGTTATCTAAGGTTTCGAACGCTCCAGAGCGAGATTTGATTGTAACTTTCCTGCCACCATCTTCGGGAGCTCTGCGTCTGTATAAAGGGTAGCCATTGTCATTGTACACTGTTTCTTTTAATAGCTGTTTGGGGAATTTCTTTGTACATTTTCCTTCTTTCATACATGGCGATATTGAATTTCGTGCTCCACATGGACCGTGAATCATATTTCGGACGAAGGTATCATATAATTCTTTATCTTGCTCAGGATGCGGAATCTCGGCGCTTATTATGTCGTCTATTTGGCTGGGCCGCAACTTCTCTTTAAGCCATATTAGAATATGGGCATGCGGTAATCCTCTTTTTTGCCTTTCAATTGAATAAATGAAGCACTGCACCTCTCCGAAAATTTTCCCTTTGTTAATTACATACATAAATTTTTGTACTTTTAATCTAAATACTCTAGCAACTAAATCGTGTCTGTCAGTACTTTTTTGGCCCGGCATTAGCTCCTCGGTTATTTCTTTCCGTGTGGGATTGCAAGTAATAGTATCAAAAAGTGCAAGTAATAGTTCGTACATAGGCGAATGCGTCTTGTGTGTACTCGTGTAGGTAGCGGGGACTGTTAACGAATGATGAGGGCAGAATTACCATTTTACCTAAATGTCTGGGGCTTACATTGGCGTCGCTAGAAACTGCATCTTGTAAATGTATATAATTCTCAACGCGCAGCTTTTTGTGATTTAAAGATATATAACGGAGACGTTCACTTTCTACCTTCACATACATGTCTACCAAAAATTGATGAAATAATTGTCTACACCGGGCTAAGAGGTTAAAATTATTTTCTCGCAACATCATATGATACGCATAAAAATCCATACATGATACTTTTTTGTTCAGAGTAGGCTCCTTTGTGACCGGTTTAATGAGTGAAATTTGAAAATGATAACCCTCTTGTCCTTTGCAATAAATCAATGTGTATTGCAGAGCGTCATAAAACTTGTGTGTAACTGCTACCCGTTGCAACGTATCATTACGTGCTCGCAAGACCATGTCTCGTGAAGAAAATTGATTACCACTAATTACGGCTGCTATTTCGTTTATCAAAGGTGCATTGTAGCCTCTTTCATGCTCTCCTCGAGGGGTCCAATCTGCGTGAATGACGACTTTATAATCCTTTTAAGGTAGCTTTTCTAAAGCAGTTTTAAATGTTTTGACTAAAATGTTACGTTCATGCAAGAATCTTTGAATTTTGAACACTGTGTCTCTCTCAACTCCCTGGATAAATTGGCAGCGACGGTCTACCTCAATTTCTTCGTCACCCATAAAATATACTTGTAAAAATTTATGCTGTTTGTTTACAGCTGGAAAAAGTGAACCTATTCTATGATAAATTTGCCCTTGCACCGTAAATGTAGTCGAAAATCCTGGCATTATTATTTCCCGGTCAACTCCGAAGGACGTCATTTTAAAACATGAGTTATATTTCCGGATCTTGTTTAAAAAGCACCGTGACTCATTAGCATCATATAAAAAGAGAGTTTTCAAAGGTTCTTCTCGTTCCCCAAGTAACGGAAGAGACACTTTGCCATTGGAACAGCACATGCCTGCGGTCTCATCTTTCCATTTTAAAGCGCTGCAAAATCGACACGCCTTGTCCATCAGTCCGATAACAACTAACCTGTGATTTTTACAATCAATCAACGGATCATAATTGAATGCTGCGTCAATAAAAACCGACCAATTGTTTCTTTGAAAATTTTGTCGACGTTCAGCTTGGAGCTGTGCATTTGCATCTCTTCGCGCCTGTGTCTGTTCTGGAGTTTCAGATGCCCTTATAGTAGATTGACGTTCAGCTTGCTCAATGAGTCTGTGTTGAGTTTCATCAGGTGTTTCCGCGGCTCTTAAGGCGGTCTAACGTTCCGCTTGTTCGAATAGCCTTTGCTGACTTTGAGCAGGTGTTTCAGTAGCTCTTAAAGTAGATTGACGCTCTGCCTACCTTAAGAGCTACTGAACCACACCAAACGTTTGAAGAAAATCAGTTGGTGAATTTTATGTTTTTTATCGCTCTCTTCCCGGTCCTGCGTGGAAAAATACAGATCCATACATTTTTTATCTTAATTTTGGTAAAAAGACATAATAATCCAGATATTCTGACCTTCTGCGTTCGTCCATCGTACCGTCGTCCGTCTTGTAGAATCACGGTGGCGCCACCTAGCTGAATTTAATTTATGCAACATATTCGATTTTCCCACGGGAGTGATATGTTTTCCGCTGAAAAAAGTAGCCTATGTCACTCTACAGCCACCGAACTATCCCCATACCAATATTCATGCCATGCCGACGCTCTGTTGCGACGTGAAAGAAGGACAAACTTTTGCAACATATTCCATTTTCCCACGGTAATGAGGCTGTAGAGTGACATAGGCTACGTTTTTCCACGGAAAAATATCTCATTCCCGTGGGAAAATAGAATATTTCGCACGGGAACGGGAATGAGATGTTTTTCCGCGTAAAAAAGTAGCCTATGTCACTCTACAGCCACCGAACTATCCCCATAACAAAATTCCGACGCTCTGTTGCGACGTGAAAGAAGGACAAACTTTTGCAACATATTCTATTTTCCCACGGGAATGAGATGTTTTTCCGCGGAAAAAAGTAACCTATGTCACTCTACAGCCACTGAACTATACCCATACAAAAAATCATGCCACGCCGACGCTCTGTTGTGACGTGAAAGAAGGACAAACAAACAAACAAACACACTTTCGCATTTATAATATTAGTATGGATAACATTTTTAAAAGCGCATAATGACTATGCAAAGAAATTTATATACATATATAGACAAATAATTTGTAAGCAGTTGCTTAGTTTTTTTAGAACAGCCTTCCCCCCTTTCCTTTCAAACTTCACAATGTCAAAATTTAAGCCGAGAATGTAACATAATATACACAAATGTTGCAGCAGTGAAGGACAGTAAAAGACCACACTAAGACCCTGTGACAATGTTTCGTATTACAATTAACTTGAAGCTAAATTAAAAATAAGTAAATCGGTCCAACATTGTAACATCGTATTGAATGGATGTTAATATTATGAATATTTAAGTGCCACATTACGCAAATTTGTAACCATTTAAATTATAAATTGTATTATTCTATGCAACAGTCGTCAGGCCACTGCAACTTTGAACTGGATAATCATAAAATATCCCAACACGTCAATGTTTATAGCAAGGCATTTAGAATACAATAGAAAACAAAGAAAAAATTATTTTCTGGATGCAGTCGCAAAGCGAACTATGATACGGAAAGATCGAATGTTTATTAAATAATTTGTTATAATTCATTAAACATTTATTTTGTTGCAACAAATTATAAAATACACACAAATATAGCGTTACGAATGTAATCTACATAGATTAAGGAAGAGTAAAAAAATAATGAGTTACACGAAACACTTTTAGTTTAGATACACAAAAAGCTTTTACTTTTAACTCGGATAACATAGTTAATAGATATTTTTTCGTTATAGTTTTGCGCAAAGTAACACCTGATTTTATCAATTGTAACGTCATAAAAGTTGCTGTTTTAATGAATTTTGTAACCACAGTGAAGTGATGAAATAAAAAGAAAAGAAGTAGAATTTGAAATGATCGAACTAAAACGTTCCTGAAACGTCAACATGTTTTATAATCAACTACATGTTTTTTTTTAATGATATATATGATGTATATAAAGAGCGATTGCATTGGGTCAGTAACTGATAAAAATACTCTAAAAAGCACAGAATATCAACGGCTTCAGAACTTAATGTCAGAGGCACTGCGCGTCGCGGGGCAATGGGGAATAGCTGTAAGTGGTTTACACCGTCACGGACTACCAAAAGTCCACTGCTGAGCATTGGCTTATCCCATAGATTGCCTTACAGGGGGGATGCTTACTATTGTTGTCATGCTTAGCAACAAATGTTGATGAGGTGTCAACCGCAATTTTTTTTTAGCTCGTATTAGGAAGACTCTCTCGCCCATCTCCTTGCTTGTTTGATTGTTTCAACTCTTACGCCACCCACGTGTCGATATGGTGTAGTGCATTTTCTTACACCGCCCCTCCACGATCAACTTGTCTATACTGACGCATTTTATAGCATAAGGGTGCCAAACAAGTACATAACCCACCAGATGGTAAGTGGATGTTGTGGCCTATAGACAAATATCTATCTTCAATTGAGAATTAAAGGAGAATGACCAAAAGTGAACCAAAAAGTCTCATTCATCAAGACTAAATTTTAATAGTAATTAGTGTAGTTCTTAGGTTATTTTCGATTTTATAAAATAACTCCAAAACCCTTTTTTTTTTTCAAAAAAGACTTTTGTAAGAGTTAATGGGATCAGTATAGTCCATAAAAAAACAAAGTTTGATTTTGATGCAACATGGTACGAGATTCCATACATCTATGGGCATTCTACTTTAGATGCGTCATCACAACCCGAGAACTAAGTAAGAATGCCTCGTTACTTGTAAAAAGGATCTCCGGTTCTCTACAAGCGCCATATGAAACACAGCAGTATTAAACTGCTATTTTACGCTGATATTCTGTAAGAACACGGATTCTCGATTCCACTAGATGGAGTGACGACCTGGTGACATGCAGGAAGTAGATAGATGCAGATGGCTTAGGACCGTGCGTTGTGACATATCTTGGCGAGGCCTATGCGCAGCAGCGGACTTGTGAAGGGTTGTAATGATGATTCTGTTAGAGCAATAGAAGCTCAGAGGCTAAATGCTTGCTGTAAATTTCATAATACGCGAGCAACCAGGTTCGATCTCAGCCAGCACCAATGAAAGTAGTAAGTGCAATTTTAAACCTTGATTTACCATGTGAATCAGCGTTTAAATTGTGAAGGTGAAGGAGAATAATGTGAGGAAATCTTCATATCTGAGAAATGTAAAAAATATATCGAAGACATGTAAAGTCCGTCAAAACGTATTGTGGCAGCGTGGAAGAGATAGAGGAGGCCTGTGCCCAGCAGTGGGACGTATACGATGGGAATGATGAACGCGCTGTAACTTTAACTTTCGAAGTCAATCAATACGGATTTCGATCAAATATAACAACAGAAGATACGGTACTAAAATTAATATCCCTAGTTATAGGATACTAAGATATAGGCCTGAAAAATATTACGGTTTTCTCAACCTACAAAAGGCCTTTGATACAGTTTCACGTAGCGACGCTGTCTTCGCGCCACGAGCGAAACACATCGAAGCCTAAATCGCGATATTTCCCCGGGCAGAACACCTTGCCCGGCGGAAGATCTCCCCTTTTCCTTCGACGGCCACAGTGGAGTGGCCAACGCACCGTGTGATAATTCGGAGCTATTCTATATATAGATACTGTTCTACATAATGATTTCTTATATTTACGCGAACACTACACATTGAAATAATACTAGTTTTTACGGAATTTATCGCGTATATTTAACTTTTTAATACCCAACGTTTCGAGAGCTTTACAGCACCCATGGTCACGGGAAGGACTGAGATGTTTAACGTCCAGATGTCAACACATAACAACAACAACAACAAGAGCACACATAAAGGATTCCTACCATTTTGTCAGCGAGATTAAAAACCTGCGTCTGGCAGACAATGAAACTATGGTCAGTTTTGATGTGCAGTCATTGTTTACATGCTTACCTGTTGAAGACTGCATCTCAATTGTAACTAGGAGGCTGGAGGAAAACAACATGCCCGTAGAATATGCAGTATTACTCAGACACTGCCTTACATCTGGCTACTTATTGTGGAAGGAGGAGTTCTACAAGCAAGTAGATGGTGTGGCGATGGGCTCACCTGTATCTCCCATTGTCGCTGACATATTCATGGAAGGCTTTGAGGAGAAAGCCCTGCTTACTTCTCCCATAAATCCAAGATTCTACAAGCGGTACGTAGACGACACTTTCACAATTCTACCTTTAGATAAAGTAACTGCATTTTTAGACCATCTTAACTCTATAAATTCTAAAATTCAGTTCACAATGGAGTTAGAGGCAAACAATTCCTTAGCTTTTCTAGATGTGTTAATAATTCGGAATCCTGATAACACCTTGAGCCATACTGTGTATAGAAAAAAGACCCATACAGATAGATATTTAAACGGTGATTCTCACCACCATCCTTCACAGTTAGCTACCGTGGGTAAATCTTTGTTTCAGAGAGCACGAGGGATCTGTGACAGTAAACACCTGGCTGCCAAGCTCCAACACGCCAAGCAAGTTTCGCATGACAACAAGCTTCGGGTCCCGCGCCTACGTCACAGAGAACGAGTGAAGCCGGCCACAGTCGAGCGTGTACCTGCTGTACTGCCATATGTTAGAGGAGTCACTGACAAGATTGGCTACATCTTGAAGCGCGCTTCCATCAAAACATACTTCAAGCCGCCGAAGAAGATTGGTCAGTTTTTACCATCAGTCAAGTGTAACGTCCCTCTGCAAGATGCAGGAGTGTACAAGCTCGATTGTGAATGTGGTCTCTCCTACATAGGACAAACTAAAAGATCAATTAAAACCCGCGTCAAAGAACATATAGCTGATGTGAAGAATCGACGCTCCGGGAAGTCTGCAGTCTGTGAACATGTACAGGATCGCCCCCGTCACTACATCAGATTTGATAGACCACAAATCCTCGCTAAAGAACACCGATTCCTTCCAAGGATGATTCGCGAGGCTATTGAAATCAAAAAACACCCTAATTTCAATAGAGAAGACGGCTGGGTGCTACCATCCGCTTGGGATCCTATAATAAATAAAATTAAATCCCAACCCAAGCATACAACTGCAAGGCTTCATGATACCATAAGTACATACTGTGTAGATCGGAACAAAAGTTAAATTTTAATCTATGGTAACCGCGGTTAACTATGACATCTGGACGTTAAACATCTCAGTCCTTCCCGTGACCATGGGTGCTGTAAAGCTCTCGAAACGTCGGGTATTAAAAAGTTAAATATACGCGATAAATTCCGTAAAAACTAGTATTATTTCAATACTGTTCTACATTTTTGTGTTTCGTTTGTGGCGCGAGGACAGCGCCGTCACTCCCATCTTACTCTATACCAAAGACAAGAAAATGTTGATATTAGAGGTGTAGCGTTGAATTGGTTTTAAGAGTATCTAAATCAAAGGTCACAACATATTAAAATTGAATATTTTAAAAGCACCGAAGCTTTCCGTACTTACTCAGTACCCCAGGGCAGTACACTCGGCCCTGCTCTCTTTAATATTTATATAAATGATGCAAATTAAAATTTAATAAAGAAGAGTTTATAATAATAAAGAAAAGACGACACTTTCACAATTTTACCATCTGACAAAGTAATTCTGCATTTTTAAACCACCTTAACTCTATAAACTCTAAAATACAATTCACAATGGAGTTAGAGGCAAATAATTCTTTAGCTTTCTTAGATGTTTTAGTCATTCCATATCCTAATAACACAATTGGTCACACTGTGTATAGGAAAAAGACCCATACCAACCGATATCTAAATGATGAATCTCACCATCATCCTTCACAGTTACCTACCGTGGGTAAGTCTTTGTTTCAGAGAGCACGAGGGATCTGTGACAGAAAACATCTGGCCGCCGAGCTGCAGCACGTCAAGCAAATATTGCAAGATGTAATGTTGGGAGGTTCGAGGAATAAATTAAACGTCTAGCGGTCTTGAATGTGGGTTTATTACTAACGAATCTTTCTTAGGCTATCGTGTATATACCTACATGTGCACATACACTACACATACACTACAAAGACAACAAGCTTCGGGTCCCGCGCATACGGTACAGTGACCGAGTGAAGCCGGCCACAGTCGCGCGTGTACTTGCTGTACTACCATATGTCAGAGGAGTCACAGACAAGGTTGGCTACACATCTTGAAGCGAGCTTCCATTAAAACATACTACAAGCCGCCGAAGAAGATTAGTCAATTTTTACCATCCGTCAAGTGTTATATCCTTCTACAAGATGCAGGAGTGTACAAGTTAGATTGTGAATGTGGTCTCTCTTACATAGGTCAAACAAAAAGATCCATAAAACCCGCGTGAAAGAACATATAGCTGACGTGAAGCTCCGACGCTCCGGGAAGTCTGCAGTCTGCGAACATGTTCAAGATTGTCCCCACCATTACATTCGATTTGATAAACCACAAATCCTCGCAAAAGAACACCGATTCCTACCAATGATGATACCCGAGGCTATTGAAATTAAAAAACATCCAAATTTCAATGGAGAAGATGGATGGGTGCTGCCACCTGCTTGGGATCCTATAATTAACAAAATTAATCCCAAAGCTAAGCATACCACTGCAAGACTTCATGATACTAAAAGCTCGTTTTGCGTAAATCGGACGAAAAATTAATATTCAAAAACTGAAGGTAGCCGGACTCACTATGGCATTGGGACGTCAAACATCTCAGTCCCCCTCGTGACCATGGGTGCTGTAAAGCACCCGAAACGTCGGGAATTAAAAATAATTAAAAGTAATGAAATAAACGCGATAAAATCTGTTTCAGTTTTATTCAATTTATTCAAAGAAAAGTTTATAATGTTTGCTGACGTCATGGTTCCACTTTTCCAGAATTCATCGTGGAAGCAAGTATTTGATGTAACAGAAGCAGGAATAAATCGGGTCACACAGTGAGATGGAGATATTGTTTATAGGATAAGGTAGATAACAGTCCACCTAATGGTAAGTGGTTGCTCTGGCCCATAGACATCTACATATATCCTCGATTACGAATCAAAATTCAGATGCGTTGTCACCCGTGAGGACTAAGATGGAATGCTCATTTCCAGTAAAAAGGGTCACTGGTTCTCTACACTCACCATACGAAACACAGCAGCGTTAATCCACTATTTTACACTGGTATTTTGTGATAGCGTGGTCCTTCCCCAGTTGAACGGATCCATTCGTGCTACAACTACACTACTAATATAGCTGCAGCATAGCTCTACCATGTATAAAATATATATAATAAATCTATGATAGTTTACTATCGTTAAGTAGACCAAATATATATGTTTATTTTAATCTGCTGCGACTAGCGACTATATTATAACGACTTGAAACTAAAAATACATACATTCCCATGCAATCGACCGGGTATTCATGATTGTTCTTGTAATCATTAAGCTCGAGAAACGATAATGATATACATTGGCGTTCAAGGAACATATTAGTGTACTGGCGAACAGAGATAAAAAGTAAATTTATCTAATTATTTAAAGAATTACGTATAGATTGATTAAAACTACTTTTACGGATTTTATCGCGTTTATTTTACTATTATTTTTAATTCCCGGCGTTTCGGGCGCTTTCCAGCACCCATGGTCACGGGGGACTGAGATGACTGACGTTCCGATGTCATTGTTAAACCCGGAGTACCTTCAGCTTTTTTTTAATTATTGTTTATGGTCCGATCTATGCAATAAATAAAATCCGTAAAAGTAGTTTTAATCAATGTGTAGTGTTCGCGTAAATATAAGAAATTACGTATAGAGTTGGAAGTGGAAGTTGGAAGAACACTTACGGAAATTATACATTAAGTGAGAGTATAATAATCTATTGCATATGTACTTAGGGAAGATAAGATATGACGTTCCTCTTTGACTTAGAACGTGCACAAAGAGTGAGGTATTTCAATATACGAGAAAAGCGATAAACGTGGTAGAATCATGCTGTAGCTATATTATAGTAGTAGCACGATTGGGTCGGCCCGACCGGAGCAGGGTCATGATCTCACAGAATACCATCGTAAAATAGCAGCGTAATGCTGCTATGTCTCATATGTTGAATGTAGAGAACCGGAGACCCTTTTATTAGGAATCCAGGTAATCCATCTTATTACTCAGGGGTGACAACGCATCTGCATTTTGATTTTTAATTGAGGATAAATGTGGATGTCTATGGGCCACAGCATCCACTTACCATCAGTTGGACTGTGTGCTCGTTTGTCACCCAATGCTATAAAAATACCAAAGTCTTCTCAGAGAGATATTTATATATAAATGTCTTCGAAGATACCACCGACTATATATCACAGTTAGCTGCAATGAAATAGACTTCCTTTGCCCTACAATTAATCTACAGAATAACATATCTATGTTTACATACCCACACACTCACTGACAGACCCTCATACGCGCATACACATGCACGCACACACGAATATGCTCATCTTTATATACATATACATACATATAATTCTTCTGTACGTGTGTTTGTCACTCAACTCCTCCTAAACGGATGGACCGATTTTGATGAAAGTTTTTGTGTGTTTGGTCCTTGGACGCTTTAGATTCACGCTTGGATCCGATAGGTGGCGCTGTTGTAGTTTTATATTACTATTAATACGAACTTTTTCTCCTTATCTTAATCTCTTCTGCACGGAGTATATTTTGATGACGCGTGGACACGGATCTCTGACAGATGAATAAAAGAAAAACAGCTGCAGAAACCATAAGCAAAAGAAACAACGGGAAGGCATCTGACTCAGCAGTGCTAACACTGCCACAGCGTTGTTATTCTGTCGATGCCACTCATTTTCCAAGCAGTTATCGAACAGATTTCAGTTCAGCTGATAACCCACCCACAAAGCCATCTTAGGACCTATCTTACCAGGGCCCTTGGACACAAAAATTTGTAGCCCTGTTGGAAAGTAAAAAAAGTGAATGACAAAAACATTTTTCTTATATTTACAATACTCTTTATTGCTCACAAAATATTTATTATAGTTAATTGGTAAAAATCAAATAATAAGTCATTAATGACGGCAGCCACGACTTTTTCTGTCACCAGGTCGGCGCCACTTTACAATGAGGTAAAATATTTGACAGATTTCATAGCGCTTACCATAATTTCTTAGGAAAATGTAAACTCCTAATGTTTTTTCAATAAAAGAAAATATTCTACAAAAACATCAATACGTGTATTCTTTTTATTTATTACATTAATATTTAGGTTTCACTTGTCTAAAAATAAGGATCGTAATAATTATTTGCTATAAAATCCAATATTTGTGGTTAAAAAGTATTATATTAAATAAATCGTTTGCCGATAAATCTTTTGAAGTGTTATTTTTTTAAACAGTACAAAATAATATTTTTATCTCATAGATTATACATACAAAGATTGCCGAAAATTAAAATAAAATTCAGGCTAAAAGAAGTATGGCGACTGTGCAGCCCGACAAAAACGTTTAGATGACGGCCAAACGCGGAACTACATATTTTCTACCTAGGAAGTCTGTCAACGCCACTTTTTCTGGCTAACGAGCCAATGTGTGGCTTGACACTGCTCAGGGTTGCCAGAAAGTCACTAACAACGCCCTCATTTACTCAATTTTTTTATCGGGTTATATTTTCCTGAAATAGAAAAATGATTGTATAACATAATCGAATAAGGCCGATGACTTTCGTCACGAGGCCCCCGTGGAGATGGGGGACCCGGTCACGGGCCCCGTGTGCCCTTATGGTAACACGGTAGGTACTGCACCCGCCAAGTGTGAACGCTGGTAGGGACTCGATGCAGCGTATTTATGACTCCAGCACGAATTGGCTTGACCAGAGAAGGATCATGCTTCCACAGAATCCCAGCGTGAAACAGAAACATCGAATAATAAGTTTTTTGTTTATTACAAAAACGTACCTCGACACTGGTATTATTTTCTGTATCGAGGGAGCAGTTCACATATATAGTAAATTTCACAAGGACAAACATACAGCCATGGAAAAATTATTTGTAGGCCATTCAAAACACTTGTTCCGTGCAAGATTCGAATCCGCGTTTCTTGAGAACTAGAGTTCATTTTTACCGGAACAAGGCATTTCATTTTAAACCATGGGGTATTTATGGTTAAGACATTTATTTTCTCAAAAGATTTACAAATCACTTACAGAGAAAATAATAATAATAATAATATTCCACAACTATCACACAACGCCATCTAGTCCCAAGCTAAGCAGAGCTTGTGTTATGGATACTAGACAACTGATAAACATACTTATATATTTCTAAATACATAAATATTATAGATAAATTACACCCAGACACAGAACAAATGATCGTGCTCATCACACAAACATTTGTCCTGGGTGGGAATCGAACCCACGACCTCCGGCATAGCAGTCAGGGTCACTAACCACCAGACCAGGCCTGTCGAAATACTTATTTCTACCTAGGGTAATCTGTCCAGTGAACCGGCCCCCACCAATATCCGTCCGCGTGACATAATTTTTAAGAAAATTAAGAATACAGATACAATTTTGAACCTAAAACTAACCTTTTTAAAAACTATTTTAAATTATCTACAACGTAGATGCAACAACTTCTGCCGCAAGTATTCAGCGGAGTTTTAGTTTACATTTAAAAACAAAAACACGCGTGTTGAATTGACAAGTGCAATAAAAAAAAATAGTGGCGAGGTGTTTTTAAACGGTGAGTTCACGTTCCTATAATCATTATATCAAAATAGGTTTATGTTTTTTGACACAAATATACGTCCACTTACTTAATTTATGTGTAAAATGTGGGTTCTTTGTATCATAATTTAAAAAAATAGGGGGCTGGTAGACTGGAACAAAATAAGGATACTTCCAGTGTTCGACCTATCCCGGCCGGACACTAGCTTTGAAGGTTGATGTGTCTTATTACATTTTATTGTATATTAACATTTTATTAAGTATAATTTTACTTGTTGTATCTTTCTTATTTTCTAGTTAACCACATGTCCAGTCTCCGGCCGCAAAAATAATGTTTAAATGTTTTGGGTAAAAGATCTTGCATGAGAATACGGTGGCCGGATACTGGTAGTATTGCCTAGTCTAACGGCCCTTAAAATGATATAGTGGCCGGATAACTGGCTATAGTTCCTGTCTCCGGCCACCCACTATCTATAGAAAAGTTTATTCTGTAGAATCAGCGTATCTGTCCGTGCATTTAGTAATATATATTTGATTTTAAAAAGTAATAAGAAGGGAAGCGAAACGAAAACGTTTTTTTCAAACAATCGAAAAGAATTTTCATGAAATTTGCAAACGTTAATTGAACTTAGTTTTGGCTTAATAACCTTTAACCTTTGTTTTAACATCTTTAAAAATATATTTCAAACACAAAAGTTAGTTGTTTAAGGTATTTTTTCAACGTACCATAACATTATAGATGGATATTTCATAATTTACAATACATGTAAGATAAATGCTGCTGTCAATGAGGAAGTGTATTTTGTTAGAGATTATTTAAATATTAAAAATTCTGTATGATAATCAATACCGTAATATTAGATACAATACCCACTAGCAGTGTTTTTAAACTCTATCGCTCTCAAACTTTAACTTAAATAAAATTATAATGTTTTCCATACGTTCATTTATTTATAACAGCCAATCAAAGTCTACTGCTGAACCATTCAGCAGTAGACTTTGATTATCAAAGTCTAAGCCTCACAAGGGGGATATTTGCCATAGTTGCAGCAGAATTGTTTTTTTTTATTTTCTAAGTAGTTTTTGAAATGAAAATGATGCTACACGACTCCTGTATTATTTAATCTAATGTGTTTTTATTGTTCTAGAAAGCTGCAAAAATGACTGAGTCGGCAAAAAATTTGGAAGGTGTATTAAAATCAAAATCAAAAAATCCAAATTATAGCGATGAGACACTGCGTAAAGCTTTACAAGATATACGCGAAGGAAAGGAAAGCATTCGATCTGCTTGTAGAAAACACGCAATACCGAGGTCCACTATTCAAGACAGATTGCATTGTCGCGTAACCGATGGACCAAGAAGAATTGGGCCTACACCAGTTCTCGGATTAGATGGAGAAAAAAAAATTCGCATTACATAATTGAAATGGCAAAACGAGGATTTCCTTTGAACAAAACGATATTAATTAAAACTGTAGAAAATATAGTAAAAGAATCAAACCTTAAAAACCCCTTTAAAGATGGCATACCGGGACAAAAGTGGCTAAAATCGTTTTTAAAGAGGCATCCAGAAATTTCATTAAGAGTTCCCGAAAATATCAGCAAAGATAGAGCTTTAGTGACTGAAGCTACAATAAGGAATTGGTTTCAAAATTTTCGTAAATATTTAACCGAGATTAATGCTTCTGACGTTCTAAATGATGGTGACAGAATTTTTAACGGTGATGAGTCTGGATTTTCATTATGCCCTCAAACTGGGAAAGTTTTGGCTCCAAGAGGATATAAAAATGTTTATGAAGTAAAAGTGAGTAAAGAAAAAGAAAATATTACAGTTTTGGTAATATTTACTGCTAGTGGAAAGATTTGTCCACCACTTGTCATATTTCCATATGTACGACCTCCTCGTTCAATAGTACAAAGCATGCCAAAAGGTTGGGTACAAGGCCGATCCGAAAGTGGCTGGATGCGGGGCGATATCTTTTTTGAATATATTTGTAATGAATTTAATAAATGGCTAATCGAGAACAAAATTAAAAAACCTGTGCTTTTACTAGTAGATGGTCATAAATCTCATACGACATTACCCTTGAGCGAGTTTTGTGAAAGTAACGGTATCATTTTATATACTTTGCCCCCACGAACGACACACATGCTTCAACCTGCAGACGTGAGTGTGTTTAGGCCATTGAAGCAAGGTTGGAAGAATACTGTGAGGGAATTCCATTCTGAATCCGAAGATCCGTGGAACAGTGCTGTGACAATAACCAACTTATGTCCCTTATTTGCAAAAACACTAAATGCGTTTGATATGCCCGAGCAGATAAAAAATGGATTCAAGAAATGCGGTTTGTTTCCCTTAGATGAAGAGGCTGTTGATTATACTTAATGTGTTAAAGATAATGCAAATCTTAGAAACCAGCGTTCATCTACTGGGATAACATCTCCGGACATCGATATTGCTAGAAATAGAAATAGAAATAGAAATAGAAACTTTTTTATTCAATGTAGATTATAAAAATACTTATTGAACGTCACTTTTTTAATTTACCACTGGTTCGCAAAAAAAAACCTCTGTCCTGGGAAGAACCAGCAAGAAACCCAGCGGGACTTTTTTTTTAATAATAGCTTACAATCATTTTTTTTTTTTTTTTTTTTATAGAAGAGGGGGCAAACGAGCATGCGGCTCACCTGATGTTAAGTGACTACCGCCGCCCATGATCAACCGCAACACCAGGAGAATTGCGGGTGCGTTGCCGGCCCTTTAGAAAGGAGTAAGCTCTTTTCTTGAAGGTCCCCAGGTCGTATCGGTCCGGAAAAATCGCTGATGATAAACTATTCCACAGAGAGGTTGTACGTGGAAGAAAACTCCTTGTGAAACGTACAGTGGTGGACCGCCAAGCATCCAGATGGTGTGGATGGTATCGGGACGTTTGCCGTGTCGTGCGTTCACGAAATTTGGCGGCTGGGATTAATCCGAACAATTCCTCAGAGCACTCCCCGTGATAGATGCGATAAAATACGCAAAGAGATGCAACATCTCTTCGCAACGCCAGTGAATCGAGCCGATCGGAAAGCACTCCGTCGTCGACGATTCGAGCCGCTCTGCGCTGTATGCGATCAAGTGGAAGGAGCTGGTACTGGGGAGCCCCAGCCCAGAGATGGGAACAGTATTCCATGTGCGGCCGAACCTGCGCCTTGTAAAATCATGTTTACAATCAACAACACAAGATAAATTAGAAATAGCTTGGTAGCGATCACCCTTCCCAGGGGTTATTATCATCTATAAATTCCTTAATATTATAATAACCTTTTTTATACAAACTTAGTTTAATAACATTTTTGAACTTTGTGTATGACAAATTTTGTATATTTTCTGGGATTTTGTTGTAAAAGCGTATACATCGCCCCAAGAATGAATTACTGACTCGGTGGAGTCGAGTAACAGGTACTACCAGCTTGTGTCTGTTCCTAGTATTTACAGAATGAATATCACTTATTTTCGCAAAACTACTTTTATTTTTGTGTACGTACATTACATTTTCATAAATGTATTGAGAGGCCAGAGTTAATATATTAATTTCTTTAAAGTTTTGTCTCAGTGACTCTTTTGGTTTTAAATTATATATTGCTCGAATGGCCCTCTTCTGTAAAATAAATATAATTTCAGTGTCAGTCGCGTGTCCCCATAGCAAAATACCATACGACATAATGCTATGGAAATAACTGAAGTAAACTATTCTAGCTGTTTCAACACTGGTAAGAGTTCTAATCTTTTTTACAGCATATGCTGCAGAACTAAGTCTGCTAGCTAGTTTTGATATATGGGGGAGCCATTGAAGCTTTGCGTCCAGTGTGATTCCAAGAAAAATGGTGGTATCGACAAGACTCAGCTCCTCCCCATTTAAAATTACATTAGTATTGACATGTTTAACATTAGGAGTTACGAATTTCATACATTTAGTTTTAGTTCCATTCAAATGCAAATTATTAACATTAAACCAATTGACTAACTTAGCTATAGCATTATTTACTTCGTCGTAATTTAATAACTGTCGTTTTAATTTGAAAATTAATGAAGTATCATCAGCAAATAATACTATATCATGGTTATCCCCTACTATGTAAGGTAAGTCATTAATATATACAAGAAACAGAAAGGGGCCAAGAATTGAGCCCTGAGGAACGCCCATTTGTACAATCGACCCGGAAGAACTCATACTATTAATAACAACTTTTTGTGTTCTGTCACTTAAATATGAAATAATTAATTTAAGAGCATCATTTCTTACACCGTAGTGTTGAAGTTTCCTGATTAATGTTTCATGGTGAACACAATCAAAGGCCTTGGATAGGTCACAGAACAAACCCAAAGCATCCTGTGAATTCTCCCATGCATTAAATATATATTTAATCAGCTCAACACCAGCATCAGTTGTCGAGCGACCCCTTGTGAAACCAAATTGATTTTTATGAAGTAATTTATTTACATTAAAAAAAATTAACAATTGATCAAGAATAATTTTTTCAAAAATTTTACTAAGTGTTGGCAGTACAGAAATGGGTCTAAAATTAGAGGGGTCCAATGTACTACCAGATTTAAATAAAGGTATTACTTTACTATGCTTCATTAAATCAGGAAACACACCAGATTTGATACTACTATTAAAAATAATAGATAGTTGAGGTGCGATTGTATCTATTATAGACGCAATAACTTCAACAGAAATCCCCCACAGATCGGCGGTTCTCTTAATATCAATAGTCTTAAAATATTTTACAATATCTTTTGATGAAACTTTATGAAATGTAAAATTCTTTGTACATACATTTACATTTTGTTTAAGTAATGATTCGGCGACGGTAGGAGAAGAATTCAGTGACTTAGTGGTTAAGATCGGAATATCAGTAAAATATTTCTCAAAAACCATTGCAACGTCCTGATCTGATTTAGTTAATTTATTGTTAAAACTTAACTGGTAGTTTGAATTGCGAGAGTTGACCTTACCAGTTTCACTATTAATTATACTCCATGTCATTTTAATTTTATTAGAAGCAGTCTTTATTTTGTTGCTTAAATACAATGACTTGGCTAAGGAGCACACTCTTTTAAATATTTTGGAATATTTTTTTACATATTCCCTAAATTCGACGCTAGGATTATATGACCTTTCATTGTAAAGTTCATATAACCTTTGTCTACTCTTATGGACTCCTACCGTCGCCCATTCATTAAATGCTTTACGATTATTCAAGGAGAATGTTTTAGAAGTAAAAGTGTTATTAAATTCATTGCAAATGAGCTTAAATAATTTTGCATACAAAAAATTTGGATTATTTTGATATGAAAGTAATGGAAGTTTTTTTACTATGTTACTTCTAAACTTCTCCAAGCGATGTGCATTTACTGGAACAAACACTACTTTTTTATCTACTTGCTTTTTGTGAACATAAGGTAATGAAACAAATTGTCCACAGTGATCAGAGCTCAATTTTTGAATAATACATTTATTGAACGGCTTAGCATTTGTAAAAATGTTATCTATACATGTTGCACTAGATTCAGCAATACGTGTTGGCTCCAAAAATAAATTAAAAAGACCATAGGATTTAAACAATGACCTAAATTTAATATTAGTGGAGGAAGCTTCTAGGAGATTGATATTAAAGTCTCCACATATTACAACAGATTTATTCTGTTTATTAAGCTTAGCGAAAACTTCCTCCATAATTTTTTCAAAAGTATCATATAATGAACATGGGGGTCTGTAAACGCTCACAACAATGAGGTGCTCAAACTCAACACATGCCATTTCTACAGTTCGCTCAACAGAGAGGCTCACAATATCTTTACGTTCTTTATATGATAATAATTTACTAGCTAAAATTAAGGAGCCACCTCTTAAAATCGTTTCTCTATTGAAAGAACTGAGCACCTGGTGATTACTAAAGTTAAACATTAAATTATGAGCTTTTAACCAATGTTCAGTAATACATAAAATATGAATATTGTTGCTATTTAAAAACAATTCAATTTCTAGCTCTTTGCCTATCATGCCTTGTATATTCTGATGCACCAGGTGTAAACAATTTTTAATATCATTTTGTGGAGTTATACAATTGCAACTATTAGGGATTTGTAAGCTACATTGTAAACTATTTAAATTATTATAATTGCTAGAGATTACCTCTATTGTCTCATTTTCTAATTTAAATTACTTGGAACGGATTCCAAATTACATGTCAAATCATTATGCTGCTCAATAGGAGCAGATGTCTGGGTAGCCAAGTCCTTGGCTGAGTTAATATATAAATAATAAGATAGCACATTTGCTATCTGTCTTAAATTATATTTGGATAGGTAATACCTATCTGTAGTCAAAAATTTCTTAATTAAATTATTAATATCTATTAAATTAATTCTATTGGTATAATTGTTACAACTAAATGTCAAATTTAAATTATTGTTACATGATAAATTATTCATTAATAAATTTAAATCATATCTTATTTTATTCTCTTGTGGCCAACCCTGTATGTAAGGCAATGTAAACAAGATAATTTTATGTACATTTAAATTATTGAGGTAATCAATATATTTTAATAATTGATTTTTGTTTACATTGCCTCTTCTCCCAACAAGAATTATTAATGTGCTATTAGGAGTAAACTTACTGGTTAAAACTTTATTCATTATATGACTAAACGATGCTCCAGGCATACAATAATTACTAATCAAATGTCCTTTCAAATTGTTATTTAACATCATGCCCAAATTTTTACCTATGTCATCACAATACATAATAACTTTATGTTTTTTAATATTTAAACTACTTTTTAAGTTTTTATTCTGTGTTATGGCACCGTCATAGAGTGTTGGTGAAAATAAGGAGTCATTGCTATTTACACATATTGTCCCCGATGAACATGGTATGGAGCGTTGATTTTCACTCTGATGTTTTATTAAGGAGTCAAAGCGCTCCTCATTGTATTTACATGACTTTACCAGATCATTCATGGCCAATATGTGTTCTTTTATCTCAACCTGAGCCGATGCATATTTATTTGAGATAATTTCTAAGGAGTTTTAAGCGACAAAACTTCTGAATTGAGACACTCTATTTCAGTCTCATAACAGTTTTTCACATTTTCCACCTCAATTGCATATAATTTAAGTTTATTAATTAATACATGCTTTTCCTTACATATATTTATATAATTTTTTGTATTAATTTTTGTTTTAATTAACTTTTGTACTTTCCTGACATATTTATTAATTTTTATGTATTTCTTTAATTTTCTTCTACTGCATGTAATCCTTTCTGCTGTTCTAGATGTGACAAAATCATCACCAGTCAAATCGATTGTTGTGGAGGGATGCAATGTTTTTGATGATTTACATTCTATGAGCTCATTGAACAGACTTTGAGTTTGGGACACTTTCAATTCATCTAAGTATTGTTTTAATTGCAAAATCTGCTGATTAGCCTCACTTAACTGCAACTGCAATGCAGCAATTAATCTGAGGGATTCCTCATATTCTTTGCTGCATCGGTCAAACTCATCGACTGTTTCCTGAAGCTGATCCCTTTCTTTTAAAACATTTGTGTAGTCTTTATGCAACTTAACCATATCACTTTTTAGTTGACTATTTTTGGCAATTATATTTATTATTTCCTTTTCGTTGTCATCCCTTTCTTTAAGCAACAGCTCACACTGCTCTTTTGATGCCTTAAGTTCTAGAAGCGCCATTTGAAGTTGGTTCTCCATTTGGCGCGTTTTGGCGTTGCGTGTATTCATTTTACTATTATGTGTAAATAGCAAAAGAAAACAAAGAAAGAAAACCGAAGAAACAGAGTAAGCTAATATCTAGATCTATGGGTCTACTTACAGATCTCAAATTAAATTATCAGGTAAATAATTCAAATTGAAATCCGAAACTGCACTAATTTAAAAGATAAATCTTAAAATATTAAAGGGATAACAAGAAAATTACAATAACTTACAGAAAGTTCAAACGATGTTCGTTACCTACAGCTGTCACTTTTAGTTGAAACACAAAACACTATATAATTAAAATACTTATGACTTTTACTTATTTTACCAACACAATTAAGTATTATTTAACAACAGTTACTAAAAATTGAGGTGGATATTATCAAATTACAATATTTAATTTTGCTAAATTGTTGGGAGCTATTATTTTACAACTTGTCACTTGGGTTGCCACAGAGCATCATCCTATGAAAGTTATACGAGCTGCAAACCTAGATATAAAACATGGTATTGATACAAACGTAATTTTAAAGGAATTAAATGATATGAAATCCAAAACCGGAAGACGCAAATCCACTCCCAAAAGAAAAAGTTCACAAAAATCTACACCCAAATCCACTAAATCCCCCGATGAAAATGTACATATACTTGATACTCCCAAAGTTGGCTCGTATGTTACTTTAAACGATATTTCTGCAATCCCGTTTGATCTCAGTGACTCAAAATCAATAATAACAGAAACAGAGATCGCCTTTTTAAATTATACAGATTTGGGCTCAAATATTCAACTTATGAGCAAAACACATGAACACAGTAATGATATATTATCTAATTGGATGGACCTAAGCGAACTTAATATTTGTTCGCAAGATATTGACGGACAAATAGAAGTATAATTACGGTAAAATTTCAAAGTTTAACGAAAGATACGCCACAAGTAGACTTAGATTTACAAAATGTTATACCTACATCTATTGTTACAACAGCAGAAATTCACGAAGAGCGTACATTAAATAATCAACACCGAATTAAAGAGTATAATCCTCGTCTCGGGTCAAATTGTATAACCGCTGATACTGAATATCAAATACAACCAGCTGATAACACGGCAAGTGATTATGTTACGACGCAACTCATAGATAGTGGAAATAGCTATGAAGATAAATGAAATCCAGAGTTAAAAGAAAATCGTGAACCACTTAATGTTATCCATTCCAATGATCCATTTGTCAAACACTTAAAGTACCCAGAAGCACAAAGTCCTAAAACAAGCGTTCTTAAGAAAAAAAGAGTGGGCGTTCAGCTTCCAAACGCAATTTTATCTGAGGCCTAGAGAAAGCACTTTGAAGTGAAAGAAAACCTAAAAAAAAAGAAAGAAGAAGCTATATCTAAAAGAAAAATACTAAGAAAGGAAGCTAAAGAAAATAAAGAAAAAGATAAAATGAAGAAAAGTAAACGGATTACAGTGAAAACAAATAAAACAATCGAATAAACTTGTAATCGAAATTCTAAAACTTAGGCCATAAAAAATGCAAACCGAAATTAAGAATTGAAAAGAATCTTCACGATTCTGATAATCCTGATGATTATTGTGCAATCTGCGGAAAAAGTTATTTTAATAAAAAAGCACCTAACGTGGAATGGATACAGTGTATCAGGTGTCACAAGTGGTTACATGTAACTTGTAGCACCAATCCTGATATCTGCCCAAATTGTTTAAGCGACTGAGTACGTACTTCAAAAAGTATCAATCATTTGTGACCATCAAAATACTTGATATAAAATCAAAAATTATATAAATCACAGCATGACAATCAATGCGATTCCTATAATTATAAAGTTAACATAATAAATCTTAATTATTCATCCTTGCTTATTCATATATACCTACTAGTTTTGAAAACCGTACAGTAAGTTGGACATATCACAACGAATGTTTTTTTTATATTCCTACCGTGGGTTACACATAATATTAGGAAAAAAAGGTGATTTTAAATTTACTTTTTGTAGTTTTTTATATCAGTATTATTTGCAATTGTAAATCTAAATACTTACATTTATAATATAGTCTACTTAACTTTAAATACTAGGTACTGTAATACTTTCTCACTATAGTAGATTAAAAAAGACTGAATAAAATGTTAACATAATAAATAGCTTTATATTATACATACTAGTGTTTTCATTTTTTAAATGCGTATAAAATTATCCATAATTTTAATCTTAAGTAAAACCGTAGGGCATAACTCGTTAAGAATCAATAATAAATTATACCAACATTCAAAAATAACCCTTATTTGGATATTCCGAGAGATCACTTGCCATTCCCTAGCCTTATCCGGTATTTAGGATTCCGTTGGGTGGCCGGAGACTAGACATAAAGTGGTCGGGCAATGGATTGGGACGGCCGGACACTGGAGAAAACGTTCTTATCCGAAAATTAATTATTTTAAAAAAAACCGGCAGCCTAAGCAATTTAAATAATTTGTGAATGTATTTTTAAGTAAATTTATGACTTAATGAAAATTTATTTATACGCTTATTCCTCTGGAGAGCTTAGTTATAAGTGAAATAATTCCGCAGACATCTTAAGAGGCCGGACACTGGGCACATTACCCTATAAAGAAAAAAAACATTAAGCCGATTGGCATAGTGAGCTAGTATTATAATAGGTTGCTAAAACTTATTTTCTAATTGTGTGCTTAATAATTTATTTTGAAATAATTACACATAAATGGGGTAGTTGCAAAAGTATTCGTTTCAAAGCTAAGCAGAGTTTCTCAATTCAGTATTGATTTTATATGCATGTACCTTTACATTTGTACTTAGGTACACAGGTACAATAATCAAAGGCATGTTCCCAAATTCTACATTAAAGGGAACAAAAAACATTACTGTTGCTCCCACAAGAATTAAAATTGAATAAACATTAAAACTCGACCCTCATTCTGGCCAGTTTGAAAGCCAAAAAACAATAAAATAAAGCGAGTTACATAGTTCGGTGGCCGCCATGTTGTTTATGGCGCGTGTCAAACGCGCGCGATTCTAATCTGTGATTATCAGAGTTTAAAAACAACGTGAGGATAGACGTATATCCTACAATAATTTCATAGGATTTTGATTTTTAAAACTTAAGCAATAAAATTTGTTGTTTAATAAAAGAAATAAAAGTTTTCTGTTATTCATAACGTCTGTTTAGAACATATTACTATTTGTTTAAAAGAATCGCAAAACTTTTTTATAAATGTGGCTTCCTCGTAGATATAATATGTTGGCACTATGTTTAACTGCAATCCACGGTAGAACACATGCCTCTAACTATAGAATACTATGATACACAATAGAATGGCTGTCGAACTTATTTTGTGCGAGATTCGTCATCGCCGGGAGCACACATACAAGCAATTACGTCGTATTATCACTACTACAAACCCGATTCGCTGTTTTGACAGACTGAGTAAATTTACACATTTTAGATTTTTGATCAATGTTCAAAATCATCATTTAAAAAATCGTTTCAATTTTAATAGATAATTTTTTTTAAATAGTGTGCAATTTGGTATTTTCTAAATAATTTGCATGCGAAATTTGGAAACGATTGTTACGTCAAAACACGTCTCGTGTTGACATTTATACCTAAGTGTGATTTGACATTTTAGTGGCTACACAGGCTCCGCCCACTCCAACCCTCTATTATGCTATTATATTATAGTATTCTATGGTCTAACACACTACGCGTCTTGCGCTGCTCCTCACTTTACGCCTCGCACACACTGCTCTACTCGCGCAATTAATCGCGATGCTCTGCACTAGGTCGCTCGCCTTTGCAACACAATGGGTGGTTGGTAAAACTGTGGCAGCATGCGCGCTATATGCATATTTAGTATATGGTACTAAAAAAGAAATATAGGTCATCATCCTCGCCAACGGAAATGGTATATGAAATATATTCATCGCAATAGTACGACGCCGCCAGTCGTTTGACTCGCGCCCAAAAAACCGACAAAACAGAGAGCGATGGATATGACGAGGAGCAAGACGTGCGGCATGACGAGTTATAATGCCACACTACGTATCTACCTCCTTTCCTTGCTACTTCCTATGCCATTCCACGTGATAGATGCGATAAAATACGCAAAGAGATGTTGCATCTCTTTGCGTATTTTATCGCATCTATCACGGGGAGTGCTCTGAGGAATTGTTCGGATTAATCCCAGCCGCCAAATTTCGTGAACGCACGACACGGCAAACGTCCCGATACCATCCACACCATCTGGATGCTTGGCGGTCCACCACTGTACGTTTTACAAGGAGTTTTCTTCCACGTACAACCTCTCTGTGGAATAGTTTATCACCGGCGATTTTTCCGGACCGATACGACCTGGGGACCTTCAAGAAAAGAGCTTACTCCTTTCTAAAGGGCCGGCAACGCACCCGCAATTCTCCTGGTGTTGCGGTTGATCATGGGCGGCGGTAGTCACTTAATATCAGGTGAGCCGCATGCTCGTTTGCCCCCTCTTCTATAAAAAAAAAAAAAGAAAAAAAACGTGTGTGTAGCAGGGGAAATTGTTGTTGAAAAGTTTTTTTTTATTTAAAAGAATGGCATGGAATTCATGCAAGATTTGCCTATAATTACCAAGTCGTGGGCAGGCGTTCATTAATGTAGCTCATGTGAACGTATGAAAAATGCGTGGTTTTCAATGAGATTTTCAACCAACTTCAAAAAGGAGGAGGTTCTCAATTCGACTGTGATGTTTTTTATGTGTGTTACATCACAACATCTTACTAGGTGAACCGATTTAGATGATTCTTTTTTATTTTAAAGCTGGAGCTTCTCATGTGGTTCTATATAAATCAAGAATTGATCAAGATCTGATCAGTAGTTTTTGAGTTATCCTCCATAATGCATATTTAATTGACTCCGAATACATCGCCGATGTTCTCATTTTATTTATGTTGAAGTTGGTTGTACAATTTTTTAACTTTACTTCTTGTTATAGAATAAGGATGACAAGTGAGTACACACCCCAAAAAACACGTCTAGTAAATTTGAAGGGTTTCGAGTGAATGCACAGAACATAATTACTCGTAACATTTCGTATATTATCGCATCTGGCGTAGTCTCTGACTCGCCTTTAAAACGTCAACATTTGACGTTTAAAATACACTCGTAGCAATGTAGTACGGTTTCTTTACTTATGTGCTCGTAGTAAGAATTACTATAAAAATAAGCAGTTCGTAGTGCTTTTGTTTTGTACTTCCATCCAAACTTCAATTGCAGCCTTTAAAGGTCCATTGTTGAACACAGGCTTACAAGATTTCCTCTTAAGGAGGTTTTGCCACAGTTGTGACTGTAACATATATTATTGTATACGGTTCTTTTTTTTTAAAACCCTCCTGGGTTTTTTGCTGTTTCTTCCCAAGGCAGACGTAGTTTTCGAACCAGTGATAAAGTAAAGTAAAGTAAAGTAAAGTTACAGCCTATATACGTCCCACTGCTGGGCACAGGCCTCTTCTCATTTCTGAGAGGGTTTTAGGGCAAGGAAGTGTCCGCCGCGCTGCCCCAATGCGTGTTGGCAAACTTCACATGTCTTCGAAATAGTTTTTTCCTTATTCCTCAGACATGCAAGTTTCCTCACGATGTTTTCCTTCACCGCCGAGCACGTGGTAAATCAGCACTTAAAATTGCAATTAACAATTTCATTGGTGCCGGCGGGGATCGATCGGGTTACTCGCGTTCTGTTACATTACAGTGATAAAGAGTGACTTTAAATAAGTATTATTTATAACCTATATTACTATTATTTACGTGGTAAAACTATGATGCAGTTATATTAGTGGTATAGTTGTAGCACGAATGGGTCGGCTCGACCGGGGAAGCATCAGCACAGAATACCGGCGTAAAATACCAGCTCAACGCTGCCGTGTTTCGTATGGTAAGACCGGAGACCGGAGAGACCCTTTTTATTGAAAACGAGGCATTCCATCTTAGTCCTCACGGGTGACAACGCATCTGCAATTTGATTCGTAATTGAGGATAGATGTAGGTAGATGACGTCTATGGGCCACAACAACCACTTACCATCGCATTACTTATATTATCGCATTACTTATATACATTAATTACTTAATTCAAGTAATAGAAATGGACTCTATAGTTGCATAACTAAATATTAAAGTGTACTCCTCCATCTACGGATAAATTTAAATATATTAATAAACTATCTAGTTTAAGATAGGGCAGATCGAACTCTGAAGGAAAATACGGGTGCATAGTAAACTTAGTTATTTTTATACTCCTTGGTGTGCAGATCAGTACATAGGTATTACACGGGGGTGCTCTTCCGGGGTGGACGGGGTAAACTATGCGCTCGTTTATCACCCTTATTATAGTTAAAAAAATATCGAATAAAAAGTTTCTATTTATATTTTTGTTACCATACTTGTCAAGTATATTGATAACCGCAGTGTTTTCTTTTCTATGATGCTGTTAGGAAGACGGTGCTGCTCATCGGCTGGTTGCTTCCCTCTGTCGCCTCTCACCACAGCCTCTAGACCACACGGGACAGTGGATATTCAGATAATTGATAGAATCAGGCGTTACTTTGCGGAAATCCATTACAATAAAAATATTAATTACTTTGCAACCTTCCGCTAGCTAAACACAACGATGTGTTTTACCTGCATTGAAGAGCACCTCCCGCCCTCCCTCAATAGCATGCACTAACTCCGTCACCAACAGGCGCTCTTCAATCCAGGTAGGACACATCGTTGTATTTAGTTAGCGGAAGGTTGCAAAGTAATTAATATTTTTATTAATTTAGTGGATATTCATTCACCCTCACCACACGGTTACACTGTACACTTAATATTTACTTATAAGCAATTAATGTTTTATAATATTTTTACAAAAATGTTACAGTTTAAATGTTTACAATACAATTATTTACAAGTGGATTCACTGAATTGATTTACGCAACAACTTGTCAACAATATGCTTAAAGTATTGCTTTGATATGATTGCTACAAAAAGATTCAAAGATAAGATTATAAATGGGGTTTACTATGCTGTCTCTCTCTCTCTCTCTCTCTCTCTCTCTCTCTCTCTCTCTCTCTCTCTCTCTCTCTCTGGTGCACTACTAACGACAGGGACGACGCAACCTCTGTTTGTTATACTTGCAACAAAATCGATATCTTTTGTGGTTAAAAAGCTAAAGTATATCAGTGGCATCTCTCCCACGCAGTAACAATGGCGGTGAAGGATAATGCTACTTGCAGGTGCCTATTGTTAGTTTTGGCGACTGGTTGTTTACAATGGCTTCTTTGATCTCAGTGGTAAGAAAGATGGAGTTGATAAAACAAACAGATTTACAGAGACCATTTAACTTGAAACGAGTAATGATGGCATTCCTCGTTTCCAGTCCACAGAGGTGACAACGCAACTGCATTTTTATTCTTAATTGAAGATAGATGTAGAGGTCCATATGCCACAGCATCTACTTATCAGGTGGACTGCGTGCTTGTTTGTCACCCGTATTCTATTACAAAACCTAACTCTAAACGTCTCGTGGCTACATTCCCACGATGGTTAACGACAAGAAGATTGCATTTTTCACCGTAGTTGCGTAATCCTTTTTGATCTGGGAGTCACATCTTCGTATCACACTGTTTCTAAATATTTACATACTAAATGTATAAAATATTATATTGTTAATTTTATATTTTTTTATAAAAAGTCCCGCTGGGTTTCTCGCCGGTTCTTCCCAGGACACCGATTATTCCGACCCAGTGGTAACGCTTTAATTTTTTTTAAGTTTATTATCAAATAAACAAATTATAAATTTGCTATACGGCACAGCGAAAAACCACGCAGGTTTGTATTGTGTGCCGTTCCGTCTACATTATTATAATACTATTTATTACAAAAATGGGGATAACAGTTTTAATTTAAACTTTATGTTAACTTTAGTAAGTTCACTTCTAAATTTATTATCCAGACCATTTATTAGGCGAGGTATTATGTATGCGCTGATGCGCTCACCATATTTATTTTTGGATGGTATTGTTATTAATTTTTTTTTGAGTTACTTTGCGGGTACCTGAATTTTGTTTGAAACTGAATGCTGTATACGTAAATTAAAGAATTGTTCCTTTAACAATTGATATTGAACTTTATCATGGATATTGAGTATATAAAAGTTTCCTTTGTTTTTGCCTGGAGTTTAATTTTTATAGGTACAATCGCATTTAAAATCCTAAGTTGTAGTTTATTATTGTACTGTAGGTGTGATTTGTCTGTTCATACGTAGCTGCTTAGCCCATAAGTTATGACTGAATCAGCAAGGGCGTTATTCGAACGTTTAATCGCTTTCTAATTATAAACATGTTCGCCAAAAATGCTCTAAGCTAACTCTCAATGACTATTCTTGCAATCTAGATTTAATAAAAATGATTATTTTCTTTTGTATTCTATTCATCACGAGCTTTTGTGCTTTTATTTCTTACACCTGTATCTAAGCTACTTGCTTAGATACTCAAATTCTGTTTTATCACCGAACAAGTTGTAAAGTAACACGCAAAACTGCAGTAAAAACATTCTGAACTAATTAAGAAAATGTTCTCTTATTGGTTTTTAACTTTACGACCGTATTTTTGAATTTTTGATTTAGTGCCCATTTCACCGTTTTCATAAGAAACCAAGTTTAATAAAACCACATTTTGCTTAAGCTCGGTTTTGTTTGTATTTACGAAAACCAAGTTTTCATACATCATCATCATCATCATTACAGCCCTTTACAAGTCCACTGCTGAACATAGGCCTCCCCCAAGGTATGCCACAAAGCACGGTCCTGAGCCACCTGCATCCATCGACTTCCTGCATGTCTTACCAGGTCGTCACTCCATCTAGTGGGGGGTCGCCCCACGCTTCGTCTACCGGTACGAGGCTGCCACTCGAGAACCTTTTTTCATAACGGTTGTCGGTTCTTCTAGCTATATGGCCGGCCCATTGCCACTTCAGCTTACTAATCCGTTGGGATATGTCGGTCACTCTGGTTCTAACGCGGATATCCTCATTTCTAAGTTTATCACGCAGAGAAACTCCGAGCATAGCCCTCTCCATCGCTCGCTGAGCGACTTTAAGCGTCCTCATACGGCCAGCAGTGAAGGACCACGTCTCAGTTCCATATGTCATCACTGGCAACACACATACAATATAATACAATAAAATTCATTTGTATTTATTTTTATTTTACTTTACTTGTTAAAAAACGTTACCCCTACACTAGGATTTTCTCCTGTATCGCGGGGGCAGTTTACAAACATAAATTGCACAGGGACAAACATCCAGATTCGGAACAATTATTTGTAGGCTATACAAAATACTTGTTCCGTGCGGGATTTGAACCCGCAACTCCCAGCGCAGCCACTCATTGCTAAGCCACTACGCCACGGAGTCGTCAATACAAATAAATAATCAAACACAGATGTACAAAACATACTCGTAAGATGTTGGCAGATATAACGTTATAATTTCCACATGTTTTTGCCTTTTACAGCATAAAAATATAATTTGTTATTTAAAAAAATACGATGTTTAATTTAAAAATACTTCCCTCTAGCTTAGTTTATAAAAATAAAAAGTATCGGAGTCGAAATTATTACAAAATTAAATTTTCAATTAATAGATAAAAATGTCCTCACAGTCATGGATAAAAAATTCGTTGTGTTTCGTATTTGCACCATCTTGACAATATAAAAAAGCGATTAAGCTGCGATTTTATATAAAAAAGATGTAACACCCTATTTCACCCCTTAAGGATTTAATTTTTCAAAATTCTAATTGAGTGCCTACTTCACAAAAGGAGTATATATGCCAAATTCCAAGTCGGTATAATTTTTGAGATCTCGTAATGAGTGAGTAAGTAGTATGTACAGTATGATTGATGGTGTGAAGCCTGCGCTAAACTGCGCTTGCCAGTTGTCAAAACTATTATGTGGACGTTTGTCTCAAACAGTTATTAATAGTTTTCATAGTATTTTGAAGATTTTTTAGTATATATGTTTGTTACCTAGATTGTTAGTTTGGTTGTTGCCTTGTTATAATTATTTTGGGTGACTAGCATTATCTTCATCATTATAATCATTACAGCCTTTCAAAACTCCACTGCTGAACGTTACTTCACCCTAAGGAAGGCAACATTATCTTCATCATCACTTTTCTTTAAGCATATCGAAGTTACCATAAAACAGTAATATTTCACCACGAGTTCTGTAAGAGTACTGGGAAATTTACAGTGAGAGTTATTCCACTAAGGTTACACTGCTCTTATAAAGTTAAGAAAGTTTTTAATTTTTGTTGGTGTTTTTGTCCTTTATACTCTTAAACGTGGTTATAGCTGCAGCACGAATAGGTCGGCTTGGCGCACTACTTTATCACAGAATACGTTAACGAATAAGTTTAATATAGCGGCATAATGCAGCTCTGTTTTGTGCGGATAGTGCAGGTGGACAGTTGTACTCGTGTGTCGCCTGTATTCTATAAAAGAAAATATGTTGTTAAGTATCTGTACTTAAACTTAAATCCGATCTACATAGTAACTATCTATCACCAGATGACAGATGTTCATTACTTTCAGTTGTCACATCAGGGAAGCGCTGCCGCCATCTTGTTTCAGTTTCCTGTTGTCGCCTCTTACGAAACTTACGGGAGTTGTGAGTATTCTTAGATTCAGTACACTTTTAATCAACGGTAAAAATGTTTTTCAGTCATGCAGTTCGTTTCTCACTCACACATATAAGAACAAAAATAAGGAATTTAGCCACACCACTTTTGTAAAATATTTTAAAATATTAAATATAATATTCTAAATGAGTCCACGCCGTATAATCGTTGCTGGTGATAAAGAAGGCTGGTTCTTTTCTTGCTCAAAGGTTGACTACACAACAACAGGCATCTAGTGAGGACACGCCGACCTTGGGGAGTACGGCTATATGAAAATTTAAGTTCTTATTTCCAGTATATCTATTATGGTAATAAATATTTTATTTAAGCTTAAATTAACCAGAGAAGTAAAAAACGGACCTCAAAGTCGGCTAACTGGCAATGTTTCCGTACCCCGCAACTTCCCCTATTAATTACAGAAATCGGTTTAAAGTAACCACGCCCCAAACAAAGCCAACAAAGCCAGTGCTCGTTAAATATTTTTAACACAACTTTCTTTCTATCCATTGTTCAGTTTCCTTACAGTCCACGAACATCCATTTAAAAAAAAAAACCTCCTTAACACTCACAGAATAGGGACGATTTTGCCGCATCGAATTATATTAAGAAGCAACAACAATTTTGCGGAACACTGGAGGGTTATTCAATAACAATTATTAAGGAGCCCATTGTTATAGTCCTAATAAAATAATGGAAATAATAAAACAATTACGGGAGTGGTTCTCACAACGCACTCTGGTTCGATGGTGGAGTCAATGGGTATCGTGTGGCGAGGCTTTGTGCGACGCGACGTGGCCGCCATTGTTGCACATGATTGCATCACAATGCCGACGATCAGGACATTTGGTCTTCGATATTGATGACTGAACTATTGGTAACGCCCAAATTTACTGCAACGAATTTTGTAAAGCTTTATCGCAAAATAAAGGGGTGCTCATTTTTATCAATTTTTTAACTTCCCGTTAAGAAAATTGCTAATTTTCAAAAATAGGGTAGTTATTGGTTTCACCCCGACTTTCCAAAATTGAGTTTTCATTGGATCTCAGGAAGCTATTCTGATTAATTTCACGTGAAAGTCCGTACGGATGTATGTATTATGTGTGTGTGTAAGTATGTAAACCTTTCGTAACTTTTGAACGTCTTGATCGATTAAGATGCGGTTTGAGGCGTTATAAAGATCTCAATGTGGTGATAATATGAACTGATTCGGACGAGTAGATTTTGAGAAAACTCAAAAATAAAAATTTTGTAAAACTGTTTTATTTGGAATAATTTTTAAACGGCTTTACTGATCGATTTTAAAAACTAATCAGCTCTTAACCTCAAAAAATGACGTGGCATGCCGTTTGGAAAATAAAAATCATTCGTTCGTGAGATATCAAAGGAGAAAGAATTTTTTTTTTATAGAAGAGGGGGCAAACGAGCATGCGGCTCACCTGATGTTAAGTGACTACCGCCGCCCATGATCAACCGCAACACCAGGGGAATTGCAGGCAGGGATTGAATAACCGAAAAAATTATGGTACAGGCGGTAAGCGGTATGACGTCATACCTTTAAATTTCGATACCTTAAAATAAAGGTACCTTTAAATTACTATACCTTAAAGTAACTGTACCATTACTTTTTGAAGTATCTAAATTATAAAATAAAGGTATAAACAAAGAAATTGTAGGTACGCCGCCGCTTGCGCCGAGGCGTCACGCAACGCGTCGGCCGCATTGGTAAGAGAGTAGGTACTTGATCGAAAATTTACGGATATTCGTGCTTCGGCAGCTAAACAAAGTAGATTGTTTTGCCATTTTGCCGCCATTCATGTTTCCGCGTCTACTTTGATTGTCAACTTAATTACAAGTGTGCTTTGTTAAAACTTTACAATTAGATTGATTAAAACTACTTTTACGGATTTTATCGCGTTTTATTTATATTAATTTTAATACCCGACGTTGCGGGTGCTTTCCAGCACCCATGGTCACGGGGGACTGAGGTGGGGTGACCATGGGTGCTGGAAAGCATCCAAAACGTCGGGTATTAAAATTTTAATCAATGTACAGTGTTCGCGTAAATATAAGAAATCATTTACAATTAGATTGTCATAAAGATAGATAAAAGTAAGTACAAACTCATTAAGCATGTCTTAACGATATTATACAACTTTGTATTTCTTTATACTTTTTTAGAGTGAGGCCGAACGAACGTAATTTTTCGAGTTGTGAGTGATGATACGATTGAATATGATTTATTTCAGAACCAGTCATCGTGTGTCAGAATAAGCACCATCATTCCCGAGATTTTTTTTTTATGGAAGAGGGGGCAAACGAGCATGCGGCTCACCTGATGTTAAGTGACTACCGCCGCCCATGATCAACCGCAACACCAGGGGAATTGCAGGTGCGTTGCCGGCCCTTTAGAAAGGAGTAAGCTCTTTTCTTGAAGGTCCCCAGGTCGTATCGGTCCGGAAAAATCGCCGGTGGTAAACTATTCCACAGAGAGGTTGTACGTGGAAGAAAACTCCTTGTGAAACGTACAGTGGTGGACCGCCAAGCATCCAGATGGTGTGGATGGTATCGGGACTTCGGGGATATCGGGGGAAATTTGGCGGCTGGGATTAATTCGAACAATTCCTCAGAGCACTCCCCGTGATAGATGCGATAAAATACGCAAAGAGATGCAACATCTCTTCGCAGCGCCAGTGAATCGAGCCGATCGGAAAGCACTCGGTCGTCGACGATTCGAGCCGCTCTGCGCTGGATGCGGTCAAGTGGAAGGAGCTGGTACTGGGGAGCCCCAGCCCAGAGATGGGAACAGTATTTCATGTGCGGCCGAACCTGCGCCTTGTAAAGTTGCAGGCGGTGTGCCGGCATGAAATACTGTCCCGCTCTGCTGAGCACGCCAAGCTTTTTAGAGGCCAATTTGGCCTTCCCTTCCAAGTGACCACGAAACTGCACGTCACTCGATATGTTGACGCCGAGGATTCCGATACTGGCTGAGGCAACAAGGGGAGTGCCTTGAAACTGAGGGGATACGACAAAGGGGTTCTTTTTAGCGGTTAACGCGCAAAATTGTGTCTTCTGGGGGTTAAACTGGACTAGATTTAGTCGTCCCCAATCGGAGACTCTGTTCAGCAAAGACTCGACTTCAGACACAAGTTTGTCCCGGCACTCGGAGACGTTTTCCCGAGAAATATTGGCTCGGCCGGTGTAAAAAGCATCACCAGTGCTGTCATCTGCATAGCAATGAATGTTACGGGTATGAAACATATCATTGATATGCAGAAGAAACAGCGTTGGCGATAGCACGCAGCCCTGTGGAACACCAGCATTAATAGGCTTGCAATCGGAGCTTGCACCGTCTACAACGACCTTGATGCTCCGATCTGCAAGAAAGCTGGCGATCCAATCGCACAATTTCTCGGGAAGCCCATAGGAAGGGAGCTTCGAAAGAAGCGCTTTGTGCCAAACCCGATCGAAGGCCTTCGCAATGTCCAAACTAACGGCCAATGCCTCCCCCTTGAACTCTACTGCCTCCGCCCATCTGTGTGTGAGGTAGACCAGAAGATCACCAGCTGACCGACCACGGCGAAAACCGTATTGGTGGTCACTAATCAGCTGGTGATCCTCAAGGTACCTCATGAGCTGGCAGTTTACAATGGACTCCATTGTTTTGGAGAACAAGGAGGTGATGGCGATTGGCCGGTAGTTGGACGGGTCTGAGCGGTCGCTTTTTTTAGGGATCGGGTGGACGAAAGCCGTCTTCCATGATTTTGGGACTACGCCTAGGGAGTAGGAGTACCGGAAAAGACGCGTTAAAACCGGTGCCAACTCTGGAGCACACGTCCTCAGCACAATTGGGGGATTCCGTCAGGCCCACTTGTGGATGTCCAGGGAGAGGAGTGCTTTGTGAACCGAGCGCTGTGTGAACTGCACTTCCGGCATGGAGCACTCACACCGCGGGATGGTCGGCGGCGTACTCCCCCCGTCATCGAGAGTCGAGTTAGACGCAAAGAAAGAGCCTAGAAGATCGGCTTTCTCCTTTGCAGTATGGGCCAGTGAGTCGTCCTCCCTGTGCAGAGATGGAAGAGATGGCTGACAGAAATTACCCTGGACAGCCTTGGCGAGAGACCAGAATGCACGGGTTCCAGAAGAAAGGCGAACTAGTTTCTTTCAGATATTTTTGTGGATTCGGAACGACCAAGGTCTCCTTCTGCTCTACGCCC
Source organism: Parnassius smintheus behrii (assembly GCA_036936625.1). Lineage (NCBI taxonomy): Eukaryota > Metazoa > Arthropoda > Insecta > Lepidoptera > Papilionidae > Parnassius > Parnassius smintheus. The sequence continues at coordinate 574,592 of JAUPFT010000022.1, forward strand.
TAAAGTAGAAAAACACCCGGAGAAAGAAAAACATCGCCCTGAATGTTTCCACTGCATGGCTATCCAACGAGAAGAAAAGGATCAGAGAAATGACATTTTTAGCTTAGTCCACAGCTGAACATAGGCCTCCCCCAAGGAATGCCACAAAGCACGGTCCTGAGCCATCTGCATCCATCGACTTCCTGCATGTCTTACCAGGTCATCATTGCGTCTAATGGTCCTACACTACGCCTACCGGTACGAGACTGCCACTCGAGAACCTATTTTCCCCATCAGTTATCGGTTCTTCGGGCCATATGGCCGGCCCATTACCACTTCAGCTAACTAATACGTTGGGCTATGTCGATTACCCTGATTCTACTGCGGATATTCTCATTTCTAAGTTTATCACACAGAGGAACCCCGAGCAAAGCAATCTCCATAGCTCGCTGAGTGACCATGATCGTCCTCATACGGCCAGCAGTTAAAGGACCGTGTCTCAGATTCGTAAGTCATCACTGTCAACATGCTCTGCTTGTACAATCTAGTTTTTAGGTTTTGAGGTATACCTTCACGAGAAGATGTGTCGTAATTTCCCAAACGCTGCCCAGTCGAGTTGAATCCGTCGATTGACCTCTCGATTTAAGTTAGACTTACCTGGTCGGACTATTTGTCCCAGGCAAACGTACTCGTCAACAACTTCGAGCTTAGTGCTCCCAACAACTACCAGCGTAGGCGTGACATGGACATTACACATGATCTTTGTTTTGTACATGTTTATCTTAAAACCTATACGTTGGGATACACTATTGAGGTCATTAAGCATATTGCTTAGATCCTCCAGCGATTCCACCATAAAGACTATATCGTCGGCAAATCGAAGGTGAGTAATGTATTCGCCATTGATGTCAATACCTTTCCACTTCAGTAGCTTGACAACATCTTCCAATGCAGCGGTGAAGAGTATGGGTGATATAACGTCAACCTGTCTTACACCTCTCTGCAGTTGAATATGATTCGTAATGACTCGAAAACAGCACTTAGCATCGTAGCCCTACTGTACAAACACTTCAGCACTTCGATATACCGACAGTCAACTTGGCACCGCTGAAGGGACTGTAGCACCGCCCAAATTTCGACGGAATCAAAGGCTTTCTCATAGTCCACATACGCCAGGTAAAGTGGCAGATTGTACTCTTTGGTTTTCTGTAGAATCTGCCGCAGAGTATGTATGTGGTCCATGTTACTGAAGCCCTTTCCGAAACCGGCTTTTTCGGGAGACTGGAAGTCGTCGAGTCTGCTTGCGAGACGATTCGTAATGACTCTCGAAAACGGCACGTAGACGCGGCTCAGAAGGGAAACATGTCTGTAGTTCTTCAAGAGAGCAGTCGCCTTTCTTGAAAAACAAGACCACTGCACTTCTGCACCAAGCCTCCGGAGTAGTGCCACCATGAAGGACGAAATTCAAGAGATTCTGAAGGACTTTAAGTATCGGTTTCCCGCCCGCTTTCAAAAACTCCGCTTTAATTCCATCTTCACCTGGGGCCTTGCCATTTTTAACGTGATAGAGAGCCTTCTTTTCTTGCTCAGACTGACTTCCGGGATATCATCGGAACAGTGTCGCATTAGACTTGCTCTTGGATCGTTACTCTCACTTGCGTGTGGCTCCAACGATAATGTGTTCAGCTGCTCATAGAAACTCTCAATCTCACTCAAAATCTCAGGTGTCCCGGAAACGATACTGCCACACTCATTCTTCAGCTTTGACAATTGGCTCTCTCTGGCAAAGAATTTTGGAGCCCTGGTTCCGTTCGATCGCTTCTTCAATACGAGCAGTAATAAATTTGCATAAGTCCTAGCGCATGCGTTTGGAGATCTGTCTGCTCAGTTGCCTTTATGCTATCAAATCTGTTGAAGACTGCAGTTTCATTTTCCGTCTAACTGCCATGAGATTAAGAGTGTGATCGGAGAGTTTTTGTATTCTTCTGCGGAGATTATTGCAAAACTTAGCTCCGACCGCATGGACAGTTTCCACGAGCATATAATTCATATCGTCCACTACATTGCAGTCTTTTAGGCACTGAAAATGGTTTTGTGACTCGAGCTGAAAGGTTTCGGGACTTTGGATTATAGCACGAGGGGGAGGAAGCGTTGACTTCTTTAGACCAGACCTCTAACTTAACGTTTAGGTTCAGTGTGCCTTTCTGTGATCGTTGCCAGTGTTCACCCTTGCGATCACTGAGACATTACTGAACAGTTGCCGTCTCGTCGTCATAATAAAGTAAATCTCATTTTTCATGACCGGGGCTTGACCAGGTTTACTTTCTGTGGAGCCGCTTCTGGAAAAAGAGTTCATCATAAACAGTCCCTCTTTTTCCATGAAGTCGGCCAGCTGCTGGCCCCTTGTGTTCCGTTGCCCTATCCCAAATTTACCTACCGTCAGCTCACCTTTCTTCCTTTTGCCTAGTTTTGCGTTGAAGTCTCCCATTAATACCATATAGTGGGTTTTATAAGAATGCATGGCTCTAGAAATATCATAGAGAATATTCAGAAATGTTATACCTAGATGTTGGCTGTATGAATTTGGATACCGTTTGGTGATTCCGAATATAAGGTACGCAACCTTCGTCGACACACTACCAATCCTTACAACGTTGTTAACGAGAGACTTGTGGACGATAAATCCAACACCTCCTTGGGACAGATGGTCGCCCTCCCGGTGATAGAACAAGTCGCCGGATTCGATAATCACCGTGTCCTCCCCCTCTCTTTGGACCTCGGATGATCCTATAATATTCAAGCGCAACTGGTCTATCTCTTCTTCCAGCTCCAGGATCTTCTTGGTAGTCCTCAGGGTGCGTCCGTTGTTTGTTGCCAAGTCGAATCGTCTTAGGTGGCAACCGACCTTCCACTGGAGATTCTTATCACCCCTATCCCGCCTTTACCTTGGTCGCCACCTAGACAGGAATAGCGCGGCCGCCGTGGGACTGGGGGCGTTTACTTGTGTCATTGCTCATGGGGGGTATTTCCATAGTTGCCACGCTTTACGAGTAGGTTGGCAACTGCAGTTTTTTTGTTATACAATTGATGTTATCAGGAAGATGCTGCTGCCCATCTCCAGCCGCTTTCCCTCTGTCGCCTTTTACGCCACCCACGGGGATTCTCATTCGCCACTACACGGCAGTAATTTTTAGCTTACTTATAAAAAAGGGATGCAAAATATAAAAACTTGTATATAATATTAGTATTCCTACATCCCTAGTAACAGAAGCACTTTAAAGATGTTCCTTTAACTGATTCTGAAGAGCTAGGTTAAGAATTAGTACCCACATGTTAAACATAATATTACGTTTTTAATTAAATACTTGACTGATAATAAATAACAATACAAATATGATAAAGATGTTTTATTTTCTCCGAACATTAAATACAGTGACATAGGAAATCCAAATCGAATGAAAGTCTCATAACGTTAAGCAAGGTCCGAGACACAATACATATAAATAAGCCTAAAATACTCATTTTTTCGGTACCGAAATTATTTCGGTAAAGGTATTAGTAAAATATAGGTATAACGATATGGTAAAAAAATATAGGTATAATTCTTTTTTTAACGGTACCACAACCGTAATTCTCAACCGTTTTGGTTCTACCTTTAAATCGAAGCTGTATCGTAACTCTATACCGGTACCATACCCTTATACCTTTACCGCTTTCAACCCCTGATTGCAGGTGCGTTGCCGGCCCTTTAGAAAGGAGTAAACTCTTTTCTTGAAGGTCCCCAGGTCGTATCGGTCCGGAAAAATCGCTGGTGGTAAACTATTCCACAGAGAGGTTGTACGCGGAAGAAAACTCCTCTTGAAACGTACAGTGGTGGACCGCCAAGCATCCAGATGGTGTGGATGGTATCGGGACGTTTGCCGCGTAGTGCGTTCACGAAATTTGGCGGCTGGGATTAATCCGAACAATTCCTCAGAGCACTCTCCATGGCATATGCGAAAGAAAATGCAAAGAGATGTAACATTTCTTCGCAGTGCCAGTGAATCGAGCCGATCGGAAAGCACTCGGTCGTCGACGATTCGAGCCGTTCTGCGCTGGATGCGGTCAAGTGGAAGGAGCTGGTAGTGGGGAGCCCCAGCCCAGAGATGGGAACAGTATTCCATGTGCGGCCGAACCTGCGCCTTGTAAAGTTGAAGGCGGTGTGCCGGCATGAAATACTGTCCCGCTCTGCTGAGCACGCCAAGCTTTTTAGATGCCAATTTGGCCTTCTCTTTCAAGTGATCACGAAACTGCACGTCACTCGATATGTCGACGCCGAGGATTCCGATACTGGCTGAGGCAACAAGGGGAGTGCCTTGAAACTGAGGAGATACGACAAAGGGGTTCTTTTTAGCGGTTAACGCGCAAACTTGTGTCTTCTGGGGGTTAAACTGGACTAGATTTAGTCGCCCCCAATCCGAGACTCTATTCGGCAAAGACTCGACTTCAGACACAAGTTTGTCCCGGCTCTCGGAGACGTTTTCCCGAGAAATATTGGCTCGGCCGGTGTAAAGAGCATCACCAGTGCTGTCATCTGCATAGCAATGAATGTTACGGGTTTGTAACATATCATTGATATGCAGAAGAAGCAGCGTTGGCGATAGCACGCAGAATTTGAAGAAAACTTTTTTTTGACATAACTTCTAGATTTTGCAACATAATTAGATGAAATTTGGAGCGCTTTGCATTTGAAATTAGCGGGTAGTTCCTGGGATGGTCTGCAGGGTCAACCAATTTTTTAATATAGGTAATCCGTATGATGACAAGCTGGCAACATTTATCCTCGTTTAAAAATTAAAATGCAGATGCATTGTCATTCCTGAGGACCTTGATGGAATGCCTCGTTTCCAGAAAAAATGGTCTTTAGTTTTCTATACTCACCACACGAAACACAGCACCATTGAGCTGCTATTTAACTCTGGTATTCTGTGAGAGCGTGGTCCTGCCCCGGTGGAGTCGACCCACTCGTGCTGCAACCATTTAACTGCAGCGTGGCTCTACCGCGTGTATTATGTCTCACTGCTGGAAACAACATCAGCCACAAACTACGGGAGGGTCCGCTGCGTTGTTTAAATGCGTGTTGATGGACTTTACATGTTTTCCATATATTTTTGATTTTTTTTACATTACAGTAATTTCTAACAATTAATTTGGTACATGGATAAATCTCGTTCATTGCGTGTCGAGCAATTTTATGGCGATCGTTTATTTATAACTATAGTGATCAAAGTCACATATTATAAAACAATGAACTTGCTTTTGGGTCTAGCCGCCGGGACCCGGGACACAGCTATAGACCTAAACTGTAATCTATACATTTATGCAAATAAATAAAATTGAATTCTTTGTCTGTAACATTGAAATAACTAGTTCCTATTAAATTGAGGGGTTATTTAGTAGTTAGTATAGTATAGTTGCAGCCTATATACGTCCCACAGCTGGACACATGCCTCCTCTCACTTCTGAGAAGGTTTAGGACAAGGTGCCCGCCCCGCTCCAATGCGTGTTAGTGGATAGTCTTCGAAATATTTTTTTTTTTCTTATTTCTTAGACATGCAGGTTTGATAACGATGTTTTCCTTCACCGCAAAGCACGTGGTAAATCAGAACTTAAAATTGTAATTAACAATTTGATTGGAATCGAACCCAGCTTTCCCGTGTACTGTAAAATTTAGAGCGAGTGCTAACCATCTGAGCTACCACGAGGCGGTTATTTCTAACTCTCGTATAGCGTGCTATTTAGACATCAATAATCATTTTTAAAAATTTTGTCCGTATATGTTTACGGGCTCATCTTCAGAATGGCAGAACAGATCGTATTGAAACTTTATGAACAAACAGCAGTGCCTATAGGGATCTAACCTATATCTTATACGAAAAAAATACGTTAATAGATCCTATCCAAGAGAGGCCAGGCGCGGAACGTTAGTTTTAAACTTCCACAAGTCTATTCAAATGTACTCTAAAATTACCGGTCACATGTCAAACCTTTCGACAACTCAATACATCGACTAAAGAAACTTCAATAACAAACTCACAATAGCGCCTTTTCAAACTATCTCCCACGCAAAATACTTAAAAAATTACAAAATCTATTTCCAAGATCCCTGCAGATATTTTCGCATTTAAGACGATGTATTTAAGACTTATGTTGAACGCACGAATAAAAAGGTGTGTTAAACAAAATATTTTATTCCACAGCACAAAGGTTATAATAAAATTCTTTTCATTCGGTCGATTCTGCAATGATTTGCTAACAATACGTAATTGATATGTGTTCAACGGTTTCGAATGACCCGCCGTCCAACATTCAATGAAACCTCTGTTCACACAAACCTGGTAAACAAATGTTACAAAATAAGTTATTTGTAGAGTGAGCAAGAGATCTTTATAATTTGGACACCGATTTAAATAATTTTACCTGCTATTATGTCGAAATCATTGAGTGGTTTAAGTGGTTTTTTTTCCTTCTTTTTTTCCCAACAATTAAAAGTATATTGCGGGCTGCCACAGCTGAGCTTCTTGCGTATTAAATGACAGTATCTTTGTTGAAAAGAAAAACTTAACCCGTTGTCATTCTTTTGGATTTCTTCATTTTGTATAGTTTACTATTAAAAGACTTTAAATAGATTTTCGCTATTGATCATTTGAAGTTTTAAGAAATGATATCCGTTTTCAATGATAAATTTCAACGAAAGTGGTAGCAAAAAAGAAAACGACGAAAAGGAAACGTCGTTTTTTTATAGAATAAGGGTAACAAACAAAAACACGGTCCTCCTGTAGGCAAGTACATGCACAGATATCTACATTTATCCTCAGTCAAAAATCAAGCTGCAGATGCGTTCGCATCTGAGGATGATCGAAGCCTAAGGACTAGTAAAATGGCTTTTGCTGTGGTTTTATGTTGCTGTAATATCATGTTTTTCGAAATAACATAAAATAGTTAACATGGTAAAAAACAGAACGCAAACATAAAGTGTGCAATTGGATCACCAGCTTTCTTTTAGATCTGAGCATCAAGGTCGTAGTAGACGGTGCATGCTCCGATTACAAGTCCATTAACACTGGTGTTCCACCAGAATGCATGCATCATCAACGCTGTTTCTTCTGCATATCAATGATATGTTGCCAACCGATAACATTCATTGCTATGCACACGACAGCACTGGTGATGCTCTATACACCGGCCATGCCAATATTTCGCGGGAAAACGTCGCCGAGAATCAGAACAAACTTTCAGGGCACTCCCCTTGTTCCCTCAGCCAGTATTGTTTCGTGGTCACTAAGAAGAGAAGGCCTAATTGGTCTCTTAAAAGCTTGGCGTGCTCAATAGAGTGGGACAGTATTTCATGTCGGCACACCGCCTGCAACTTTACAAAGCGCAAGTTCGGTCTCACATGGAATATCGTTCCCATCTCTAGTCCGGGGCTCCCCAGTACCAGCTCCTTCCACTTGACCGCATCCAGCGCAGAGCGGCTCGAATCGTCGACGACCGAGTGTTTTCCGATCGGCTCGATTCACTGGCGCTGCGAAGAGATGTTGCATCTCTTTGCATTTTCTTTCGCATATACCATGGGGAGTGCTCTGAAGAATTATTGAGATTAATCCCAGCCGCCAAATTTCGTTAACGCACAACGCGGCAAACGTCCCGATACCATCCACACCATCTGGATGCTTGGCGGTTCACCACTGTACGTTTCAAAAGGAGTTTTTATTCCGCGTACGACCTCTCTGTTAATGTTAGAATAGTTTACCACCGGCAATTTTTTCCTATCGATAGGACTTAGAGACCTTCAAGAAAAGCGCCTACTCTTTTTTTAAAAGCCGACAACGCATTCGCAATTACCTGGTGTTGCAGTTGTTCATGGGCAGCGGTAGTCATTCAACATCAGGTGAACCGCGTGCTCGTTTCCCCCTCGCATATAAAAAATAACATTTTAACGAGGATGCTAAAGATACAGTACGCAATTAAGTCATTGTACTTTAATTAGAACTTAACTAATCTATTTATACAATATAACGACCTTTGATTATAATGGAACATTCATGTTTTTTTATTTGTTTCACACATTTCTGTCAGCTAAATACAAATTCATTGAAGCCTAGATACACACCTTTCTAGCCGTGCAATGAATTTATATTTAATAAATTTTATATCAGCCCAGGGGATAGCTCATTTTGGTTTTTCAGTATATTTACGAAAATTTTATGTAGTTATGTACAATAATAAAGATGAATATTTTGTAATGATTTCTTAAATTTACGCGAACACTACACATTGAATAAAACTACTATTTACGGATTTTATCGCGTTTAATTACTTTAATTTATTTTTATTATTATCCCGACGTTTCGGGTGCTTAGGTAAGACTCATTTTATTTTACTAGAATCTTAGGTAATAGATTTTTAGCATGTTTAATATAATGGATTTCCGTAAAGTAACGCCTGATTCTATTGAATGTAAAAGCTGTTGAAGCGTATTAAACCTATTTGAACTACCCTCACCTCCCGGCGCCGCTCACCTCCCGGCGCCGCTCACCTGTGAAATCGCAAATTGTGCAAATAACCGGCACCCGGCGTTACGTTTCCATTCAGATATCTCTGACCGTCCGTTCCGAGAACAAGTAAACGTCGAGTGATGAGTGCAAAAAATAATACATTGTTAACTTTTACTACGAAATAGAATACAATGATAGAGGCTTTTGCAAGTGGAGTTAGCAGGTCGTTTTTTTTTCATTTTCATTCATAACAGCCTATCGAGAGTTCACAGCTGAACATAGGCCTGCTCTAAAAACTATGTTAACACCATTTTTATCCACTAGGTTGACTTTTTTAATATAAGAGACTCTATATCAATATAACGCAATACGTGGTAGAGCCACGCCGCAGCTATATTATGGTTGCAGCATGGATGGGTCGGCTCGACCGGGGAAGAACTACGCTCTCACAGAATACCAGCGTAAAATAGCAGCTTAATACTGCTGTGTTTCGTATGGTGCGTGTAGAGAACCGGAGACCCGTTTTACTGGAATGGAGGCATTCCATCTTGGTCCTCAAGGGTGACAATGCATCCGCTGTATGGGCCACAGTATCCACTTACCATCAGGTGGGCTGTGTGTTCGTTTGTCACCCTTTTTGTATAAAAAAGTGACTACCGCCACTCATGAACAATTGCAACACCGGGGGAATAGCAAATGCGTTGCCGGCCTTTAAAACAAGAGTAGGTTTTTTTTCTTGATGGTCCTAAGTTGTATCGGTTCGGAAAAATCGCTGGTGGTTGTTGATTCCACAAGTTAGTCGTGCGAGAAAAAAAAACTTCTGATAAATCGCACAACGGTTGACCGACAATCATCCAGATGTTATGCACGATATCGAGAGTTTTATCACGTGAAATTTAGCGGCTAATGATACAAGGTAGCAAGTAGTGTTGCCCAGGTTGTTGATTACGTCACCACTATACACACTACACAAAAAGATTATAATTTTAACAAAATGGATCCCTAAAGGAAACAGGCCCTCCAGGTCATGAGGAATATTTTTTAGCATAAGCTTCCAATTTTCCAAACAGTCATGATGTCTCCCCTCCTGTTCTCGCCGTGCAGAGGTGGTGTAAAAGAATCCAGTACACCAATTTATTCCGCATATGAGTGTTGTAAGAGGCGATGAGAGACACCATGGATGTCTTATTGTCTCCTACCAATAAACGGTGGTATGATTTCACTACGTGATAAGACTTCAGTCTTGCCGAGGGGTGCTTCTGGGTAAGTACCACACCCTCTTAACTATTTCTGCTTTAAAACTGCTGTGCTTTGATCGGTATAATAATAGGCTGTGATACTTTCTGTCTTAGTCCTCAGTGGTGACGTATCTGAAGCTTTCATTATTTGAATTTTGCTGCAGGGGTACATGTGCTGCAGTTACCACTTACCGTCGGGTGAAATGTACTTCGTTTGTCAAATGATAAAACACCCAGACTGGTGACAGAGAGTATTTAAAGGTACTGGTCATATCCTTTGTACAATGTTATCATGTTTGAACCTGCTGATATTCGAATAAGATGTCCCGCACTAGTTATTTGAGTACAGAATATAAATTATACATATACTAAAATCATACATTTTATTGTTACTTTGCTTGCGGTTTAGATTTTATGAAGAAAAGTAAAAAAATGTCCTCCCCATAGAGCCAAATATTTAATATGTAAGTACTAGTGTAGTGTATAAATATATACTACCTATATACACCATTTATACATCTACCATAAAACATTTATATAGTTTATGTGTATTAACTGTGTTCGTTAGCACTAATAGATAATTTTAATTGATTTTTAATTCCCGATGTTTCGAGTGCTTTCTGGAACCCATAGTCACGGGGGACTGAGGTGACTGATATCCCGATGTCATCATATCTTAGGCGGCCCCAACCATTACATCAGATTTTATAGACCACAAATCCTCGCGAAAGAACGTTGATTCCTACCAAGGATGATACGTGAGGCTATTGAAATTAAAAAAAACATCCTAATTTCAATAGAGAAGGAGGCTGGGTACCACCACTTACTTGAGACCCTGTAATTAATAAAATTAAAACTAAACCCAAGCATATCACTGGAAGGCTTCAAGACAGAGTACACGTAAGACAAGTGTAAGTTCATTCTGCATAGATCGGACCATAAACAACAATTAAAAAGCTGAAGTTACTCCGGGTTAACATTGACATCGGGACGTCAGTCACCTCAGCCCTCCGTGACCATGGGCGCTGGAAAGCACCCGAAACGTCGGGAATTAAAAATCAATTAAAATTTAACGCGATACAATCCGTAAAAGTAGTTTTAATCACATTTTAACTTTTCCTATTTAAAATTTGATAATGGTTTCCTATGTATTTTTTATTTGTTATTCGTTTTTTTTTTCCTTATTAATAACTTTTAATGCGTAAGCAGTCTTAAACCTGTGCATGCATATTTTAGCCCCTTGTATTTTTTTTACCTATATTTCTTAAATTGTGTGTAAAATGTGCTTATCAAATAAATGCTTCTTTCTTACTTCGTTTTTTTAATTAATCAATTATATCTGCACCTTCGATAACATTTTTGAAATAAGCTTGTAAACAAATTAAATTAAAAAAAGTATTATTGTGTAGATGAATGTTTAGATTTCAAGTCTCTGATCAAGTAGCTCATCGGGAAGTTAGTTTTAAATCAATTACTTAATTCAATCCCATTTTTATCACTATTATTAACACAACAAAGGGAATTAACAATAGTGACAACAAGAAATCGTCCCGCCTAGAAAATCAAAACGCAATCCAAAATATCTTTCAATACGCGTGAATATTCTTTTCGATTTTAAAAAAAACCAGTTTTTTGTGCATCAAAGTGTGGCCATATAAAAACTTTCATTAAATAATCTACGAAGTTTTTTTAAAATTACGCTTGGGCAGCGCCTATTTGCAAAATATCCACACAACACAATACAATATCGACTTACGCGCGCACTCTCTGGTTTCCCCAGACTATGCACTGACGGAAACAATTATGTTTCTTCAATCTTGAATGGTTATTTTTTTAATTAAATTTTTTCTGCGTTGCCGGGATTTAGAAAAACTGATCGAATTAAACAGATTTTGCGCATCATTAAATCTATTTGGTAACACAATATAGATACTGTCAAATAAACCTCCTTTAACCTTAAACACACGCCTGATGGAGTATTCTAAACAAACAACAGATACATTCCAACTTCAGATACCAAGGATTTTTTAAATATTATTTGACTTATACCTACCTATGGCTTTCACATTAAAGTACAACTGTATAACATGTACATTAGGTAGCTTCATTATCTTTAAAAAAGAAGGTTTGACGTTTATACGTCTGGATATCATTTTTACGTCGTAGAGCTACGCTGCAGCTGTAGTATGGTTGTAGCACGAGTGAGTGACCGGGGAAGGACCACGCTCTCACAAAATACCAGCGTATAATATCAGCTTAATGCTGCTGTGTTTCGTATGGTGCGTGTAGAGAACCGGAGATCTTTTTTACTGGAAACAAGGTCCCTCATCTTAGTCTTCAGGGGTGACTACGCATCTGCATTTTGATGTGAAATCGAGGATAAATATATGTGCCCCGGGTTCGGATCCCGAATCGGGCCTAAATAAGTTATTCGGTCAATAAATTTTCAATAGCAGACCAGAGTCAGGAAGGTGGCGGAGTTTCACCCCTGTGCCACGGAAAGCACGTAAAGCTGTTGGTCCTGCGCCTGATCTTTCTGCGGTCGTGTCGGTTTACCACCCATCGTACTATAACCGTGAGGGAATACGGAGTATACTTGTGCACTCGGCGCTATAATCCTGTCACACGCAGATGGTTAGTCTTCGATAAAATGGCCGCCGTGACCGGAATTCGTTCTGGAGGACATTAACGCCGACACGGAGCGGTATCCGATTAATTTGTCTGTGGATACAATCAGAGCCCGTTTATACAAAATCGCTGTTAAAAATTGGGCAACTGTTTACTTGACACTACCCGATCACTTACCAATTTGTATCGACAGCAAAACAGAGTTTTAAATTTTTTTAATTTTATGTTAGCTGGAAATGGCACAATTGAAATATTTAAATATAAAATTGGTAAATAGGCTAACAATTTAGCTGAAAGTTCCAGAGTCATGTAACAGCAAGCACTATTGTACGTAGTAAAACCACTCTACGGCTTAGTAGTGGCAGCACAAACGGGCCGGCTCGGCCGGGGTAGAACCACGCTCTCACAAAATCACCAGCGTGAAATAGCAGCACAAGGCTGATGCATTTCGTATGGTGAGTGTAAAAAACCATTCATTCTTACATCATTCATAACAGCCTTTCAAAGGTCTACTGCTCAACATAGGTAATTTTGCCATATACTACCTCCTAGGCCTATTTGTCATAGTTGCCAATCAATCGAATTGCAATAGTTGCAGTTAGTTTTTGTTTCAAGTATCTAGATTAACAACGCAACTTCATTCACGGCTAGATATGTCTATAGACCTCAGCATCCACTTACCATTAGGTGAACTTTCTGCTTGTTTATCTCCATCACTTCCATAAAAATAATGGCTAGTGCAAGCCAGGCACACACAAGGTACCCATTTAAAGAAAAACCCAATAAGACCCAGCATTGGAAATGCATTGGTAGAAGGAGCTATTACCGGGAAATATTAAAGCATTGTTACCCATATTACTTGTACATATTCATCATCATCATCATTACAGCCCTTCACAAGTCCACTACTGAACATAGGCCTCCCCCAAGGAATGTCACAAAGCATGGTCCTGAACCACCTGCATCCATCGACTTCTTGCATGTTACTCCAGATCGTTACTCCATTTAGTGGGAGGACACCCCAGACTTCGCCTGCCGGTACGAGGTTGCCACTCGAGAACCTTACTTCCCCATCGGTTGTCGGTTCTTCGTGCTATATGGCCGGGCCATTGCCACTTCAGTTCACTTATCCGTTGGGTTATGTCGGTCACTCTGTTTCTACTGCGGATATCTTCATTCCTAAGTTTATCACGCAGAAAAAGCGCGAGTATAGCCATCTCACTTTGAGCTCCCTCATACGGATAAAATAAGATATGATTTAAATTTATTAATGAATGATTTATCATGTAACAATAATTTAAATTTGACATTTAATTGTAACAATTCTACCAATAGAATTAATTTAATAGATATTAATAATTTAATTAAGAAATTTTTGACTACAGATAGGTATTACCTATCCAAATATAATTTAAGAGAGATAGCAAATGTGCTATCTTATTATTTATATATTAACTCAGCCAAGGACTTGGCTACCCAGACATCTGCTCCTATTGAGCAGCATAATGATTTGACATGCAATTTGGAATCCGTTCCAAGTAACTTAAATTAGAAAATGAGACAATAGAGGTAATCTCTAGCAGTTATAATAATTTAGATAATTTAGAATGTAGCTTACAAATCCTTAATAGTTGCAATTGTATAACTCCACAAAATGATAATAAAAGTTGTTTACACCTGGTGCATCAGAATATACAAGGCATTAGGCAAAGAGCTAGAAATTGAATTGTTTTTAAATAGCAACAATATTCATATTTTATGCATTACTGAACATTGGTTAAAAGCTCATAATTTAATGTTTAACTTTAGTAATCACCAGGTGGTCAGTTCTATCAATAGAGAAACAATTTTAAGAGGTGGCTCCTTAATTTAAGCTAGTAAATTATTATCATATAAAGAACGTAAAGATATTGTGAGCCTCTCTGTTGAGCGAACTGTAGAAATGGCATGTGTTGAGTTTGAGCACCTCATTGTTGTGAGCGTTTACAGACCCCCATGTTCTTTATATGATACTTTTGAAAAAAATATGGAGGAAGTTTTCGCTAAGCTTAATAAACAGAATAAATCTGTTGTAATATGTGGAGACTTTAATATCAATCTCCTAGAAGCTTCCTCCACTAATATTAAATTTAGATCACTGTTTAAATCTTATGGTCTTTTTACGTCGTTCAATAAATGTTTAATTCAAAAATTGAGCTCTGATCACTGTGGACAATTTGTTTCATTACCTTATGTTCACAAAAAGCAAGTAGATAAAAAAGTAGTGTTTGTTCCAGTAAATGCACATCGCTTGGAGAAGTTTAGAAGTAACATAGTAAAAAAACTTCTTTTTTTTCTTTACTTTCATACCAAAATAATCCAAATTTTTTGTATGCAACATTATTTAAGCTCATTTGCAATGAATTTAATAATACTTTTACATCTAAAACATTCTCCTTGAATAATCGTAAAGCATTTAATGAGTGGGCGACAGTAGGAGTCCATAAGAGAAGACAAAGGTTATATGAACTTTACAATGAAAGGCCATATAATCCTAGCGTCGAATTTAGGGAATATGTAAAAAATATTCCAAAATATTTAAAAGAGTGTGCTCCTTAGCCAAGTAATTGTATTTAAGCAACAAAATAAAGACTGCTTCTAATAAAATTAAAATGACATGGATTATAATTAATAGTGAAACTGGTAAGGTCAACTCTCGCAATTCAAACTACCAGTTAAGTTTTAACAATAAATTAACTAAATCAGATCAGGACGTTGCAATGGTTTTCGAGAAATATTTTACTGATATTCCGATCCTAACCACTAAGTCACTGAATTCTTCTCCTACCGTCGCCGAATCATTACTTAAACAAAATGTAAATGTGTGTACAAAGAATTTTACATTTCATAAACTTTCATCAAAAGATATTGTAAAATATTTTAAGACTATTGATATTAAGAGAACCGCCGATCTGTGTTTCTGTTAAAGTTATTGCGTCTATAATAGATACAATCGCACCTCAACTATCTATTTTTTTAATAGTAGTATCAAATCTGGTGTGTTTCCTGATTTAATGAAGCATAGTAAAGTAATACCTTTATTTAAATCAGGTAGTACATTGGACCCCGCTAATTTTAGACCTATTTCTGTACTGCCAACACTTAATAAAATTTTTGAAAAAATTATCCTTGATCAATTGTCAATTTTTTTAATGTTACTTTATTACTTCATATAATTACTTCATAAAAATCAATTTGGTTTCACAAGGGGTCGCTCGACAACTGATGCTGGTGTTGAGCTGATTAAATATATATTTAATGCATGGGAGAATTCACAGGATGCTTTGGGTGTATTCTGTGACCTATCCAAAGCCTTCGATCGTGTTCACCATGAAACATTAATCGGGAAACTTCAACACTACGGTGTAAGAAACGATGCTCTTAAATTAATTATTTCATATTTAAGTGACAGAACACAAAAAGTTGTTATTAATAGTATGAGTTCTTCCGGGTCGATTGTACAAATGGGCGTGCCTCAGGGCTCAATTCTCGGCCGCTTTCTGTTTCTTGTATATATTAATGACTTACCTTACAAAGTAGGGGATAACCATGATATAGTATTATTTGCTGATGATACTTCATTAATTTTCAAATTAAAACGACAGTTATTAAATTACGACGAAGTAAATAATGCTATAGCTAAGTTAGTCAATTGTTTTAATGTGAATAATTTGCATTTGAATGGAACTAAAACTAAATGTATGAAATTCGTAACTCCTAATGTTAAACATGTCAATACTATACATTTTAAATGGGGAGGAACTGAGTCTTCTTGATACCACCATTTGTCTTAGAATTACACCGGACGCAAAGCTTCAATGGCTCCTCCATATATCAAAGCTAGCTAGCAGACTTAATTCTGCAGCATATGCTGTAAAAAAGATTAGAACTCTTACCAGTGTTGAAACAGCTAGAATAGTTTACTTTAGTTATTTGCTTAGCATTGCGTCGTATGGTATTTTGCTATGGGGACACGCGACTGACACTGTAATTATATTTATTTTACAGAAGAGGGCCATTAGAGCAATATATCATTTAAAACCAAAAGAGTCACCGAGACAAAAATTCAAAAGTAGTTTTGCGAAAATAAGTGATATTCATTCTATAAATACTAGGAGCAGACACAAGCTGGTAGTACCAGTTACTCGACTCTACCGAGTCAGTAATTCATTCTTGGGGCGATGTATACGCTTTTACAACAAAATCCCAGAAAATATACAAAGTTTGTCATACACAAAGTTCAAAAATGTTATTAAACTAAGTTTGTATAAAAAAGGGTTATTATAATATTAAGGAATTTATGGATGATAATAACCCCTGGGAAGGGTGATCGCTACCAAGCTATTTCTAATTTGTCTTGTGTTGTTGATTGTAAACATGATTGTAAGCTATTATTAAAAAAAGTAGTCCCGCTGGGTTTCTTGCTGGTTCTTCCCAGGACAGAGGTTTTTTTGCGAACAAGTTGTAAATTAAAAAAGTGACTTTCAATAAGTATTTTTATAATCTACATTGAATAAAAAAGTTTTTTATTTCTATTTCTACGGCCAGCAATGACGGACTACGTCACAGATCCATGGGTTATCACTGGCAACACGCACTACTTGTAGTCGTATAATCTAGTTTTGAGGTTTTAAAGTATGCCTGACGAGAAGACGTGCAAATTAGTTCTTCATTAAAATTTTCAAATAAGAACATGTTATGTCAAATATAAGAATGACTACAGAGTTTCTCGCCGGTTTTTCGAGGTCTAATCTTTACCACTGATGCTGGGATGTTCAAGTGCTGTTTAATGTTCATGAGGAAAAAAATAGAAGTAAAGACTAGTAACAAGTCATTTAATTTGTACGTGGTAGAGCCATGCTGCAGGTATATTAGTAGCATAGTTGTAGCACGAATGGGTCGGCTCAACCGGGGAAGGAACATGCTCCCACAGAATACCGGTGTAAAATAGCAGTTCAACGCTTCTGTGTTTCGTATGGTGAGTGTCAAGAACCGGAGACCCCATTGTACTGAAAACGAGGTATTCTATCATAGTTCTCAGGTGCGACAACACTCTGCAGTTTGATTCTTAATTGAAGATAAATGTAGATGTCTATAGGCCATAGCATCCACTCACCATCAGATGCAGAGTGTTGTCGTTTATCATCCTTATCCTATAACAAAATATCGTAAATTATTTTTCTTCTATCGGTACCACGTAAAACTATTAATTTGTTGAAAGAATGGAAAACACATTAGGGAGTTAATTCGGCGCACACAGAGCAGCAGATACAGACACGGCAATGTTATTCTATCGAGTGACGCAAGTGCGCCCGCCGCGTCTGTCGTCGTGAGCTCACAATTTCCAAGACACAAATTTGGGACAGTCTTGTAGAGCTGTTCGTTTTTTTGGCCATACCTATTATTCTTTCAAATTGATCATTCATTACATTTTTTTATATATGATAGGGTGACAAACGAGCACACAGTCCACCTGATGGTAAGTGGTTGCTGTGGCCCATAGACATCTACATCTATCCTCGATTACGAATCAAAATGCAGATGCGTTGTCACCCGTGAGGACTAAGATGGAATGCCTCGTTTCCAGTAAAAAGGGTATCCGGTTCTCTACACTCACCATAAGAAATACAGCAGCATTAAGCTTAAGCTTTCACGCTGGTATTCTGTGAGAGCGTGGTTCTTCCCCGGTCGAGCCGACCCATTCGTGCTACAACTATACTACTAATATAACTGCAGCATGGCTCTACCACGTATGATCCCATTAAATCTATATATATTTCCATAAATGCCACGTTTGGCAAGCGGTTTGGCAACCACAGAATTGTATTATATTGAGTTGTTATCAGAAGAATGCTGCCCACATCCTGGTTCATGTCCCTTTGTCGCTTCTTACAACAGCAACAGGCGATGACGACACAGGCTCGCCGCCGCCGGCTCACACGCCGCTAGTGCACGACCATTTTAATGTAATGACACTGTCACTAAAAACTCACGAGAGACTGAAAACAAATGTTCCAGAACGTCGAAGAACAGCACCTGATGCATCTAACTGCTATCCCAAGAATTAGGTAAAATAGTGATGTAGTAGCGTCGACATCAAACGCAGGTTTTTTTACAGCCTATATACGTCCCACTTCTAGGCACAGGCCTCCGCTCATTTCTGAGAGGTTTTAAGTCAAAAAATTGGCCTCCGTGCTGCCCCAAAGCGTGTTGGTGAACTTCACATGCCTGCGAGGATTGAACTCGGGTTGCTCGTGTACTGTGAACTTTACAGCGAACGCTAACCTCTGAGCTACCACGGCTACCTCGCGCAGGTGCGATCTATCTATAAGATTTGAGAAGCTGATTCGCTGTAAACTTAAGTTTATTCAGGATTCAGGTCTAAGTCCAGTCTCAGGACCAGTATCAGACTAGCTAACTGCGCGGTACTATAGTGCCCGAGTGTATGCGCAAGCATGGGACAACAAGCCGACACGACCGGAGAAAGATTATGCGTACGACCAACGGCATTCCTTTTTTCTAAGGCACGGGGTGATACCTGGCAATTTTCTAAATCTGGGCTATTAATGAGAATTTTTATGGCAATCTGGGATTCGCAAAACTTCATGATCAGCCGTCTCAACCACAAGACCATCAGACCCACAGGGCAGTCAAAGCGTGTGACGCCGTAGCACAAATGTACAGACACCATCGTTGAAACCACGACGTGTACCGCCGCTTACTACTTACTACTACGTACCCTTACACGACGCTTTAGAGAGTAGATTCGTGCTGGGCTGGAACATTACCCATGCCAGGGTTTTGCCACCTCTGTGCCTGTGAGATAGGTATATGCAAACCATCTAAGTAATACATACCAGCTCGCATATTTATGGACTGGACTACTTATAAAGATTGATGTGCTATCGATAACGAAACGACCTCAATCTGGGTGCGCCCACCTCCCCCCCCCACGCCCCCTCCGTTGCGACCGATGCTTCGTAAGCCTAACTCAACGTAACTGACTCTTTGATCCTTTAGCTATCGAGTTAAATTTTTGATATAAATGATAAATATGTAGCTGCAACCCCAACTCTATCCCCCAAATTTGATATCATCAGTTTTCCTAATTACCCACTATGGATGCAAATTAAAGGACATATACAAGAAATTTTCAGCTCGATTGTACAAAGCAAAGGTAACTTGATCTGTTCTTGCTTGATCGCCTGGCGCGCGTCTGTTTGTGCGCCTGTCCGCGCACACATACGGACGCACCCACACACTCGCAACTGCGTCGTCAAAGACGACACAATATTTGGACATTTTAGAAACTTGAATTTCCATTTGTTAGGAGCACGTAGACTTTACAACATTACTTTTGCGGGTACCGAAAAAAAATTAGTCGCGTTTATACTTTATGTAACAAAGAATTAAGTCTCTTTAAAGAAAACTTATCGTTTGACGTATAAAAATAATTTTGTATTGATCTATTGTGCTTAAACTTTAAGAATGTGACAAAAATTATATTCCTTATGCAGTACAAAATAAAGTCGAGGCAGTTGCGACGGTGTAACGGTCAATTAAAATATGGTTATTTGGTTTCTAATTGAGTCTCCGCAGTCGAATGATTTTACTTAAGCCAGGTAAGTTGGTAGAAAAGCATTGGGGCTATAGTTATATAAGTATGTTGACTTAGTCGACACCGGCCGCACATACCAGGCTAATACTAATATCTAGTTGTTGCGACATTCAAAATAAAATATATGCGTTCATGATTTAGTGACCTCTTAAACTAGACGTAAGGCTCTGGAAATTAGAGAAACGTAAGTAGTTTATAGTTCAAAGTTTACTTCTTTATTTAAAGTAAAAAAACTTAAAGTTACAGCCTATATATACACGTCCCACAGCTGGGTACAGGCCTCAACTCATTTCTGAGAGGGTTTAGGGTAAGGAAGTGTCCGCCGCGCTGGCCCAATACTTGTTGGCAAACTTTACATGTCTCCGAAATATTTTTTGTCTTAATTCTTAGACATGCAGGTTTCCTCACGATGTCTTAGCACTTAAAATTGCAATTAATAATTTTAATTGTTTTAATCACAGAAATCTAAATAATATTGCCTTATTATTTAGATTTCTGTAGTTTTAATACTCAAAGCTCCTGAGTAACAAATTTTTAATACGAGTAAGTTCATATCCTTTACGGGTAGACCCATGCTGGAGTTATATTAGTAGTATAGTTGTAGCACGAATGGATTGGGTCGACCGGGGAAGGGCCACACTCTCACAGAATACCAGCGTCAAATAGTATCTTAATGCTGCTGTGTTTCGTATGTTGAGTGTAGAGAAACGGAAACCCTTTTTACTGGAAACGAGGCATTCCACGTAAGTCCTCACGGGTGACAACGCATCTGCATTTTGATTCGTAATCGAGGATAGATGTAGATGTTTATGGGCCGCAGCAACCACTTACCATCAGGTGGACTGTCTGTTCGTTTGTCATCCAATCCTATAAAAAATATCCAGTACCCCCCCCCCATAACGTCTGGTGGGGGTCGTAGGAGACAACAGGGGGAAACTGAAAGAGGAAATGGGCAGCAGTACCGTCCTGGAAATAGCTCCAAATGATAAAGAATTGTGGTTATTTAGTCATGCGTGTCACCTATGACAAAATCTCGCCTATAAGGCAGTCTGCGTGGGACGCCTATGCTCCGCTATGGACTTTTATACGTTGTAATAATTGGGTGGATATCAGTAAAGTGAGCGTCAGACATGAAACCCACTATACTACTTCTAATCGCACCGATATTCTGTGAGAGTGCAGACCTTCCCGCCAACTCCTTCTTTTGCAGCTGTTATAAGCTTTTCTTTTAATATTTCTTTTGTTTTTTTTTTATAAATCATTACCCACACTAGGATTTTCTCCTGTATCGCGGGGGCAGTTTACACACATAAATTGTACAAGGACAAACATCTAGACCCGGAACGTACGTGTAGGCCGCACAGTTTCTATACTTTCTAGAAGATTTTTCCCACTCTGGAAGGTGGTAGAGCCACACTGCAACTATATTATGGTTTCTACGAATGGGTCGACGCGACCGAAGAGGAACACGCTCCCACAGAATACCAGCACAAAATAGTAGCTTAATGCTGCTGTATTCTGTATAATGAGTGTAGAGTACCATACCTTTTTCACTGGAAATTAGACATTCTATCTTATTCCTCAAGGGTGACAGTGCATTTGCATTTTTATATATTTATCTAGTATAGATTTAGTTGTCGAAGGGCCACAGCATCCACTTGCCATCAAGTAGACCGTGGGCTTGATTTTCATCCTTGTTCCGTATTATTATTGTATTTTGATTTTAAACAATAAACAGTAAGCAGGCACTCGCACAACATAGCGACATTCTTGAATAACTCAATGTTAAAAAGTAAGAAAGCTTAAATACATAAAAGGCAACTCTTAAAATGTACGGACGGCAAACAAAGACAAAATATCACTTGGTCGAGTGTACAAACACTAGTGGTGCACCCCGGCCGCACTTGCTGTGGCCAATAAGTGATCAAATATTGGCCTATTGCCGTGTCCCGTGACCGTCGACCGTCTCTGTCATACATCCTATGTTAAAAGGAAAGGGGGTACAAAACTAAAACGCGTGAGATGCGACAAAGCTGCCGACTAACAAAATACTAGCATGGTGGCAATACAGGGACGGACTTAGTATCAGGTGAAATGTAATGAATTTTATGCTTTTATGTTGCCCTTTGACATAACATCTGTGATAGGGTTCTTTAAGGTTTGGGGTTCCAGTGGCTAGGCACTATACTTTCACCAACTGCCTTCTATAAACTTTTAAATATTTTTTTATAAATAATTTAAAGAAGAAAGAAAGTAAGAAACATTTTAACTAAATTGAAATATTAATTAGTTCATTCTTCCTAAATCCTAAATTATAGACATACCTATCAATTTTAGGATGGAGTTCGATATAATCTGTAAACGATAGTTAACCGCATCCAGCAAAAAGCGGCTCGAATCATTGACGACTGACTTCTTTCTAATCAATTCACTGCCGCCGCGAAGAAATATTGCTTACCTTTGCATTTTCTATCATATTTACCACATGGAACGTTCTGAGGAATTGCTCGGTTTAATTTCAGCCGCAAAAGTTTACCACCGCACATCCTATCAATCATACTATCCTATCTGGATCATCGGTCTCAGCGGTCCGTTATTGTGCGATTTACTAGCAGTTTTCTTCCTCGCACAACTTTTTTGTGGAATCGTTAACCACGGACGATTTTTTCGGACGGTTACGATTTAGGGACCTTCAAGAAACGAGCTTAATCCACGAGCCAGCGACGAAGATCTTTTAAAAAAAGGTATTTTTTTTCATGGGCTGCGGTCGGCACTCACTATCAGGTGAACTGCATGCTTGTTTGCTCGCTTTGCTCTTATGTATAAAAAGTAGGAAGTTAAACTTAAAAATTAATAATTATTCAAAATTAAAACCAAGCCCAAGTGCAGCTCCGTGCCTCTTTACCACGGTCATCGGCACAAGTCGCCGCGTTCGAGTGGCCGCGATCAAACACCGCCGACTAGTTACTGTGCGCGAGACCTCCGACTGTGGGAAGGCGAACCTCTTCCTGAAATAATTATTGTAATAAACTATAATGTTTTTCTCAGTCATATTTAAATTTAAAACATACTAGGATTTGCTGCTGTATCGTGAGTACAATTTACATACAAAGACAATAGTCCAGACCCGGAACAGTTTGTAGACCATACAAATACCAGTTCTGTGCAGGATTCGAACTCGCGGCCCATAACCAGCGGTTGCGCTGCAACTTATTGCTAATCCATTGCGACACGGAGCCGTCAAATGATTGGGCTATTTATGTATCTATGTATGAGGGAGTAGGAAGCGGCGGCCCACATGTACTGGTACTGTTATATCCAAAGGTAGCCATATGCAGGGTTAAACATATCGGCACTGTTACTCCGCGAGGTCGTTGGCAACATCAGAGGACTGCTGTACTTTTTCGACGAGATTTCATGCCTCGAATAATCACAATTTTCCTGCTTACACAAAAAATATGCGTTTAGACGTGGAGTAACGGAAAGTAGCCCATCCTAAACTAAACTTAAAGGTCGAAATTGTACTGGTTTTAGACGTGGCTTTCGTCTTGCAATCGGATCAAATAATCTATACGGACTCGAACTCGTTCGTTGATAGTTAAATTACATAGTTTATATAATAAGATACTAGGAGGCTAAGCTTATTACCCATATTGAGTTTAATTGTAAAATATGTGCATTGTAAGTAATTCTCCGCGCGGCGGTTCGAATGCGTCAGCATAAAGTAAATTTTGTGGTTTTCGGACCGTCCGGTGTTTGAATTGTAGCGAACTGTCCATTATGTATTATATTTTTTATTTTTGTTATATATAAATATATATATATATATATATATATATATATATATATATATATATATATATATATATATATATATATATATATATTTGTAGCACGATTTGGTTAGCACGACCGGAGAAGGACTACGCACTCACAGAATATCAACGTCATATAGCAATTTAATGCTGCTGGGTTTCATATGGTAAATATAGAGAACCGGAAACCTTTGTTAATGGAAACTAGGCATTCCATCTGAGTCTTCACGGGTGACAACATATCTGCATTTAGGTACATTCTTAGACGAGGATATATATGGATATCTATAGACCACACCGTCCACTTACCATGAGATGGATACCAAGGAATGTGTGCTCGTTTTGCACCCCTTTATTGTAAAAAAATAAGATACATCATTTATTACATAGGGCCTCGTAGTGGCGATGAAAGAATATCCACTACCTCATGTCATGTCGTGGGTGGCGTGTGAGCTGACAGGGAAAACCAACCAGGAGATGGGCAGCAGCGTCTACCTCGTGACAACTAGAAATTAAGAACTGCGGTTGCCAACCCGCCTAATCGTGGCATTTATGGCATAATCATGCGGGCAATACCTATGTGGTAGCCGTGGTAGCTCTAGTTGTGGATTTCATAGTATGCAAGCACCCCGGGTTCGATCCCAGCCGGTACGAATAAAATGTTAATTTCAATTTTAAGTACTGCATGCTCGGCAGTGGAGGTGTGGCGGCGCTGTCGTCGCGCCACAAGCCAAACAAACCGAAGCCTAAATCGCGCTATCAAAACTCCGAATCATAAACAGTATATATAGAACATCTCCGAACTATCACACGGAGTATTGATCGCTCCCCGGGCAGAACACCTTGCCCGGCGGGAGATCTCCCCTTATCCTTTCACGGCCACAGAGGACAACATCGTGAATAAACCTGACTCGTGAAGTTCGCCGACACGCATCGGCGGCGCGGCGGATTACCTTGCCCTAAAACCCACTCTGAGATAAGATGAAACCCGTGCCCAGTTATGGGACGGTATATAGGCTGTAACTTTGATTTATGCAGAAGCTTATGTTAAGAAGTGGGCTCTGATAGACTGAATATAAAAAATTAATACACAGTCGTATCAACTATGTAAAAAATGTCTATGTTCGTCTTAAAGCACACTTTGTTTCCAAATAAGTGTGACGAACGAGCCCACAATATATTGATCGCAAGTAGTAGATGTTCAACTGTGGACTTGTGAAGGGCTGTAGTGATAATAATTACGAAGATGCAGTGAACCTTTGACACTACATGTATCGCATGTGATCAGTTAATTGTTTTTAAGATGAATGTTAGCAGTGCAGTGCTAAAAACACTATTTACTCTTATTTGAGGTGGTCGCTTACAACCTGTTTCTTATATAAGTTTTGAAAGTAGTTAGTACCTATAACCCATTTTTATTATAAAATTTTACTTTCCACGAGTGGTAAAAAATGTACAACCGACTACATTATAAATGAAATGCGAACATCATCAATGTAGTCGAAGTCAATTAAATACGCATTATTAAGGATAACTCAAAAACTACTGGTCAGGTCTTGGTCAAATTTATATGGGACCACATGAGCAGCTTTAAATAATTATTAAAATCGGTTTACCTAAAAAAGTTCTGAGGTAACAAATAAAAAACATACAGTCGAATTGAGTACTTCTTCCTTGTTCTGAAGTCAGTTAAAAAAACAAGTACCGCTGAGTTTCTTGCTGGTTCTTTGGAGATTTCTTTCCGAACCGATGGTTATAGTAAAAACATGGCTTACGATGAGAATTACTCGTAGTCTATATTGAATAAAAAGTATTTTATTCTATTTAATTCTCTTCCATTATATTATCGACTAATCTTAAAATGCGTGTATAGAAGTAAATAATGAAATGGTTCATGACAATAATAATAATGTCCTCCAAACCGAATTTCGGTCACGGCGGCCAGTCTCAACGGGAGTAGCCATCGGCGCAGGACAGGATTATAGTGCCCAAGTGTATGCGCAAGCACTGGTGCACTCTCTATTCCTTCATTTTCGTAGTCCGATGGGACGGTAAACCGACACGACCGGAGCGACCAACGGCTTTATGTGCTTTTCGAGACACGGGGGTGAGACACCGCCAACTTCATCACTCCGGGTGGCTACTTGAATTCCTTGACGGAAAAACTCAATAATTGACTCTTTCGTCCCGTTCCGGGTTCCGAACCCGGGAACTCATGTGTTTACAACCACTATACCTACGAGGCAGTCTTCGCGACAATAATCGAATGGCGTTTAATTTCGCTTCTATCGAACTGCAGGTGCGTTGTCCCCGCCCGAGGACTATCATGGAATGTCTCGTCACCAGTTAAAAGGGTCTTCGGCTTTCGCTATTTACGCTTTTAATCTGTGCGACTGTGGTCCTTCCCAGGTGGAGTCGATTCACTCGTACTCCAGGCATAACATACTTGTAGCTCGACCGAGTAGAACCACACTCTCATAGAACTCCAGCGTAAAATAACAGCTTAATGCTGCTCCGGAGACTCTTTTTACTGAAGACGAGGTATTCCATCTGAGTCCTCAGGAGTGACAAGGCATCTGTATTTTTAATTTAACCACAACAGCCACTTACCATAGGTTAGACTATGGGCTCGTTTGTCACACTTAATTCTATAAAATACATAGTATGTCTCAAAAATTTATTCTTCAACTGGTCCATTGAAATTCTAATAGTATCGAGTCCTGCGTGAAACGTGGCCGCGCTGTCGTTGAGTCGCCCGCGGATCTCGGGCGCAGATCGCGGAACCCTTCCCTCGCGGTTTTATTGCGGCTGTGTTTTATTACTTTTTTATTTCTTTTTAAATATGCTGGGGAGGTCAGCTATCGGGAAATAGGGTTGACTGCATGGTAACTTTAAAAAAATACTTATTGCATATTTTATTTTACCCGCAACAGAACGGAGAAGGTGTATGCTGTAGCCCCGGGTAAGTGAAGCCCCGACGGATTTATTGGTTTATAATTATATCACCTAATGGGTAGGTGAATATGTGTAGTACCTACATATATTTGATGTTATCGCTGTGTCTGTCGCTGCGACAAACAAAAACGTACACAATGGTGAGAATGACTAAGGACAGTTATAATTAGTCGTTTATTATGACAGACCTCACGACAAATCAACCCTTTATATATAAAATTTTAAAATTAATACAAAACAAAAGATTGAAAATTGTTCAAAATAAATTATTGTAAAGTGAAATACATACGTTAAAAAGTCCCGCTTGGTTGCCTGCTGGTTCTTCTCAGAATGGAGGTTTTTTTTCAGAACCAGTAGTAAATAAAAAAATGACTCATTAAGTATTACGCAATAATCTATATTGAATAAAAATCGGTCACTTCATTCATTTAATTTCGTTGATTCATTTCATTTCATTTCATTCCTGACTATCTTCTTTATTCTTCTTCGTTCTTGAAATCTAAATAATGCTACATTAATATACCCTACCCAGTCAGCAAAGTGAGCGATTTTTTTTATTAGATGGTAAGCTTAATTTAATAAAATTTACAAGATCCTAAGTCAATTAGTTCTTATAAAAAGTCACATTAACTTCCGTCTTGGTGTGAACACACGACAGCCAGCCCTACTCGTCATACAAAGTGAGGGGGAGGCTGTCGGCCGCAGCCCGTGACTTGAAATAAGAAATAATCCTTAAAACATTTTATTATCAAATTATCCCGCGAATATCAGGAAAGTGCTATTTAAAAGATATTTCTGTCTTCAAGTATTTTGAAAATTACTTGGGGTTGAACCGCAACCAAGACTAACTTCCGAATAATAAAATATACAAAATTTGACCTTCTCAAAGTTCAAAAATTTTATCAAACATGCTTTCTATAAAAAGGGTTTCTTAAATTTAATGATTTCTTAAATTTACGCGAACACCACACATTGAATAAAACTAAATTTACGGATTCTATCGCGTTTATTTAACTGATTTTACTTATTTTTAATTCCCGACGTTTCCGGTGCTTTACAGCAACCATGGTCCCCCCCGTGACCATTAAAAAAGGGTTATTATAATATTAAGGAATTTATGGATAATAACAGCCCCTAGAAATGAGGTGATCGCTACCAAGCTATTTCTAATTTATTTGGTGTTGTTAATTGTGTATAAACATACTCGTACATGATGGTAAGCTGTTAATTGGCATAGATGATTTTATTATATGAAAAGCGTCAATGCTAGGTTAGAAAAGCGATATGTGGTGCGTGGTTTCTTGATAGCTGCAAGCCTTTGTTCAAAAAGATACGCATATTGCCGTTGCCATGCATGTAGGTATATTCGAGAAACATGTATTTTTGTAAAGCGACACCCGAACTACTTCAAAACCCACGCTGAATCTCTCGAAAGGCAAACAAGGCATACAAATAGATTATTTCATCCCAAATACAGCTCTAGATTTTATGCAAACGGTGATCCTATAATGGCTATTAAAATATATAATAAATTGCCCAATAACTTAAAAGAAATGCCTTTGAATAAATTCAAAATTGAGATTAATAAATGGCTTCTTGACAAGTGTTATTATAGTGTTAAGGAATATTTTAATTAATTGCAAAATTATTTATTGTATTATATAATTTATACAATCTTTTGACATATATGTACAATTAAATTTGATTATTTTAAGATATATTTGCACACCGGTACTACTCCCGGTAGAATATTATTGAGACTTACTCTTATACTAAATACCTGTATTACCTAAGCATTTTATTCTGCAAATAAAGATTTTGACTTTGACTTTGAAATCAGACGTTAATTGCGGAAATCATTATATTAAACATGGTAAAAATAATTAGCTAAGGTCCCTCATCCCGTCCTCCCGTAACTTCTTGTACCTACCCTAATGTAGTGCTACTAACCCTAAGTTGTGTTGGCATTAGTAGTGATGTTTAGTGCACGCAATGGAGGGAAGGCGGGCGGAGCTCTTCAAGCTATGTAGGTGTGACACACCATTTTATTTTATACACGGATATTAGTAAATTAATTTTTAACATCTTTCATCTACAAATAACTTTAAGTAAAAATGCGCTATCACTTCTAGGAACTAAGGACTCTATATGCCTTTAAGACTGGAAATCATCAGTGCGTGCAGTGCTATTTCGCAAGAGAAATGGACCAGAAGGTGGCATTTACCCAAACGGACTCTATAGCAGGAAACTGGTCCCGCCAACATCGCACCACTTACCAACACTAACACTCACCATACGAAACACAACAGTATTAAGCTGCTATTTTACGCTTTTTTTCTTTCTTTCTTTTGTGTTTCCCCGGTCGAGCCGACCCATTCGTGCTACAACCATAATATAGCTGCAGCGTGGCTCTACCACGTACAAAAAAGGCAGAATAAAATTTTTTTTTTTGATATAATGCAAGGAATCCCGTGGGTGTCGAGAGGCTACAGAGAGAATCATAGATAATTTATTTTATACTTTACAAAAGCAGTTCGCATGTCGTTATAACACCGCAGTAACAACATTATGAGACGAGGTCTCCACCGCCGCCCTCGCGGCCGCAGAGCGCGATCTCTACAAAAGAACTCGAAACCGTAAAAAAGCAAAAATAATTAAAAAGAAAACGTTGAAATAACAGAGTCGGGCGGAAATCACAGAATTGGATTTCAAAGGTGGAGCCAAGAAAGAGACGAACTTAAAAAAGTAATACACGCGTTAGAGGGAGACGGAAACATGTTTCAGACGACAAAAGCCAAGTAATTGTAGACAATAGAAGCTGAAAAAGACGTTTCCTTTAACAAGATTCCTATCTACAGAGTGTTTTGCCTGAGGACTCGATGACAAACTTAACTTCGCAGCTCTACATTTCACTTTAAGTTTACAGTTTCAGGATAGAGTTCAAAATTGCATGGCAACAGTTCAATTATCTGCAAATAAAAGATTGCAACATGGAAGAGACTTTGTGAACGTACGCGGAGCGTGAAACAAGATTTGTCAAAGTATAATTCTCGACCGGTATAACGTGAGCTTCGTTGCCGTGTGTGTCATGTGTCGCGAAGATTCCGGCGCGCTGGACCGTCGCGTGATAAGGACAGCTGAAATTAAACTTATACACGAAGTGATGATCAAAGTGCTGAGATGTTCGCCTCAACAAATATTACGTACTGAACGAAAGTTAAAGAACTGTAGTCGAAGTAGGTTTACACTAACTCAACCACGTTATAAAGATGGTGACAACCGGCCTAGTGGTAACTTTACTTAGTTATTATGTTATATTCTGATTTAAACTGTAACTCTTACAGCATACCAGCGCTAAATAGAAGGTGATCTGTTTTATAAAGTGAGTGTAGAGGAGCGGAGGAGGAACTTTTCACTGGAAACAGTATGATCTGAGTCTGAATGTGAGTCTTAATTGCGGATAGATTTAGATGTCTGTGGGTTGCACAACTACACGATGACAAAACAACTAATTATTATAATATTTATATTATACACACTATTTACAGTTTCAAAAAGAAACTTAAGTTACAGTTTTTGATTGGGAAAGATTGCAGTTGAAAACTAGTCCCATTAGTGGTTTCATTTAAAAAAAATAGTTTGACTAAAAATAGTGATCTACATTCTGTAAACACTAGGAACACAAGTTAGTTATACCAGATACTCGTCTCCAAAGAGTCAGTAATTCCTTCATGGGGCAAATGTATACGCTTTTACAACAAAGTACCAGAAAATATGCAGACCTTATCTATGAAATGATTTAAAATTTTTATTTAAAAAAAACTGTTTAATAAGTGTACTATATTACTAAAGAGTACATAATATATTGATCTTTGGGAATGAGATGATCGCTACCATGCTATCTCTAATGATTTCATACTCATAGTATAATATAATTTATTGTAAATTGGTTTTATTAAAAAAAAATCCCACTGGGGTTATTGCTAGTTGCTTCCAAGACAGATGTTTTTCCGAACTAGTGGTGTAAGTAAAAAATTACTTTTTAATATAGAATAAGGGCGACAAACTAGCACACAGCTCACCTTACGTTAAGTAGTTGCTGTGGCCCATAAATATCTACATCTATCCTTGAGTAAGAATCAAAATGCAGATGTGTTGCGAGCCCCGAGGACTGAGATAGAATTTCATCTTTAAATAAGAAGTACATGCAATCTATATTGAATAAAAATGATTCTTTTCTATTTTTTTGGTTGTACTGGCAATAAAGAACATGAATTCATTCATTACAGCCTATCAAAGATCACAGTTGAGCAGAGAGCATACCATACATTGCCTCACGAGGCGGATATTTGCCACAGTTGTCACGCCTAGCAGTTTATTATTCACTATAATTTGTTATTAGGAAGCCGCTGCTGCCCATCTCCTGATTTATTTCCTTCCTTCGCCTCTCACGACACCCGCGGGATCATATGGGATAGTGGATGTTCTTACACCGTCACTGCACGGTCTAACATAGAGTTTTAAGGGGAAATATAATCTCAAATGGCTTAGCAAGATCCTTCGTTATGCCGAAAATATTGCAGCATTAATTTTGAAATAAATATATGGTAAAGTTGAGGAATAATGTTAAGGATTATGTTAAACGAAAACACGATTTCGTAAAATTTTCTCGATTGAAAAAAAATCCAAAGTTACCTCCAAAATAAACAATAAACCGCTGTTATTCATAAAATACTTTAAATAAGATCATGAAACTTTGCATACTAACTGAACTAACTATAAAGCAGTGCCTATGTTATTTACTTTTTGTAAAATACCATTATATTCTCTGTAAAAAGAAATTACCTAAACTATCGGCCTCTTGAAGAGTGATTCCTGCAGCCCGGTCACTTCGCTTCGGCCTTTGAAGGGGGAGGTTGTGTCGCTTTCGATCAGAATACACATTACGCAACAGAACGGCGTAAAATTAAAATGGGAAATAAGCGTAATAAAAATAAGAAGCGACTGGCTTGGCGTTAAGAAACAGGCATAAATATGATAAACCTAATGAAATAACTGTCTAACGACCTTTCTACTTACAGTATTAGTGATTACAAACATGTCGGTACATAGCATACGACGCGCGGGCAAGTGGGGACGAAATTAGAATTTGAGCTGACATACTATATCCCCTTAAGTGTAAATATTTCTGCCATTGATTTATATGTTACACTAGATAAGTAATTTCCGCGCCAAAGCGTTGTCACTTCACATAAGGCCACAGCCTTATACTCAGCGAACGTCGGTTCAGTGTTCAAGGTGACGCCGTCCGAGTTAAGCCGAACGATTCACAACAAAAAATGGGTAAATGCGTAGTGAAAGAATGCGTTTCAAGGTCACAAAAACATAATAAATCAAGCGGAATCACTTTCCATACGTAAGTTTTAATTTATATATTTATATTAACGTTTAAAACACTAAAAAATTAAATAAAATATCGAATATTGCCATTTAGGTTCAATGTTGCCACTTTTCCGCATTTGTGATTATCCTACATTAATGGGAGACTATATAATTAATGGAGTAAGTTAATTTGCTACCTCCGATTTTAAATATTTTGGAAATTATAATAAAAACTACGTTTTAACTTTCATACAATATAATTAATTATTCTTATTTTAGTTTATTCTTGAATTATCTTTTAAATATATTTTATTACCTATTTTATATTAATAATTTTATATTATTTATAATTTCGTATACATTTTATATTAATTATATTTTATTAGATACCTATTTTTATTGTTTGATTTATTAGAACCATAAAAATACGTTTTATTTCATCATTATGTTTACTTCTATTTATCTGATAAGCTTTGTATCCCTTTTTTTCTAAGGGGACGTAATAAAGATTTTAAAATAAAATATACTTTTTTAATATAAAAACAATTAACTGCAGTTTCAAAAATTATTATTTTTATTACGTATTTTAGGTAAAATTTCATATAGTAAGCCACACCAACCCGCCATTGCATGTTTGTGTGTCTATCTTTTTCTAATCTTACGACGACGATATTGTTTTCGCAACTTGTATAAGTGAGATAGATATATGTTTACTTAA